>WOXC01010189.1:0-422340 GCA_011680675.1 Gymnobelideus leadbeateri
GCGGAGCCAAGATGGCGGAGTAGAAACACCTCATCCAAGCCTCTCTGCCCCCAGATTCTCCACAAACTATGTAAAAAAGGACTCTGAAAATCTTCTGGAGCCCCAGCACCCACAGAACGACACAGAGAAGCTAACCTCCCGCTGAGGACAGCCCAGCACCCTGCAGGAAGGACCAGCGCAGTGGTCTGGGAGCCGGCAGCGCGCAGAGCTCAGGAGCCGAGCCGAGCCCAGGTCCACGTGAGCCGAGGTTTTAGCCCCAGGGCGGCAGGGCCAGCAGCCGGCTGGAGGAACCCCAGAACACCAGGAACTGTGGAGACCCCAGAATTATCAACATAGACTTGCCTAGGACAAAGTAAGAGGTTAGTGTCCTATGGACTTTGGGACCTGTATTTGGGGAATGCGTCAGCTCCCTCCCCTGGGGGCTAGAAGCTGCTGAGGAGACACGCCATTTTGTAGTTTTCAGAGGCATTTCCGGCTCCCAGCCTACAAATCGTGGGGAGATCCAGCGATCAGTCTTGGGGGGTAATCGCTCTTGCTTTAACCTCCCTGGATCTGGATTGTGATCTAGGGTGGAAGTCGTGGGTGGGTTTACAGCTTGCCAGAAACAGAAGTTGCCCCCCACACGTTCGGGACGAAAATTCCTCTATCTGGCCTCAAAGCCATAGTGTGGCAACAAGCCCAAAAGTCAAGCAATTAAGTGGCAACATGCCAAGGCAAAGGAAACAGAAAAATGCAACCTAGACTCCTATTTTGGGGGCATAGAGCGGGAAAAGGACTGTGAGGTCAGAAGTCCTGCTCCAAAAGCCCCAGGGGAAAACATGAACGGGTTGCAGGCCATAGAGGACCTTAAGAAGGACTTTAAAAATCAAATAAGAGAAGTGGAGGAAAAACTAGAAAGAGAAATGAGAAGGATGCAGGAAAAGTATGAAATGAGGGTCAACAGCCTGACTGAGGAAAACAACACCTTAAAAAATAGACTAACTCAAATGGCAAAGGAGGCCCAAAAGGGCAACGAGGAGAAGAATGCCTTAAAAAGTCGAATTTGCCAGATGGAAAAAGAATCTCAAAAGTTCACTGAGGAGATTCATTCCTTCAGAGTTAGACTGGAGCAAATGGAAGCTAACGACTTTATGAGAAATCAAGATGCTGTTAAGCAGATCCAAACAAACGAAAGATTAGAAGGAAATGTGAAATATCTCATGGGAAAAACCACTGACCTGGAGAATAGATCCAGGAGAGACAATTTAAAAATTATTGGACTACCTGAAAGCCATGATCAAGGAAAGAACCTAGAAATCACCCTTCAAGAAATTCTCAAGGAAAACTGCCCTGATGTTTTAGATCCAGAGGGCAAAATAGAGGTTAAAAGAATCCACCGATCACCTCCTGAAAAAGATCCCAAAAAGAAAACTCCCAGAAATATTATAGCCAGGTTCCAGAATCCCCAGATCAAGGAGAAAATACTACAAGCTACCAGGAAGAAACAATTTCAATATTGTGGAAACACAATCAGAATAGCCCAGGACCTGGCAGCTTCTACACTGAGGGATCGAAAGGCATGGAATATGATATTCCAGAGGGCAAAAGAACTGGGAATGAACCCAAGGGTTACCTACCCAGCAAAACTGAGTATTTTGTTTCAGGGGAAAATATGGTCATTCAGTGGAATAGAGGACTTTCAAGCATTATTGAGGAAAAAACCAGAGTTGAATAGAAAATTTGACATCCAGATGCAAGAAGTAAGAGATGCCTGAGAAGGTAATCAGGGAAAAGAAATCAAAAGGAACTTATCAAAGTTGAACTATTTACATTCCTATATGGAAAAGCAATATCTGTGACTGATGATATCTTTCCCACTATGAAAATAATGGAAGAAGGAGGTGTGGTCATACGAATACATATGTGAATGTGTGTGTATATGGTTACAGTTATATATGGATAGAGGGCATAGGTTGATTTTGTTGGGAAGGGAGAGTACTCAAGGGATGAAATTATGAGGTGAGAGAGGAAAGTGGCAAGAGGAGATGGGGAGAGACATGGTAGGGTAAACTATCTCATGTAGGGGAAGTGGGTGCAAAGGAGTGGGAGAATAAGGAAGGCTAAAAAGGCAAAACCACATTCACATTGAATTTGGTTCAGGGAGAAAATGACATACATACTAAATGGGATATCTCAACCTGCAGCAGGATAGGGGGAAGGGGGATGAGAGGAGGGATGATGGATGGGAGGGCATCCTTGGGGGAGGGGAGGTTGGAAGTACCCACTATAGAAGAGGGACAGGATCATGTAGGGAATGGACCAGGTGGGGGGTGGGATGAGTGGGAGGGAATTATAAGCAGCCTTGAACAATATATCTACTATGATAATGTTTTGCATAGCTAGACATGTACAACATATACTGAATTACTTATATCCCAAGAAGGAATGGGTGACAAAGGAGGAAGGAAATGGGTCTGAAATTCAAGGTCGTAACATTAAATGTTTCAAATATATATATAAATACTATTATTAATACTCTTTTGCCTATAATTGGGAGATAAGATGTGCAGGCATTGGGACACAAAGATTCATCTTCCTCTAATGGAAAAGTCGATGGGGGTATGGGAGAAGGTATGGGAGAGAGCAGATTGGAGGAAGCGATATCTTGTGGGACTGCTATTCTGGGAGGTTGGGTAGGGGAATAATGGGGGGAAAATGATTGTAACTCAAAATCTGGCGGAAATGAATGATGTAAAACAGAAGTTAATAAAGTATTTGTTTAAAGAAAAAAAAAAAAAGAAATGAGGAGGTGACAGATTTCATAATTACCTGGAGAGACTTATACAAACAGATGCTGAGCAAGAAGAGTAGAATCAGAAGAAATTTGTATACAATCACAGACATATCATATGTGTGATGACTAACTATGACAGACTGGACTCTTTTCAGCAATGCAGGGATATAAGTTAATCCCGAAAGACTCAAGAAAGTGAGAAATGCGCCATCCAGAGATATAACTAGAAAGAACTGAGCCTGAATCCTGATGGAAGCAAACTAAATGATCTTGTTCTTTTCATTGTTTGGTTTTATTTCTTCCTTACCATCTTTCATCCCACCTAGTACAGTACGCCTTTGTAATTGGAATAATGTCTAATATGAATGCATTTGCAGATCCTATACTGGACTATATGCTGTCGTGTGGGGAGGAGGGAGGGAAGGAAATGAAATTTGAAAATCAAGGAACTATGGAATTGAATCTTGTTAACTGAAACTAAACTAATAAATTAATTTTTAAAAAAAGAAAAAAAAAATTACAAAACATAAGCCTGGAGATAGGAGACATAGAAGACATCCTCAGCCCAGGCCAAGGAAGGAGGAGGATGTCACATATGAAAGTAGTACATTGCACATGTTTTCACACTTGTTCAATGGATTGATCAGGTTTGTGGATTTTTTCCTCCATTTTACTTAAAATATTATTAGTTCAATAAGCTGTCTATCTGAGAAAGGGAAGGGGGAGGGATACTGGGGGAAATTTTTCTAATGTAAAAAAAGATATTCATAAAAATATATTTTAAAAAAGAATATAAGTTCCTTCAGGGAAGGGATTGCTTTGCTTGCTTAGTGTTGAATATTATGCCTGACATATAATAAGCATGTAAATGTTCTATCTTTCTATCATCTATTTATCATCTATCTACTGATCTCTCCTCTATTGAACAATCTATTTATGTCATGTCTATTTGTCATCTATGTACATCTATCTACCTACCATCTCAGTACCTATCATCTATCTATATACCTACTTATCTATCTATCTACCTATCATCTATTATCTATCCATCATCTGTCTACCATTTGTCTATCCAATTTTATCTCAGTGAATATTAAATCATCAGTTTGGTGTCATCTGACTTGGGCAAGTCACATATCCTCTCCATGCCCCACAGTGAATCTCTAAGACTAAGTTGCCAAGCAGATGCAGAGTCTTTTGGATAGAGTTTCTTCAGCACAAATTTCCCTATGCCAATCAAATCCTGGTTCTTGTCCCCAAATTCTAAGACCCCCAAAGCAGTTGACAGACAGGATCTCATTTAAGCCTGACAACCTCCCTGTGAGGCGGGGGCTAATATCATACCCACTTTAGAGATGAGGAAATGAATGCATAGAAGGATCAGCAACTTACCCACCTAAGTGTCCAAGATAGGATCTGAAGCCAGATTTTCCTCACCTTCTGTACAGCATTCTACCATGTGTTTAATCCAAGGTGATGCACTGGAGATAAAGCCATCACCAGAGTCCAGAGCAGATGCAAAACTGCCTTATGGGATGGGGAATGGCAGCATCAGTCCCATCCGCCTGAGCCACTGCTGGAGTTGAAGTGGAAGGCCAACCTTCGGCGAAATGGGAAGGGCAGTGATAAACAGATTTCCAGGGTGGGGGACACAAAGAAACTGAGCCTGCAAGCTGAGAGAGAGTCCAAATCATGCATTGCCAGCAAGCCTTGGATCAGTAGTTTTAGACCAGGAGAACTAGGCCAGTAGGGTCAGAATTAGTGGAAGTGAGAGGGAGAGAAAAGTGGACACTAGGTGAAGGTACTGCTCTTTCCCCCTTTTCTTTCCCTCCCTACTATTAACTTAGCTTGAAAAGATGTAAGTTTCTGACAAAAAGAAGACTTTAGAGAAATAAAACCTAAATTAATTCTGCTAATTTCCAGTCACAATTGATGTTAACAGAGATTCTATAAATGGATAAGAGATTTGAAAGAAAAAAGCCCATACAAACACATACATACATACATACATACATACACAAACACATAGATGCACACTTATGACAAGTTTTCTGGCCCATCACACATTTTCCTAAAAATCTCACTTGACTCCGTGAGTCCCTGCACCAGAAGCTTCAGTGGCTGCCTGCTTCCTCTCAAATAAAATAAACTCATGCTTAGCATTTAAAGTCCTTGGAATCAGGTTCCAAACTACTGTTTCACAGAATCACGTTACTTCTCTTTGTATTTTCTGTGCTCCAATCAAAGTGACCTCCTGGTTACTCTCCATGTCCATGCCTTTGCCCAACTATCTCCTATGTTTGAAATATTCTCCCTCCTCACCTCTGGACATCCCAGCTTTCATATGCAGATCAGGAGCTAGAGCCTACAGGAAGCCTTTTCTGATCCCCCAAGATGTTCTTCTGTGTCTCCCTCACTTCTGTCACCATCCTCCCTAAGATTCCTTTGTATAGCTCTTAGATTAGGGGAAAAACTGACCATGTGACTCCCCTCTTAATGAATGGCAGGGCTTCCCTACTGTGTCCAGAATAAGACATGAATTCCCCACTTTAACTGAAAATACCCAACCTGATCACAAGCTATCTTTTTAGCCTCCCTCTCCCTTCTGCAACCCTTCAAAAATGGCTGTCTCATTATTTATCACACAGGACACTCCATCTCCTGTGTCTTCGCTTTTGAACTGGCTGTTTCCCATACCTGGGATGTGCTCCCTTCTTACCTCCTTCTCATAGTGTCCTCCTTTAAGACATGTCAGGTGCCTAGTAAATCTATTTTAATTGAATGATTCATTTGCTTATCTCAGACCTAGAGTCAGAGTCAGAGTCAATATTAAGTATTAAGTATGTACTCTGTGCTAGGCACAGTGCCAGACTCTGGGAATACCAAAAAGTGGGGGCATAAGACAGTTTTTGTCCTTGAAGAACTCACAGTCTAATGAGAGAAGACTACACATAAAAAAGAAGCTTAAAAATTGTGGGGGAAGGTGGCCAACATGGGGGATGAGGAAGTTCAGCTTCTGGGGTAGGAAATGATAGGAGGAGGTGTGAGTTATAGGGCTGATTTCATCTTGCAGAATGATGAGTTTCTGAAGATCATAAAGTCCAGGAGAGCAGTGGGTGGGCATATGATTTTTGTTTATGTGTTGTTGCTTCCCAATGGAATATAAGTTTCTCAAGGACAGGAACTGTTTAGTTTCTGGTCGTGTGTCTCTAGTGTCTAGCACAGTAATTGGTACCCAGTAGGAATTTCTCAAACGTTTATTGAATTGAATTTCTGAGTGATATATAAAAGTGTTTATAGTGCATCTACTGCAAAGAGATCATTAGTTGAGGGAGAGGGAGCATTTACAAAATTCAGATCAGATACAATTTCCTGCCCTCAGGACATTCACAGATTACTGAATCAAGACAACAAAAACAGAGATAGTTCTTTGATACTTAAATGTTTTTGTGGTTTCATGGCTATGGGTGTAGACCATGGACCATGAAAACTTCCTCATGGTAATAGGCAAAGTTTTTTTTAATTTATTTTTAGTTTTCAATATTCATTTTCACAAGATTTTGAGTTACAAATTTTCTCCCCATCTTCCCCCTTCCCTGCACTTCAAGATAGTGAGCCTACTGAATACCCCTTCCCCCAATCTGCTGTCTTATATCCTCTCCCATCTTCCCCCCCGCCCACCAACTTTCTAGTAGGACAAGATGGATTTCTATACCCCAGTGCCTGTATATATTATTTCCCAGTTGCATGTAAAAAACTTTTTTTTACATTTGTTTTTCAAACTTTGAATTCCATATTCTTTCCCTTCTTCCCTCTTTACCCACCCCCACTGGGAAGATAAGCAATTCAATACAGATTGTACATGTGTAGTTACCCAAATTATTTCCATAGTAGTTATATTGTGAAAGACTAACTTTATTTTCCTCCATCCTATCCTGCCCCCTACTTATTCTATTTTCTACTTTGACCCTGTCCCTTTTCCTAAGTATGTGCTTCTAACTACCCTTTCCCCCAATCTGCCCTCCCTTCTCTCATCCCTCTTCTTATCACTTCCCCCCTACTTTCCTGTAGGGTAAGATACCCAAAGAAGTGTGTGTTATTCCCTCCTTAAGCCAAATTCAATGAGAGTGAGGTTGACCCATTCCCTTTCAACTCCTTGCTTTTCCCCTCCATTGTAACAGTTTTCTCTTGACTCTTTTATATGGGATAATTTACCCTAATCTATCTCTCCCTTTTCTCCTTCTCTCATTATATTCTTCTCTCACCTCTTAATTTTATTTCTTAGACATCATCCTTTCCTATTCAAATGATCCTGTTCTCTCTATGTATATATGTACACACATATGCACACACTCACATATATTCTTAGACACACATACGCTCTCCTATACATATATACATATGTATGTATACATATATACATATGTATGTATACATATATAAGCATATATATTCCCTTCAACTGTCCTCATACTGAGAAAAGTCTCATGAGTTACAATTATAGTTTTTCCATGTAGGAATGTCAGTAGTTAATAAGTACATAGGAATGTAAATAGTTAATAAGTTCTTTATGATTTCTTTTTCCTGGTCACCTTCTCATGCTTCTCTTGATTCTTGTATTTAAATATCAAATTTTCTGTTCAGCTCCGGTCTTTTCATCAAGAATGCTAGAAAATCGGGCGGAGCCAAGAGGCAGAGTAGAAACAGCATTTCCAATGTGCTCTGCCCCACACAAATTTCAAATAATGTGAAAGGGGACTACAAACAACTTCTGGAGCCACAGCACCCACAGAACAGCACAGAGAAGCTAACCTCCTGCTGAGGACAACCCAGCAGCCCTGTAGGAAGCGGCCAGTGCAGCGCTCTGAGAGCAGGCAGCACAGTGTGCTGGGAACTGACAGCACAATGCAGAGCCGAGCCCAGGTCCGCTGTTTTAGCCCCAGGGCGCCCAGACCTTCAGCCAGCTGGAGGGACCCCAGAACACCAGCAATTGTGGCGATTCCAGAATTATCAGCCCACATATGCCTAGGACAAACTGAGAGGTTAGTGCCCTATGGACTTTGGGACCAGTATTTAGGGAACGCGCGGCTGCCTCCCCTGGGGGCGAAAAGCTGCTGAAGAAACGCAGCACAGAAGCCATTTTGCAGCGTCAGTTGTGGCTCTAGCTCCTGGTGTGCGAACTGTAGGGAGATCCAGCAATCAGTCTCGGGGTTAATCGCTCTTGCTTTAAACTGCCTGGATCTGGATTGTGGTCTGGGGGGGGGGGGAGTTTGGGGTGGGTATCCAACTTGCCAGAGTGGGTGGAGGCTTTACAGAGGCCACACAACTGGCAGAAGTTGTGAAGACCCCACATTTGGGCAGAAGCTCCCCTGTCTGGTGGCAGAATCCTACTGTGGCAACAAGCCCAAAAAATCAAGTAATTAAGTGGCAACATGCCTAGGCAAATGAAACAAAATAAACAGAAAAAGTTCAACATTGGACTCCTATTTTAGGGGCAAAGAGGCTCAAAGCATGGAGGAGGACTGTGAGGTCAGAACTCCTGCACCAAAAGCCCCAAATGAAAATACAATCTGGCTACAAGCCATAGAGGACCTTAAGAAGCAGATAAGAGAAGTGGGGGAAAATTTGGGAAGAGAAATGAAAAAGATGCAAGAAAAGTATGAAATGACAGTCAACAGCCTGACTGAGGAAAATAACACCTTAAAAAATAGACTAACTCAAATGGCAAAAGAGGCTCAGAAAGGCAATGAGGAGAATAATGCCTTAAAAAGTCGAATTGGCCAGATGGAAAAAGAATCTCAAAAGCTGACTGAGGAGATTCATTCCTTCAGAGTTAGACTCGAGCAAATGGAAGCTAGTGATTTTATGAGAAATCAAGATACTGTTAAACAGATCCAAACAAATGAAAGAATAGAAGGCAATGTGAAATATCTCATGGGAAAAACCATCGACCTGGAAAATAGATCCAGGAGAGATAATTTAAAAATTATTGGACTACCTGAAAGCCATGATCAAAGAAAGAACCTAGAAATCATCCTTAAAGAAATTCTCAAGGAAAATTGCCCTGATGTTTTAGACCCAGTGGGGGAAATAGAGGTTGAGAGAATCCACTGATCGCCTCCTGAAAAAGATCCCAAAAAGAAAATTCCTAGGAATATTATAGCCAGGCTCCAGAACTCCCAGATCAAGGAGAAAATACTACAAGCAGCCAGGAAGAAACAATTTCAATATTGTGGAAACACAATCAGAATAGCGCAGGACCTGGCAGCTTCTACACTGAGGGATTGAAGAGCATGGAATATGATATTCCAGAGGGCAAAAGAGCTGGGATTGAAGCCAAGGGTCACCTACCCAGCAAAACCGAGTATCTTGTTTCAGGGGAAAATATGGTCATTCAGTGGAATAGAGGACTTTCAAGCATTCTTGATGAAAAAACCATAGTTGAATAGAAAATTTGACATTCAGACACAAGAAGCAAGAGATGCTTGAGAAGGTAATCAAGGAAAAGAAATCAAAAGGAACTTATCAAAGTTGGACTATTTACATTCCTACAGGGAAAAACAATAACTGTGTTTGATGAAACCTCTCTCATTACGAAAATAATTGAAGAAGGGTACATGGCATATGTTCACAGGTATACATGGATAGAGGGCACAGGTTGAATTTGATGGGAAGGGATGATTCTTTTTTTTTTTGGAGGGCAATTGGTATTGGGTGACTTGCCTGGGGTCACGCGGCTGGGTTTTTGTTTGTGTGTTGGGTGTCTGGGGCCGGATCCGAGCTCGGGTCCTTCTGACTCCAGGCCCAGCGCTCTGCTCGCTGCGCCACCTAGCCGCCCCAAGGAAGGGATGATTCTTAAGGGGTGAAGTCAAGAGGTGAGAGAGGAAAGTGGCAAGAGGAGATAGAGAGAGACAGGGTAGGGTAAACTATCTCATGTAGAAATGGCAAGGGGAAGTAGTTGCAGGGGAGGGGAAGAACAGGAAGGCAAAAAGGCAAAAGCTTATTCTCATTGAAGTTGGCTCAAAGAGAGAATCACATACATACTAAATGGAATATCTTACCCTCACTCACTCTCCTGAGTAGGGGAAAGGAAGATGAGAGGGGGGATGATGGAGGGGAGGGCATTCTGGGGGGAGGGGAGATTGGAAGTACCCACTATCAAAGAGGGACAGGATCAAAGTAGGGAATGGACCAGTTGGGAGGTGAGAGGGAAATATAAGCAGTCTTTTACAATATATCTACTATGGTAATGTTTTGCATAGCTATACATGTACAACACATACTGAATTGCTTATCTTCTCAGAGGGAGTGGGTGACAAGGGAGGAAGGGAATGGATCTGAAAATTGAAGTTTTAAAATTAAATGTTTCATAAGATGTCCAGGCATTGGGGCCCAGAGATTCACCTTGCCCTAATGGCAAAGTCGAAGGGGGTAAAGGAGAAGATATGGGAGAGAGCAGATTGGATGAGGGGATATATAGTGGGACTGCTATTCTGGGGTGGCGGGTAGGGAAAAAATGGGGGAAAATGTAACTCATAATCTGGAGGAAATGAATGATGTAAACCAGAAGTTAATAAAGCATTTGTTTAATTAAAAAAAAGAATGCTTGAAAATCCTTGATTTCATTGAATAACCATATTTTCCCCTGAAGCATTATACTTAGCTTTGCTGGGTAAATGATTCTTGTTTTCAATCCTAGCTCCTTTGACTTCTGTAATATCAAATTCCAAGCCCTTCAATCCCTTAGCATATAAGCTGCTAGAGCTTGTGTTATCCTGATTGTGTTTCCACAATATTCAAATTATTTTTTCCTGACAGCTTGTAATATTTTCTCCTTGATCTGGGAACTTTGGAATTTGGCTCTGATATTCCTAGTTTTCTTTTTGGAGCTGTTTTCAAGCAACAATCAGTGAATTCTTTCCATTTCTATTTTGCCCCTCTGGTTCTAGAATATCAGGGCAATTTTCCTTGAGAATTTCTTGAAAGATGATTCTTAGGTTCTTTTTTGATCATGGCTTTCAGGTAGTCCAATAATTTTTAAATTATTTCTCCTAGATCTATTTTCCAGGTAAGTGGTTTTTCCAATGAGATATTTCATATTGCGTTCTATTTTTTCATTTGTTTGGATCTGTTTTATAGAATCTTGATTTCTCATAAAGTCATTAGCTTCCATTTGCTCTAATCTAATTTTAAAGGAATTATTCTCTTCAGTGAGTTTTTGAAATTCCTTTTCCATCTGGCAAATTTGACTTTTTAAGGCATTCTTCTCCTCATTGGCTTTTTAGGCCTCTTTTGCCATTTGGATTAGTCTATTTTTTAAGGTGTTATTTTCTTCAGTATTTTTTTTGGGTCTCCTTTAGCAGGCTGTTGACTTACTTTTCATGATTTTCTTGCATCATTCTCATTGATTTTTAATATCCTTCTTGAGCTCCTCCATGACCTGTAACCAATTAATATTTTTCTTGGAAGCTTTTGATGTAGGAGTTTTGACTTCATTGACTTCTTCTGGTTCCATGTTTTGATCCTTTTTGTCCCCCAAAAAGGATTCTATAGTCTGATTGAGTTTCCTCTACTCAATCATCTTGCCAGTCAATTACTTGACTTTTGACCTCTTTGCCATGGTAGAACTCTGCTTCCAGAGTGGAGAGAGCTATATCCCAAATCGCTTTTTTTTTTTTTTTGCAAATGTCAGAGCTATGAGGAAGGTGCCCTCTCTACAGACACTCCAAGGTCTGGCACACTGGTGTTCCTTACCCAAGGACTACCACCCAAGACCACAATTCAGATCTAAACAGATCAAAGCAAGAGTGATTACCCTCTGAATGGTTGCTTGTACCCCTTATGATCTGCAGGCCAGGAGCTCTGAAGGCAACCATGTGGTAGCAGCTGCAGCTGCCACCCCTTCCTCCATCACCTCTTGCCCTTGGGGCAAGGGCTGGACCATGCTCTTTCGTATCCCCCCCCCTTCCAACAGAGTTTCCCACTGACTTTTTATTTTCTCTTTGGTGTTTATGGGTTGAGAAGTCTGGAAACTGCCACCGCTGTTGGTGATTCACTCTCCTGAAGTCTTCTCTGGCCAGTCTGGCCTACTGGTCGTGGCCACCCTGGGTCTCAGACCATGGGGCTCATGCAGGACTGCGCTCAGCTCCCAGCTTGGTGTGATAGACCCTTCCTGTGGGCCTGTGGGAGATTTGTTTCTCTCTGTCACTTTGTGGGTTCTGTAGCTCTAAACTTTGTTTAGAGTCATATTTTACAGGTATTGGAGGTGGTTGGAACATGAGTTCTGACAAGTTCCTGTTTTGACTCTGCCATCTTGACTCTGCCCCCCTCCCCTCCACCCCAGCCATGGTCATAGGCAAAGTTTGAAGAGAAAAGCTGAGAAAAATATTCTGTAAGATGCTCAGAAAAAAAGTCATTCTCAACTGAAGGGAACTCCAGAAGGTCTTCATGGAAAAGGTAGACTATCAGTTGGACTTTATAAAATGGGATCAAAAAGCACAAAGAATCATGGAAGCCATTCCCAGAACGAATTAAGTCAAAGTATAGGAGCAGGCAGTGCAGAGGATGTATGGGGGAAAGCAACAGAAACTGGCTTAGTTTGGCTAGAAGGCATAACATAAACAGGGAGTAATACAAATAAGTCGAAAGGCATGAGCTTGTGGAGGGACTTGAATGCCAAGCTAAGAAGTCAAAACTTGAATCAGGAGACAACAAAGACCCATGGGATATATTTGAACAGAGGAGTAAGAGCATAATCCCCAAGAGTGACCAAAGTTAGAAAAGAAGGCATGCATGAATAAATTCGTTGGGAAGGGGGAATGGTTCCTGGCACCTCTTCCAATCAAAAGAAAGAAATAAAGAAACCAGAATGTGTGAGTGTGTGTGAGCACAAAAGAAGAAAATTTTTGCTTTCCTCCTAAGATGTTCATTCCCCTGATTTTCAAAAGCAACAGATTTTTTCATCAGGCAATTCAGCATCGAATGTTTTATCCAGGAGGAGAATTTTCTTTTTTCTCCTTCTTTTCCTTTTAGACAAAAGTCTCATGCTGTTATGAATACAATCACCAGACTTTATTTTATATGTTCAGTGAGAAAAATTCAAAAGGAGGAAGCCAAACCCCAACCTTTTCACAGCCAAATATTTCCCAAACTCAGAACTATGAGAGGTCCATAGAGTCTGAAAATAGTCCTTTAATTTTCCAAAGATATTTCCCCACTTATGATAAGCGTTTAAAAAAGCAGAATGCCATTACTCTGAGGGTCAGCCTAGCAATATAGAAAGATTATCCCTATGAATCTGAGGACTCCAAAAGTGAACTTGTGCCTCTGCAAACCCTGGAAATAATACTGAGAGGTAAGGACCATCATTCCTATTTTACAGATAGGAAGATGGAGGCAAAGAGATGTTAATGGACTTCTCATGAATCATTCACCTGACTTAGAGACTGAACTTAGGTCCCTAGAATCTGAGCACTCCAATGACAGGAGAAATACATATGATTTGAAATGTAGAGACCAAGCTCCTGAGAATGTAACAGGTTGGAAAAGTTCAGGAGCTGAGTTTTGCACATAATTAGGTCTTGCTCAGATATGGTAGGGTGCAGGCTGAGTTTCTGTGATTTAAAATAGAAAAGTTATTTTCTGGGAAATGGCGCCTCATCATTCCTGGTCATGTATATTTTTGTCCAGTCATGGAAGTCATGAAGAGTCATGCATGACTGAAAACAACCAAGCAACAGTTACCACTAAGTCTGTTCATTAGACCTCTAGTCCAATTCTTTCATTTTATCCATGAGGAGAGTGAGTCCAGATAAGTTAGTGACTTATCCAGTGCTACACAAATACCAGAAGTAAGATCTGGACTGCTGCCACTCAACCAGATGCCCTACTTAAGATATTTGTGGATTACCAACTCATAATTGTATAGGCAAATTTCAATTTTCCTTCTCACCTGGATAATTTTTTTCACCAGAAATATAAAGATGTATAGGCTGATAGATGATTAGATAGATAAACATAAAAAAGCTACATCTAGATAGGAACTAGATGAGATTAAGTGAAGACCATGAACAAAATGGAGTTGGTTTGGTATGAGAATGAGGAGAACCAATCACACTCCATCTTATGACCACTGTCTCCATCCTGTGTTGCCACATGTGTTCTCCTCCATTTTGTTTTTTCTGTTATTCATCCATGAGAAGCTAGATTATATAAGCCATCTATTGCTTCATAAATGCAAATAAAGGTTATTAATCTACATCTTTCCATTTTATGAATAGAAGACCTTGAAACCTACTCATTACCCTCCCAACTCGGCCAAAACTCACTTTTCCTCCTCCCAACTTGGAAAATCCCTAATCTCTCCTCTAATTAGAAATTAGATTACCTAATTTTGTATACTAGTTTGTGTCCTAGTTATATTTTAAAATCATAATTAATTTATCTTTTTTATTAATTGCTTTTTATGTATAAAATCTGCTTTGCTCTGTATTAATTTATTTATTCTGACTGTCTAGCTAATAAATGACTTTTTCTTGGATTGTTTCCTCAGTTATTATTAACTGTAGTATACCTTTGATTCATATCTATCTATAGAAATCCCAAACACTTTTACTTATGATGTCATCGATGCATAAATACAATTATATGTTATATTTGTAATTCACATAACATAGATGGATATGGATAAAAACCACATCAGTGATCCCATTGACACAAGAAACTTCCAAATGAGAAAATTCCCTCTGCCAATGCTGCTTAGCGTGTAAGCTGCAATTTGTAATACTGAAGCATTTCGGAGGGCACTGAAAGCTTCAGTGACTTCTTGTGGGTCACACAGTCAGCATGAGCAAGAGCCAGTAATTGAACTCAGGTCTTACTGATTCTGAAGCTCTGGATATCCCCTTCCACTATGACCTAGTATATGAGTTCTCTGTCTTCTTGTGTCTCTCTACCTCTCTCCTTTCCCTCTCTGTGTGTTTCTCTGTCTCTGTCACTGTCTTCTTCTTCATCTCCTCCCTGCCTCAATTTCTATGGTATTGCATAATTTTAAAAGTTATGGAGGAAACCTTTGTAGGGAGATATAGCATACCCTAGTGGAAAGAACCCTGGTTTGTAGCCAGATGGTTGGGGTTCTAATTGTGCTGGGTTACTTCCTGGGTCACCTTAGGCAATTCACTCTCCATTTCTGAGTCAGTTTCCTTATCCTTAAAATGAGGGTATTGTACCAGATGGCACCTCTGAGGTCCCTTCCAGATACCTAAGAACCCTATTTTACAGATAAGAAAACAGACTCTAACAACTTAAGTGACTTACCCATGATGACATGGCTAGCAAGTGAGAACTGGGTCAAAGGGTCATGGATCTTGAGCCAGAAGGGACCTTCAAGGTCATCAAGTCCAACCTTCTCATGTTATAGATGAGGACATTAAAAACCAGAGATGGTAAGTTACTTGTCCAAGTTATCACAGGATTTCAGTAGCAAAGTCAGGGTAGGCACCCAGGTCCTCTGACCCCCAAATGTACTGTCTTCCCACTGTATCTCGTTGGTTCTAGTTTTCTCACAATAGAGACAAAAAGAATTCAGAATTCAATCCAAGTGATCTCAGTTAACAAAAGCTACTAGTCTAGCCAAGATTTATAAAAATGGTAAATTTTATATCATTAGGATGTAAACAAGTTTTCATTTGGGGAATGTGCAAGAAATCTTGGTGAGTGCATGTGTGTGTGTTTGCATGTGCGCACGTGTGCGCTTATGTGCACGTGTGTCTTCTAAATCCCCCCTGTAAAAGAGAGCACTTTAGATGGCATTTGAATGGCTCACTTTGTCTGAAAGGCTCAGAATGGTCATTCTTGTGCCAATAAAATTCCTTTACACATTGAGTCATATATTAGTAAGTGTCAATTTTAGTAAAATTTTTTAAAAGAGAGAAATCCTTCAAAGGAAATCTCAACACAGATAAATTTCCAAGGGTGAACCTTCAAACCAGGGCTTCTTTAATTAAACAAACATGTTTTTAGACAGTGGTGATACATTTGATTTTATGCATTGAGTTCAATTTAATTATTGGACCAAAGCATAAAAACTGTGCTTGCCAAATATTCAGATGATACAAAGATGAGAAAAGGTTTGCTAATATCTGAGATGACAGAGTAAGGATTGAAAGAGACCTAGACATGACAGAACATTGGGCTAAAGCTAATATAAAACTGAATAACCAAAATGTTCCCTTACATTTAAGTTCCTAAAATTGATTTCACAGTCAATCAATAAACATTTGTTAAGCACCTACTTATATTCCAGGAACTGTGCTAGATCCTTAGAGGTAGAAAGACAAAAGTGAAATAAATCTTGTCCTCAGGGTGCTTACACCCCAATGAGGAAACAATGTGTACATGTTATGTGTGTATATACATATACATACATACAGGAAGTATTAATTAGTTTGAAGAGAGGAACACTCCTCGGGAAGTCAGGAAAGGCTTCATGTAGAAAGTGTTGCTTGAATTGAGCCCTGAAGAAAACTGAATTCTAAGAAGTTGAGCTAAGGAAGGAGTATTTGAAGGAAGGAACCTGTGAGAGGGCAATCACTATGCTGAGATTGTGGAGGGTATAGAGAAAAACAATGTGTAAGAAGATTGTAAAGCTAGGTTGGGAAGAACTCTAAGTGCCCAACAGAGGAATATAAAATAAGAGCAGCAAAATTAGAAAGTCATTTGTCTGAAGAAGATCCTGGGGTTTTAATGGACTGCAAGCTCCAACGAACAGTGTGATGTAATGGTCCCACAGACAAATGTGATCTTGGGCTGCATTAAGAGAAGTATCAATCCCTGGGATAAGGAGGTCATAGTGCCATGGTATTCTGGCCTGGTCAGACTATATCACAAGCATTTTGTTAAATTCTGGGTACCACATATCAAGCATGACCCTGATAAACTGGAGAACCTCCAGATTTCTAAATCTATGAGTCTATGATTCTATGAGGTCTTTTACAACCAACAATAATCCCATGAACTCCCATAGCCTCATTTGGCACATACCAACTATCCCTCCCAAGATCATCCCTCTTTAGAATGACCGGAGTTGCAAAGAAAGGCACAGAAAGGGTTTATTATCACCGAAGTTTCTGTCTGTTATTACCAAAGAAAAATGTATTGAACTTAATATGTTAGGTTTGGGAAATCTATTTTCATTTGCTACAGCCAATGGTCTGTCATAAGCCTGAGCACACTGTGCTCCCACATCCCTCCCCCTACACTCACCCTCCACCATGGGGCTTCTTTTATGTCTTTCATGTTTATAGACTAAAGAACCAATCCCTGGGATCCAAATATCACCTCTTCATCTCTGAGACAGAAAATGAAAGAACTGGAAAAAACTGGGGAGACTTGGGGCAACAGCATCTAACAGGTATCAAAACAATAGAATTTCAAATGACAACAGAAAGGAGCACCCACCTGTCCCTTCCACCACATAACTATCTCTCTGGTCTCATGAGATGTGCTATTAGCACAAGAGGTGAATCCTTACAATAGCCACAACCTGTCATTGCTCTACAGTAACAAATTACTTTCCCATTTAGTAGAGCTATATGGAATGGGAAGAACACAGTTCAAGGAAGCAACAGCTAAAGTAGCACCAAGGACAGCTCCTTAAGGCCTGTAAGACAGAAGGTCCCAGGAGGATGAGGGAAATGTTGAAGATGGACTGGGCGGGAGAGAGGAAGGGGAGGAAGATTAGACAGACTTTCGAGTTGGGCAATGGTAACTTTACAAGTCTATTTATAAAGGCAGCTAGGTAACATAGTGGATAGAATACTAGATTTTCAGTCAAGAAGACCTGAGTTAAAGTCCTGCTTCATTTATTAGCTGTGTGATCCTTGGAAAGTCACTTAACCTCTGTCTGCATCAGTTATTTCCTCTTCCAGAATAGATGCTTTAGGTTGCTGGGCAGATCAGATGAAATTGTAGTCTACATGCAAGGTACCTCCAAAGTTTTAGTGCAGGTTTAAGCTTAAGCATAATTAAGTGTAGATTTAAGCTTACTAAAGCTTAAACCTACACTAAGACTTTTAGGAGAGAGAGAGAGAGAGAGAGAGAGAGAGAGAGAGAGAGAGAGAGAATCACAGACATTTATATGAAAGGAGTTTAGAAAGGTAGGCTGAAAGTGGATTTTCCAGGGCTTTAAAAGACAAGCTGGATTTTATCCTGGAAGCAACAGGGAGCCACTGTGGATTCTTGAGCACTAGAGTAACACTGTAAGACCAGTTCCTTTAGAAGATTATGGTGGCAGTGTGTGGAAGCTGGATTGGTGAGGGGAGTGTTGCTATAGTCCAAATAAGAGGTAACAAAGGGTTGAATTATGGTGATGATCATGCAAATGGTAAGAAGGTGGGAGCAGAAGATACTGTGAAGTTAGAGTCAGCCAGGCATGGACACTTACTGGAAAGGGGATGTAGAAGATGGAGGAGTCAAGACCACCCTAGAACCGGCAAGCTTCAGTAGCTAGGAACGCAACTGTATGCTCAACAGAGAAAGAGATGAATTAGGGCTTTTGTGGGAAGGGTAAGATAATGAATTCCATTTGGGACACATTGAGCATGAGATGCTGAGAAGAAATTTGGATGGAATTTTCTTTCACATAGTTGGGAATATGGGACTGGAGCTCAGGGAAGAGAAGATTAGATACAGAAATTAGGTGCACAGAGATGCTATCATACCCATGAGAACTGATGACATCACTAAAGGAGAGGATAGAGAAAGAAGCAGGCCCCAAACAGGTCATTTCCTTTTCCTGTTAAGGCTGAGGGAACCACCATTTTCCCAGTTCCCCAGGTCTGACTCCTCACTCACCTCTTCACCTCTGCCCCCACTCCCTACTCAATCAGTTGCCAAGATCTATTTATTTTTACCTTCATAACATCTTTCACATTTGCCCCTTTCTCTCTTCTGACACGGCCACCCTACCCCCTGTTGTAGGCTCTTTTCACCTCATACCAAGACTATTGCAAGAGCTGCTGGGGGATCTGCCTGCCTCAAGCCTCTCCCCTCTCCAGTCCATCCTTCACTCCATTACCAATTAACCTTCCTAAAGTGCAGATCTAACTATGTCACTCTGCTAGTTAAGAAACTTATCTCCAGGATCAAATATAAAACCTTCTGTTTGACTCTTAAAGTCCTTCCAAACCTGGCCCCTCCTACCTTTCTGGTCTTCCATTTTACTTCCCTCCACATACTCTTCAGCCAGTGACACTGGCCACTTTCCTATTCTTCATGAGACTCCCCCTCCCAGCTCCTGCCATTTTCACTGGCTGTCTCATACCTGCAACTTTCTCCCTCTCCATCTAGGCCTCCTGGATTTCCTGCCTCTTCCAAGCCTCTGCTGAAGCACAATCTCCTTCGAGAAGCCTCTCCCATGCCTCTGTCCTCCTTCATTTTAGTGCCCTTCTCATTTGGGATTATCTCTAATTCATTCTCTCTATAGCTTGTCCATAAAGAGTTGTTTGCACGTTCTCTCACCCACTGGAATTGATAGCCCTTTGTGAGCAGGGATTTGTTTGTTTTTCCTTTCTTTATATCCTTAGCACTTAAAACAGTGCCTGGAAACACTGGTGCTTAAAAAATGCCTGTGGACTGACTGGAAGGCACAAAGCAGAATATGTCTGCTCAATGTGAGAAAAAAATTTCCTAAGAACCAGAGCTTTACCAAAGTGGAATGTGCTATATTGGTGGGAGGCTGGGGCCCCTCACTGGAGGACTTTCAAGAGAGGCTACAAAAGGTTTTTCTGAGGCTTTGAGAATAGGGATTCTTGTTAAGGTCTGAATTGGATTTGGTGGTCTCCGTTTTCCCTTCTAGACATGTGATTCTCCGAAGAAATACAACCATAGCTATTTTCAGTACCACCATAGTGAGGGGTTTAGGGGAGCTGAGATATTACTTCATGACTGAAGCCAGTGTCCACCTCACCCAAGGTTTTCCCACCTGGCTCAGAACAAGACTACCAGAGGCCAAGTCCTTATAAGGATTGTGTCTCTACTGAGAGGCCACTGTTGGCAAGAATCCTGTATAGGGCTTTCCCCAGCACCAAGAACCTCCAGGAAGAAAGAGCTTAAAACCATAAGAAAAAATGATGCCTGAAGGAGTCTCACCACCCAGGGGGCTGGCAGGCCCACCAGTTCACAGAACATCTGCTGCCACCCACAGGCGTCTGGGTTCTGATTTCTCTGTAAAACAAAAACTATTTTTAAAATGTTAATCTTTGAAAGAATTATTCTTTTACTTTAGATTTAGACATGGTCAAGATGCTACATCTTGTACTCTCTACCTATGGGAAAATGGAAAAATGTGCAGGCTTGAGAATCCGACTTTCATAGTTCATGCCTCTAGGTGCAGGTCACTGAGTCCTAGGTAGATGTAGGCAGAAAGGAAGGCAGACCGGTACTGTGGAGAGAGCACTGGGTTTGTGCTCAGAGGACCTGACTTGGCTTGGAATCCTTGCTCCGCTATTCAGTCTCTGAATGACTTCAGGCAAGTTATTCAACATCTCTGGGCCATAGAATCCCCTTCTGTTAAATGAAGGAGCTGGAGCAGATCCCCCTTGAGATTCCATCTGGCTCTAAAATTGCCAAAGAATTACAGAATCTGAGAATCAGAAGGGACCTCGGTGTCCATTCGGTCCAACCTCTACTTAGACAAGAATCCTGCCTCCCCCGAGCTGAGCTCCAACAAATGATCTTCATTGTTTGCTTAAATGTGGGGGGGGGGGGAGGAGGCAAGTTGGCAGCTCATTCACAACCAAAGCAGGTAGGTCATTTTCCTTGGGAAGATCTTTAAGTGTTAAGGAAAATCTTCCTAACATCGGGTTTAAATTCGCCTCCTTGCATCATCAACTTTCCCTTCTAATTCTGTGTTTTGTGGCCAAACAGAACACATATGATCTCTCTTCCGGGTATCAGCTCCTCTAGCCTTTGCTAAGGGCAATCATCCTCATCTCCACCTCCACCAATCTTCTCTTGTCCTTGGAAACACCCCCAGTTCCTTCAGCCCATCTTCATATAAGCTGGACTGAAGGCCTTTTCCCATTTTGGCTGCCCCTCCTCTGGACACACTTCAGCTTGTCTGTGTCCTTCCTCAGGTGTGGCCTCAGAATTGAGTCTGACAGAAGGGTCTGTTTGGGCCTTATCACACAGCTGCCATGTAAGGAGCTGGTACCCCACTAAAATCCAAGATTGCTTTTCCTGCAACCTTGCAGGAAATATACTTTTTAAAACTCAAGTACAGGACTTTATATTTATTGATACCCCATTGCACCTTATTTGATATGACCAACAAGGTTCCAGTCACCTAATATTAGTTCTCCCTCCAAGCTTTGGATTCCCTTCTATCTATAACTTTATCCAACTCACTGGCAATAATATTCAATATCACGGGGCCAAAAACAAATTTCTGGGATTCTTCCCTAGAGACCACTTTCTAAGTTGTCAAGAGATCACTGGTGATTACCCATTAGGTATGGAGATTCGATCAACCTTAAATCCATTTAATTGTATTGTCATACCCACATTGCTGCATTTCCCCCATAAGATTATGAGCATTTTTGCCAATGCCTTGCTAAAAATCCAGGTAACCTATTTTCACAGCATTTCCTGGAATACTGGGCTTGTTAAGCCTGACATAAAAGGCCATGAGGTTAGTCTGGGATCCTAGGATCCTGTGACTGAGTAATGCATTTGGTAAAGGGAAGAAGAGCTGCCATGAGAAAGAAGAGGATGCCTGACCTTTCATTCACTGGGCCAGGAAAACCCTGGGGGATGACATGTATTAAGGGGGAAGCGTGTGGGTCTTTCCAGGGCTCTCAATAATGGGTCTGACTGTTTATCCACTCTCACCAGCTACCAATTAATCACATCCTTTCTGAAAGAGAAAAAAAGCTTAGTGTCCTGTTTCCAACTTTTAAGATGTCATGGAAATCTATTAAAGGGAAAAAAAGAATGAAAAAGCATACCTGAGACCTGAAGGGTGAGGAAAGCAAGTGCAAAACCATTCCTTTCAGTTACATGAATTAATGAACAGTTAGGAAGGAAAGGAGGGTGCTTAGCATTGTTGGTGTCATTTGTTGGTAGGCCAGTTAACACCCCCCACTCCCCTACATTATCACCTCCCACTCATAATCTCATTTCTATCCCCTCTCCACCTCACACACAGTCTCTCAAAACTGCTTAGTTTTCCTGGACAATACAGGATCTATGATATTGCAGGCTGTATTTATCTGCTGTTTGCTTGTCCAATCAGACTCTCACACATGCTTTATCTTGCAAATGAGCTTAAATCAGGAAAAGAACTCAACTTCATTTTTAAAAAAATCTGAGCCAAATTCAATTGCTTTAATTAATATCCAAAGTGAGAAAGCCAGGTCCAAAATTCTTCACATCCCTCCTCTTCTCCTTGTCAATTTCCATTAAATAATTAGCAAAAAGACTGAAATAAAAGACCTGGGGGTTCAGGGTGATGTGAATACATTCTAAGAAAAAAAATCTCCCAAGAGGCAATATCAGAGATTCAATAGAGAAATGATTTTAAGGCATCCTCTCAGCCAGAATTTCCTAAAATTGTTTCCTTTGGGGTGAAAAAAGTAGTAGCCCAAACCTCTATAAAAATTTCCCCCTTGCCAAATAATTATTTCTTGTTATCCATTTGTCTTTTCCAGATGAATGTTATCAGAAAGAAAATACAAAACTAGGCTGACTTTTCCCTAATAGTAATTAAATTGCAAACAAAACCACCTTATTCATGCTTCAATACCTTCTCCAGAAAATGGCAAACTGAAAAGCTAAGAATGGTAGAAGTGATAAATCAATTGACATTGTAAAAATACCCACCTGAAGAAAGTTTTAAAAAGCTTATAGGTGCTGTAAACCAAAGTCTTATAATTGAATTTGTATTGAAAATGGGTTCATCATGATCTTTTCATCTATAAGTGGAATGAATGATACACATGAAACCAGTTTGAATGATGCTGTAAAAACATTATTGGACACCTTCACTTCATCCTTGGTGCCCAGGGAGGGGGCTTTGCTTTTGAACTCTTTGTTATAGCATGTTTTTTTTTTATTTTGCCCAAAGACTTAAACTACATATCAAAGAATTTTCAATATAGGCACATTAACAACAGCTAAACACTTGTATTCATTTTCTAAATGCCCCCCAAACATTTACTTTAAAGCATACAACTTCTGATTACTGTCTTTTAAAAAAATTTTAATCACTTTTTTTCTAGGCAACAAAAGTATATTACTGAATAAACTGACAATCCGCCCTTGTGCCTAGGATAAATGTACAGTTTTAATGCCTCCTAATCACACAAATCAATATAAGATTTTTGTACTTGTGCATGACCTTCTTGAAATTATCCCTCCATTTTGGCAGAATCAGAATGAGTGTGGGCTATTTGATAAAAAACACTAAGTGTGTGAAATAAGAGCCCTCATCACTTCTGCCAGACTCCTCTTGACAGAATGATGATAGAAGCATCACATCCCTGGGAGAGTAAATGCAAACTGACAAGAGATGAGCCTTTAGATGTTGAATATAATCTCGAATTGCGCTTGGAGTGTCTTATTATCTTGTCTTTTGATGTCTGAAGGGGTGGCTCATTGTTAGAAAAAGGAAAGCCCTCACACATCTTTGCCATCTTTAAAAATTGTTTGGCCTTTAACAACTGCTTTTCCAACTAATGTCCATTTCTTCTGACAATAAATATGGCAGGTCGTCAGAAAGTGACAAACAATTTACTTTGCTTGCCACACTTTTATGGGTTTTGAGAGCTCATGTGGAAGGAAGCGGCTCTTTAAAAGCTCTTGGAAATTAGCAGCATTACAAATGTTAAGACGAGGCTCTGGGTGCAGATACTGTTATGGGGCTACTCATTACACTGATTTCCTGCTGTTTCTGGCTTGATGTTTTGCCTACTGGTGCTAGATTCCTGAGGCTGTTCAAGTTCTTTCTTTATCATTGACTATTTTTAGTCAATGAAAAGCAAACAGCAACAAGCAGGCTTTAGTCTCTCTAAGAACAAGGAGGTCCGGCACACAGCGTAATGTAGACTATTGCCGATCATGATGCAAAAAAAAAAAAAATCATCTTTGTTAGCAACTGATCAATATCAGCACCAGAGATGGTCTATTTCACTTCTTATCCAGACCCTTGTCACTTTCCCGTTCCCAGCCACCACTTCCACAGGCTCTAACCCTGCATCCCCAAACACTTGATTGGAAAAAGAAAAAAAAAACCCTTCCAAGTTTAATGATGCCCCCAGATCAATAGGATTCCTTAGCAACTAAATCACAGTCGCTCACTAGTTTTTCTGTCACCAAGTCAGGGTTTTGCGAAAGCATTCAAGTCCTTTTCTCGAACCTCCGTCACTCGGCAAATCCATAAGAATTCTCCAAACGATCGTAAACTGTTAGAGAATTCAGGTTATTGTATCATTACGAAAACATATTGATACACTATGGATGACAAGACATGGAGCTGCTGTTAGCTCAGTGCAATCATCGGAATGCTATCAGCCATAGCTGACTGCATTGGAAATCCCGACCCCTGTCCCTCAACAGGCAAATGTAATCTGGCTTTTTAAAAAGCTAGCTAACCCTGTGTAGGTATGCATCTGCTTATTGCTAAATTTCTAAGGATATGAAGGGGATTATATGGTGGAAAGGACCTCAGCTTAAAATGGAGAATGACTCATTCCTGCCTACTTTTAAAGTGAAATGTTTAAGTAGTCATTTTGAGATTTTATTAACAATAATATTAATAACTCATGGTTATATGGTAATTTAGGTGTGCAAAGACCCCTCCCTGCTTTCAAGACATTTCTTTATTTCAGCCTCACAACTCTCTGGGGTAGCCCATTTTACAGATGAGGAAACTGAGACTCAGAGATGTTAGCTAAATGACTTGTCTAAGTGTCAAAGAGAGAAATTGAACACAGTCCTTCTGGCCTCCCAGTTCAACACTTCATCCAACTGAGTTGTCTGCCTTCATTTGAGACAACATGCTAAAGATGTTTAAAGGTAGTAGTTTTATATAATAATAGCTGGCACTTATATGGTGTTTTAAAGGTTATTAAGTGCTTTACACATTTCTCATTTGATGCTCACAACAACCCTGGGAGGTAAGTGCCATTATTACCCCTATTTTACATATGGGGAAACTGAGGTAGATAGCAGTTAAGTAACTTGCCCAGAGCCACTTAGCTAGCACGTTTCTGAAGCACAATTTGAATTCAGGTTTTCCTCCCTCTAGCTATAGTACTCTTTCCACCCAGCTGTCCACAATGTTCTATTAAGTCAGACTGTAAAGTGATACTTCTGCACATATTAAATCTCTGCTGTCCACTCTGCTGGAGAAAAGGCCCCTGTCTGAAGAACTTGGTTGGGATCCCTTTCCCCTCCAAAAAGAAAAGGCTGTGGAAACTCTTCCAGAATGTCATTGAAGGCCTGAAAGTCAATAAACAACTTCATGTGTAGGGATGAAGATGAAGAAGTCTCTCATAAAGGTGATGCCAGTGAATATCGCCAGCCCCAGACTTCCTCCTTTTGGTGACTGGCATATTTCCTTCCATCCCTTTTCTATTGCTTGATACTCTGCTTAGTGAAGATAACAAGGCCATGGTGACAGACAAAATGAAATTCCAAGCCCTGACCTGCTTCTCCAAATCTAGAGGAAAGTTCTTGGTTTGATAATCTGCCTCTTTTTATGTTGTGGGAAGGACTAGATAGACTTCAGGGCAATTATTCTCTACTACTAGTTCTTAATGAATTCAATAGTTTGAGATTTCACATCAGAGAAATTCCTTGCTTCACTTCTGCTCCAACTAAGGTGCCCCCAAAAGGAGGTTCTGAATTCAAAAAGAATGTCAGCTAATGTCAACTAATCAATTAACTTGAAAAAAATTAGGTTCTTTTTACTCTGTGTATTGGTGACTTCCACTCTAGGGCCACCCCTTTCCCCAATACTGGTGGCCATCTTAAGAAAACTCAGGAGGTTTGGTGAGTTGCTATGAACGAAAATAATTTACACACACACACACCCCGCCCATGGCCTTCTAGTGATGAGTCTCTCTGAACTAAGATTGGTTCCCTGGAAAGTGGTACACACAGTCTAGTGCCAGGCATGATTAAGGAGCTTTTCTAGCTTGGTAGGGCCTCTAGGAACTTCCATAGACTGCTGGAACCCTGGATCACTTCTAGCCCAAGGGGAAGCATCAAAGGAGAGCTTCAGTGGAGGCATCTTTGCACATATAAGTATAAACCATCACATCTGTCTCTAAAGAATATAGCTTAATATAGGAGTGGAGATATATGTGTGGATGTGTGAGAAGAATGTTCAGACCCATGATTTCATCAGTGGAGAAACTCCCAGTGTGGAAAATCCCTCCACTGATGCAACAACTTTTCTTTCTAACCTATGGTCTTTGAGAGTTGCCTGAGGCTTGGAGAGATTGTGACTTGTTGAGAGCTGCACAATCAGTATGACTCAGAGGCAAAACTTGACTCTAACTTTATCCACTCCCACATGACCATATGGTTTAAGTGAAACCTTGCAAAGATGCTGTCCCTTCTAATGCTGTCTAGCCTCCTCCCCCCCAGAGTGTCTGGATACATACATAACTCATGAATGATTAAATGAAATTTCTCTATGCAAAGCACCAGACAAATGGCATTTTAATGGGACCTACATATTGTACATTTGTAGGTAATGAAAATACCTCAGACAAAGTCCTTTGGAATGCTTAGATCCTCCCAAAGCTTTCCAGATTTTATATTCCTTTCAAGAAACATTTCCAATGTGCCAACATGTTCTAGAGTTCCTGAATGTCTTCACTTGGTGTAACACTGTGTCTGCAGAGGGTCCATGCTGTTTTCTTCACAGTATGGTAGAAGAGAGAGATGCAGACTTACTTTCCTTCTGAGGATGCTGAAAGCAACGCATCCCTTGGTTGGATATTAATTTAAATGAGCTTAACCAAAAGCTGTTTGATATCCAAGTAATTGAGAATTGCATTTAAATGAGATTGTAGGAATGGCACAAACTGGAAACAGCTTATAATTGTAAATTAGCCTTAATCAATTTTGTGTTGAACATACAGGGGATATTTGCTGACTGTGCATGGTTGTCAGCTTAACAGAAGCCAGAGTCACATACACTCTAGGTCCAATACACACATACATTTAGGAGGGTTCCTTAATTCATGTGCATTCCATACATGCTGGGCAGGGGGAAGAACAGAAGTAGAGCCAGTTGTTTCTAAGCCCTGAGTTTAAAGCTTGGCTAACTTGGTCTTTCTCAGCTTCCTACAGCCTTCTATCCCCACTGGGACCTTTCCTCTTTCATTAAGCAGATGAAACTCAAGGGACCTGACAAAGTTCAGGAGTGCAACAGTTTGCCAAACAGGAACAGTCTCAGAAAGGAAGATGAAACAGCTTAAATCAGGATGATCACGCAGCCTGTCTCAAGGCAAACATCGAGCTGAATTGCTAAAGAACTCTTTTCATGTTTGCTGTTAGTAGAAAGGACTACACAGAAAGCAGTTTTAAGAAGCCTTTTGGTTCTGTCACGTATGTTGTGGTTAATCAGCACATTCAACTTCATGTCTGGAAGGAGGCACATTTTGCCAGAGCCAACTTAAGATGCATGTCCTCAACAGTGAGCTGAAGGGTTCCCCGGATTGCAATGCCCATTAAGGTCACAGACACCAATATTACTTTGTTTCTCAAAGTGCAGGCACTTAGGTTTCTGTTCATATTTTTAAGGAGTGTTGCTGGTGATACAACTAAACAGGTTGTTTAACACTTTCGGGATCAGATCAGGCTCAGGAGCCTTTAAAAAATTAGATGATGTCACATATCTTTTCCCTTTTAAAGACTTTAGAAACACCATAAAGGTACTCTGAGATGCACATTTACATTGTTATATTTATTCATGTTCTTATGAATTTGGAAATAAAAATGTCATCTCTCTTGCTACATCTCTGAACAAAAGAGTCAGCCAGATTAAAAAAAATAAAAGAAATATTAAGGTCTTTCTGTCTTAAATAGGTGGGATTTTATTTCCTTCAAACACTTACAAAGCAAACTCAATTTCAATTTCTCTGAGAAGGACAAGCTTCCTTGAGCCAGCCAAGCTCCAACACTATTCTTTTCTGAGTGACCTCTGCTTTCACACTAAAAGGGGCTTAGTCCTGTTTCTGATAGCAGCAAAACAGTATCACATCGAAGAGCAAGAGATGTCACCATACAAGTCTGCCCTGGCTTCATACTGTTATGGGCTCTGACTTCTCTCCATCGAGAGAAATTCTAGTCCGGAATTTACATTAAAAGAAAGAAACACAGTCCGATTCCTTTAAGGGCAGGGGGAGGGGAGGGGAGAAACAGGGGCACTGATGAAAGCCCAAAGGGATTCCTTCTAAAGGAGCTGAATCTGAATGCTTCAATAATGTTCTATGTCGAAATCAGACACACAAAATGAGTAGTACCAGAAGCTTTAGAAATAAGCAAGCATTACTATGGGCAAATGATATATTACGTTTGTTGATTACAATTCATATTATATATCTCTGTATTTACATACACACATGCATACATATACATATGCACCACACACCAAAGAAATCGTAGGTCCAATCTCCCTAAGAGTATATATATATATATAGGCATATGTGTATATTTAATGCACACGTGCATTATATATGTATATGTTCATTGCAAATTGTTTTTCTTTTTAGAAGGGAAAGCAGAAACTTGGAAGAGAAAAAATTACAAAAACCTAAATCATGAGCATAAAGATGAAAATATTTAAATGGCATCAATAAAAAAGAAATCAGAGCTGAGCATGCCAAGAGAGGGAAGACCCAGGTGGACGACCAAACAAGAAAAATCCAGGGCTCCATAGGATATTAAAGAGAAAACCAACCCACTAGAGAATGGCAACTGTTACTATGAGCTTCTCCAGCTACCTCTGCCTTTGGATATTTTTAAAAAATTTATTAACCTGACAGCAGGAAACTTTCTCCAGATTGGCCCCTGACAGGGTGCCAGCTTGGTATAAGCACTTTTCTATCTTTTTTTCTTTAGCATAAGAAAATCAGGAGCCATGCTAAGTGGTGCCAGGTGTCTGTTTAGGTACCTAGGGCTCCTGTTCTTACTCTGTCTGAGCCCAGATGCATTCCCATGGAAGGCCCAGGTAATCCGAAGCCAATGGATAGCAAAATGCCACCGTAGGGTCTCTCTTTCCCTATTCCCATCCACTTCTTTTTTAATGTGTGAATGTCTGATGTATTATTAATCACTAAACATAAACCAGCAAGATTCTCAATCAAAGAAAGCACCAGCTTTCTACCAAATTGTCTGTTTGTTGTCAGATAACAAGTAAATGCCCTTTGAAACTGTTAGCCACTTATGTTTTTTCTTTCATGGTGGAGGGCAAGCAGAGGGGAGAATTTGATTTGGTTGATTCCTAAGAAGAATAACGTTCACCAGGTCACTATCAAGCAATTAAATTTGTTTCAGGATTTAGACTCTTTTGAGCTGGAATTGTAGGTTAAAGCTCCCCCACCCCAAACACACTGCACTCTTTTGCTTACTATGAATTATTCTGTAGTTTGGATAGTAGGAAAGCTTCATATTAGCAAACCAACTCTGAGGAAAAACAGCATGGGAGGCGTTGCTCAATCAAAATGGGATCAGTTCTCCAAAGTGTTCAGATGGTGATCATCTTAGAATTATCCTAATGTGATCTGGGGCTAGGACATTCAAAGCAAACTAGAAAAGTCCTGACAGTGTCAATACATGACAAGAAATAAAACCCAAGACCACCTCGTTAGGAATTTCATTCATTGACTTCCCAGGCTATGTTTGGATATTAAATATGCCTCACTACAAAACAACACATTCAAAGATAGACAAAGATAGAGGCAGACAGACAGAGAGAAAGGCAGACAGAGATATCCAGGTAACCTTCTCCTCACCTTCGAACCTCTGACCTGAGGATATCAGGTCTCTCTGGAAGAAGGAGAAGAGAAAGAAAGCAGGGATAAATTCACTCTTTTATGTCAGATTCCATGTGCCGTCCTCCATCCAAGCACTGGGAAATGGTGACGGCTCAGTGACAATGCATGGCTCACAGTTTGGACATTGCTGTGTTCTTACAAGATGCTTAAAAGAGTGGGGTCTTTTCTTCATGTGAAGCTAGGTTTATTTTTATAAATATAAATATATGTAAATGACAACCAATATTGTCAAAACACATGCAGCATCTCCACTGGATAACAACCACTGTGTGTTAGATTAAAGAACTCTAAGTAACATTCCTAAATGTACATGGTTTCCCTTGATCACCGCATATCAAAGCACATCTCAAGATACAATTCTGACACCATCACAATTAGTTTCTGACTTAATTGAGCAGAATACTGGTTACCCCTAGTATTAAACAAACAAACTTAAAATGACTGCATCATCACAGGAGCAAATTCTCAAATTACCCCATTGGTAATATTTGTTTTCTTCTTATAAGGCAGAATTTCCATATTCTCCAGTGAAACTCTTTTCTTTTTCCTGTCAAGAGAAATGTGAATTTTTCTCTGATAAAAATATGGCAACTCTTAATTTCCTGAAGCAAAATAAATGTTCCACTCTTGTGCATTTGTCTGTCAGATCCTAAATGCTTCCCACCACCGCTACCAAATTCCTCCTGGGGTGAGGCCCTGTGTTCTAAGGTCTTGCCCTTAATACATTTTATGAGCAAATTATTAACAGCAAAGCATGAGGTCCCTGAAAGAGACCCTTAAATATAGTGATGAAATCAGTGATACTGTTACAAGGGCTACAATTTGTCTAAGTACAGACTTCCCCACAATCCCCCACTGATGACCTCCACTCTGACCTGCAGGGACCACTGTCTCAAGGGGTGAAAAACAATTTATTCTTTCATCCTTTTGTAGCTGAAAAATGACTCTGCTGCAATAAATTCTAATCAAGCCAAACTGGATGGTAATTTTCAAAAAAATTCTTACAATAAATATTTTCTGCAAAAAGAGATACCAGAAAGTATAAGGTAGAGCTGTACCCCCCCCCAACCCCTCAGATAGTAGATTTTCTAGCAAAGATTCCCCAACCTAACTTGCAACCCTTTTCAGAGAGTTCACAGACAAATTATATTGAATACCCACTCTTTTAAGCCTAGTTACATGCATGCAATTTCTTTTACTCTGGAAAAAATACAGTATCATTAAAAACATAGGCATCAATTTTGCTTTCGAGTGTTCTGTTATGTTTTGTTGAAGCCTCAGTCCAAAGCACTGCCCATTGCAAGTATAGTCCAGTGCTACTCAACAGCAAAATCTAAAGTGAGAGAAACACGTCATCACTGGATGAAAAGCAGTCATGAGACCGAACTTGAAACAAGGAGCAGACATACTAACAATTTATCCTTCCATTCTCAAATAGAAGAGAGGAAATATTTAAGATATGTTTCCACGAGGCCTAACTTTTCAGGCTGAATAAAGCAAACTGGATTGGCAAAAAAACCTGACTACATATGTTACTTTATACAATCTATATCTTCTATCCTTTTAGGGGCCATTCTTCTTATCAGGTAGTGGATGCATTTATTTCAAATTCTGATTACCCCCTTTCAGGGAATGTGAAGAAAGAAGTGTTGAATGGGCCCCAAAACTGCAAAGGAAAAGTCAATTGATGCATGTGGTAGAAATGTCACTATAGAAACATGTTTAGCCTCTTCAGCCTAAAGGCCACTTGTGATCGTGGTTCAGAGTGTGGACCTTGTTAAGGAGATAGTAAATGGCTGTCCTATAGGAAATCCCTCATTTACCTCTCCATCTGAAGCACAAGGATCCAGGATGACCCTGGGACAGCCCTCCTCTGACAGAGGAGCTGGGTTTCTACATCCAGGGTGGGGTTTCCTGTCATGCCATCAAGTCGGCCCAAGAAGCAAGCTTTTTCTTGGGATTTACACAAATAAATAACACCCCACTTAATGATTTCTAGGTCCAAGCTCCTCCACATGAGGCAGATTTAGCTCTCATAAGTGTGCTATCATGCTGACGGGTGTGCAAGTTAAGCAAAGCATTACCCCTGATATAATTACTTCAGAGAACACAGGGGCCCTCTTTGGAACTTCCTGCTCACTCTGGCATCTGCCCTCTCACTTCTCCTTCTGCCCTTCTGAACTCTTCAAAACACTGGCGATTTCTGCTCAGTATTTTTCCCCCAGATGCTCTGAGTGTCAGGGTATAATTTAGAGAAAACCATAAAGGGCCTGCTTGTTCCTGGGATTTCCTTTGTTCATCCACAGAGGGCATTCAGAGGAGGCTGGGCCCACACGGAAGGTGGCAGAGGGCTAGGGCACTGGCACTAGCTCTGGATCTCACCGGCTGAGCCACCCAATAACGCTTGGATGGGAGACCGGCCCCTGGAGCCAACTGATCAACACATGACAGTGGCAAAGGCATGAAAAATGAGGTTCTTTGTTTGCCTTACTCTTGGTTCCTAGTCTTACTCCTAGGCTGTTTGTAATTCTTGCCCAAAAAGCTCCACAGAAGCTTCCTTTCTACCTGCTTTGGTTTTAGTGTAATTGGCTCTCCTTTCTGTACCCATAGGATGCCTTTCTGTCCACTCCTCCCATTTCCGTTTCCTGATATTTTTAAAACAGAAAAACAGAGTTTTGAGGAGAATGTTGCATGCTCTCAAGCATTCTCCCGAATGTAAGTCTCCCTAGGAAAAGGCACAACAAAAGAATGGGCTCTAATGAAAAATGTTGAGAAAAATAATCTACTTTATTTAAGTTCAGGGAAGCTGTTTTGTAGGTGTCCAGACAGTTCAAGTCAAGAGAGACAGACTTTTCCTGGTGGAGTTCATTCTTCAAGTCAAGGCTAAGTTCTTAGCCCATGCAGTACCTAGGCTTATATTAAGTCAGCTCCTGTATGAGTGGGATCCTCTTAATATTTTTCAACAATGTCTACAGAAAATTGAAGGACAAAGGTCTAGCTTGCATTTGGAAATCTATAAGTCCCTTCTCCCAATATCCTTTTGCCCATGTTTCCAGAAAGGGTCCTTATTTTCTTATTCTGTATCTCATAAAACTAAAAGCTGGTACCCATTGACAATAAGTCTGAAATTCCAGATAGACACTGGGACAGATAAAAGCCCTTTCCTGGGCTTAGAGAACACAATTTAGAGGCTCCCAGGTCTATCCTCACAGGATGTAAAATGAAAGAATTCATAAGATATGGGTCCAAAGAATGAATCAGATAAGTAAGTCAGGGGATTCCAGAAAAAAAAAATGGTCTAACAGCCAATGTGTCATTCCCAAATCACAACCTTCCTAAACTTTTTTCCTGGTTTAGCAAAAGCATATGCCTCTCATTATTATAATTATTTTTAATAATTTGATTCATTTTTCCTCTTGGCTTGTCCCCCACAAAAAAAGTTGCTAACAATTATCCCTGTTTGAGAACTTACAGAAATGTAGAGGAGCTCTGCCCTCCAAACAAGATAAGCTACTCCTTCATTTGTGGGTTTACTTTAGAGAAAACTAGTCAGTCAGAAACACAGGAGTAACTGTGTCAAAGGCAGCCACTGACAAGGATTCATGCTCTCTTTCGGCACTGACTGTTTTCAGCTCAGTAATACATCATCTATAGTTAATGTGGAATTCACTGCATGAGGGTCAAAAAACTATTCAATATTGATCTTTTCAGGCAGATTAAAACTACATAAGCTTTTAAAATACATTTTATAAGCACATCACTTGACCCATCTCTCCCTAACCTCCTCCTCCTCCCCAGCAAAATAAGGCAATGGTAAATTCAGGAAATTCAGGTGTCTGTTACTAATAATGCTTCCCACGAATTTTAGAATTCAATCCACATCACAATATCACGTTGGAAGAAAATAGACTAAAATGAGACTGTTGGGCTTGGTCTGTGTATATATATTCAAGCTAGAATGGCTGATTTCCACATAGGAAAGGTGACCACCAACATCCTAAAACTGCATTCTTGCTTATTGTCAAGTACAGTATCTGGATTTGTGTTGGGTTTTAAGATGCTATCCTATCTTTCAAATAAAGTTTCTCCATAAAATGCTCTGCATGACACCCTAGGTGCCCCATGTGATGAAAAAAGATCCATTTTAGAAACACCCTCGAAATGCTAACACTACCCAAACTATTGTGGTATGTTCTGCCCCAGGGGTAAAATCAACAACTTAGATATTAACCACAGTGTTAAGACTTTTTAAAGGCTGTACTCCAAGCAACAGGAAGGCTTTCTGAAATCCCAGCTAGGAGATTCTCCTTACATGAAGGCAGGCTGACTTTGCCCGGCATTGTCATTTTTTTTTTTATCTTTTCAGAAAGTCATGTCTGAAAATAATTAAAAGAAAGTCTTTGAGGAGTAATTGTTCTTAAAACAAAATGCCACGTCTGTGCCATGAAATGCTGCTCCGGCAAAGACATCCATCAACATCCATCAGTCCTGGCCCGGTGCCTCCACAACTCTGCTCCCCTTTCTGATTAGAGATCACTGTTGCCTCGGCTTCCTTACAGGGTGTCACCCGTTTGAATGACAGATGTCTAGGCCGGCCAGACCAGCTACACTCTTCTTCCTGCTCTGCTTTGGTTCCTGAGATAGGGAAGTTTACGGATTCCGTAGGCCACTGAGAACAAAACTGGGGCTACGGCAAAAACTGTCTCATATGGAAACTATGTATCAGATTGAAACCATGTATCAATATGTAACAAGGGAAAGGGGCCACAGGGGATGTTGAAATCGACAGCATTCTAACCCCTTAGACAAAACAAAATCCTTCCGGTTGAAATTGACAAAACAATCTGCCTTTCCCCGGACCCCCTGGGGTATGGCCTTTGTTGATCTGGGCAGAGTGGTCTCTATGGGTATTTTTCTCCTCTTCTCTTTAGACTACAGAGGAGAACCACTTCCCCTTTCTCAAAGCTGCCACACAGCCCACCAGGGAGTGGATATATTTATTCAATCAATGCCAGATGCCTTTCACCCGGAATACTGAGGAGACCCGGATTCTAAGCATTGCCACCTTCCCTTTTCCATAATCATCCAGACCCTGCTCCGGAACCCGGGACAGACAGGTGGCGGGCAGCTTAGACACCGGCATGCCTTAACTTGCTGGTGGGCTCAAAGTTTGGAGGGCAGTCCGGGAGGCATCCGGGAGCCGCCTGGGGGCTGAGCCCCTGCAGCCTTGAACTCCTCTTTTTGCACTTGGGAGAAAAGGGGACAAACACCTCGACTGGGGGGAGGGGTAGGGATAGGGGAACGCAACTGCTCTTCCGGACAACACAGTCGGGCTGAAATGAAATACGTCGCCACACTTACCGAAGAGCTTGCTGGGAGCGTCCTGGCTGTCATTGGATTCCCCGGGCGCAAGCAGGGGCTCATTGAGCTCGCTGTCTGGAGTCGCTGCCTGGTCCTCACCTCTCAACTCTGCATTCATTTCACTCCGCACTGACAGCAGCAGCGAGGGCTTACTGACTTGTCCAGCTATCATTGGATCCTAGGACGGGGAACAGGAGTGAGGGGGGAAGAAAGTGGCAGCTTTAGCTGGCTGGCGTGCTCTCTCTCTCTCTCTCTCTCTCTCTCTCTCTCTCTCTCTCTCTCTCTCTCTCTCTCTTATCTCGGGCTGCTGCTGTTATTGCTGGCTGCAGTCAAGTGAAGAGCTATTACGGATCCAATGAGTTTTCCATTACTCCCCCCCCCCCCCCCCATTAAAGTGCAGCCAGCATGGGAGAGATGCAGGATGCTTGGAAGGAAAAACTTCTTTGAAAGCCACATGAGCAACACTGCTTTAATTGTGGGATGGGCTTGGCTAGGGATGTTTTTACACCTTGTTCTGGCTTTAATAATGGGGGAAAACAGAGCGGGAGAGAGAGCTGGTCTTGGGATGTAGGAACCCCTTCCAAAAGGGAGAGTGCCTCCCAGGCAAGAGCCAGAAGCTTTTTAAAGGATCACTCCCTATGGGGTTGAAGGAAAGAAACCCTATCAAAGATTAAAGAAGGGGGGGAAGGAAAATGGGGGGGGGGGCAAGGATGTAGTGGATTGATAGAAATAAAAGGTATTTTTCACACAAAACCAATATAGAAATAAATTAACTCCACTTACAAATTTGGACAGAAACTCCCTTTCCCACCCCACTCCCAGTTCTGATGCATAGTTTGAAAACAAATAACACTACAGATATGGATATAAGTATAGATATAGAAGTAGGTTAGATACTAATATAAGATATAGGTGATATGCAGGTATCTACTAAAAATTATTTAAAAGAATGGTGAATATACTTACATGTTTTTTTAGTTAGTTTTGTACAAGGGACATGGCCCTCATACCATATTACAAAGAGAGAACAGCAATGAAAAACACTATCCCCCTCTCACACACCCCCACCCAACACCAAACTTTTTCCCTACTAATTTGGATCTGTGTTCTCTCTGGCTCAGTCAGAGGGCATTTGGGGGTTAGTATGATTCCCAAGCATACTCTTATTAGCCAGTTGGCAAACTAAGATGTATCGTACTGTTGGAGCAGAAAGATCAGTAGCAGAAGGGAGAAGGAAGACCTGAGTGAGCTCCTTGGGCTCCCACGGCCGGTATTTATGGCCCAGTTCGTGTCTAAGTGGCTCCCAAGCAGGGGACAGGTGAGCAGCATGGAAGCAGCTTGGCTAGCCTGCACCCTAGGTCCCATCTTTACATTGGCCTGAGGTCGCCTGAGGGTTTTTTAATGTAGTCATGTCTGGAAAGTGGATTTGATATGACACATGATAATCTATGAAAATGTTAATCAATAGCGATAGTTTAAGCTGTCATGAAATGCACTTCTCTGGTCAATACTCATCTCCCTGAAAACAATGTCACTGTCACCAGGGCTTAATTTGCCCAGCACTTAAATATCGGACTCTGTGCATCAATGCACTTCTCTCCCTTCAAATACTGTAGGTAAACACATTTTCTCCCTATTTAAGACTGGAGCACTCAGCCCGCATTTAGCTGAGCCGAATCCTCCCTTTTGAATACCTTGATAGGTCCACTGGAGGGCAAAATTAATACTTAATTGAATCTCACAGTCATCAAAATAATCAATACTTTTTTATTATTTATTCTTTACAGTCTGTTGACTGTTTCAAATCTCTGAGGGAATGGGGGAAAGGATTCATGGCTCTGAAACACTGTCATTTAACAAGGTAATTTTCAGTGGGGCATTAGAGGTTGTGAAACATATAATAAAACAAAAATGGTGGCTTATAATAGGAAGAAAGAAAAGAATTATATTTCTGCCATCTAACAAAACAGGATAAATAAAAAAGCAAGTGGGGGTGAGAGAGAGAGAGAGAGAGAGAGAGAGAGAGAGAGAGAGAGAGAGAGAGAGAAGGGGAGAGGGAGAGGAAGAGGGGAGAGGGAGAAAGACTGGCTTTTGAAGGGTTTTATCATATCAAGAGCAGAGCTGAGCTTTCATAATGCTGACATTTCTCATCCTGACAATTCTAAACAAGTGGAAAGGATGAGATCGTAGATATCATCTTTCATCACATTCCCCAGCTTAAGAACCAACATGACAGCTTCTCTCCCCTTTACACTGTTAATTACTAAATAAAATACTGCTCTCTGTCAGCATTAGATTATTGCAGATAGCGCCCCAAACATTACTCCATTGTTGTGTGTGTGTGTGTGTGTGTGTGTGTGTGTGTGTGTGTGTGTGTGGTGTTTTTAGCCAATGATACCTGCCTTGAACTCTTCAGGAAATAAATTAGGCTTGTGTCTCTGTATTGTAAATATCTGAAATAAAATCAATGGAATCGAAGCGGCCAATCCATAGTATTGGCAAACTAAATTGCTCGTGATATATTTGCATTTTATTTACTGTGTTCATTAGCTGGCAGGAATCTGGACCTCCTGATGTTATTTTGTGGAGAGAGTAGGGAGTAGGTACTCAAAGTTCATGGAATTTACCTCTTTCCTTAATCTACATAATTACCTTATTTCGTTATAAGCCATAGCCTTTGAATTGTCTTTAAATTGGGAACTATTGGTTTTACTCAATATCTTAAGGAAGCATTGATCAATCAATTAATTAAATGAGTCACTTCTTTGGAAGCAAAAAGGCTCACTGGGCATTCTGTGACAATACTTGGATATCAGACCTTGTGTACAGAGGTATAACTAGGGTGGAGTGACTGAGCTTTGCCCAAGGGAATCAGAATTTATAGGGTGATGTCAGCACTTGCAGACATTCTGAATGGTAAAAATAATTGTGTTGCACATGTGGTTAGCAAGCACATTTCATTAAAACAGAAAGGTATTAAGATGCAAATTCCTCTCTTGCCAGGCTGTACAGCCAAAGAACTCTTCTGTGGCCACTCTCAGGTACCTTTCCTGTAAAAGCCTTTCCACCCTCCAGTGTCCCAAGGTTCCTGTCTCTTCCCCAATACTTTATGAAGTCCTAGGTTCTAAAGTGAATTGACCCTGGTGCCACAATCACTCATTCCCGATTGTGGCCCTGAAGTGTCCCCCTGCCTAACCTCTTCAGCCTCCGGGAGGGATCTGGTTCCTGGCCTCTGCTGGCTTTAGAGAGCTCTATTAGGCATTTGTAGCATCTTCAGGGAAGGCTAACATGAGATGCTACTCGTTGAGAAAGTTTTCAGTTTCCCTTATGAGAAGCTAACTGTAACCAGGATGGGGGTGGGGGGAACCTCCTGCAAAGGAATCATAAACCCTTATCTGTATTCCACGTGCATGCTGAGCAAAATTTATACAGAAGGCCAATAGTGGAGCAATTAGATTCTGATGGACTTTAAACCTACACCCCTAATATTTATTCATATGGTCATCCACATGATAAAAAAACAATCTGACACATATCTCCATAACACCTTACAGATATTATCTCCCTTGTCCTTCTCAATGGCCCTGTGAGGTAGGCACTAGTTGGCAGCATTACACTCATTTTACAGATAAGAATAGTAAAGCTCCAAAAATTTACGCGGTTACTTCATGATTGTTCTCCTGGGACGAATCAGAGGGGAATTGGGCCCCTTTCTTGTAGCCCTAGTTCCATCACCCTTTCTCTGCTGGACCACACTGCTTCTTTGTCATTGTACAGGGCATGGACTCACTCACCTTTGTGCCATTCTCCTCCATGGTGTTTTTAGGCACCTTGGTTTTAGATCCTGATTACACAATAATATTTTCTGCTTTGCTTTACTTTGTTTTCTATGCCCACAGGCCAGCTTTCAAATAGACAAGTGAGAAGTGATACAATCCTAAGAAATCTGTGGACTAAGCGAAGTATACATGTAGAATCTAAGAAGGTGAACATATCCAGTGGGTAAACAGCATAGGCATAGTCATTGTTTATCTATATTTAATCAGCCAATAGCCAGATGGCATCCATTACAGCCAGAGGGGATTTAAGTAGGATTTTCTGCCTATATCAAGCAAAGCTTTAATTTTTAAACAATTGTCATCATCTGTGTTAATTTGAGGAGCTATTGAATGAATTAGGTTGAATTTTGTCATTTCATTTATCTCATATGCTTGCTTCCAGAAAATGAAGCCAGTAGCGCCCAATCCAAAAAGTCAGGGAGTAGAAAGCAGTGACTGGAGTTCGATGAGTGAAAGCAAAATATCATCTCAACTGTGGAAAATGGACAAGGGGGCAAGCCATCGGTGGTCTTCCCTTGACAAAATATCAAATGTTTAGTAACTGCTTAAGTGATGATGAAATATAATCAGAAGATTTTCTTAGTATTTTTTTTAACAAAATGAATTTGAATTGGAGGCAGTAGGGTAGTACAGTGGGTAAAACATTGGCCCTGGAGTCAGAATACTTAAGTTCAAATCTGGTCTTCGATACTGACTAGCTGTGCCCCTAGACAAGTCACTTAACTTCTGTCTGCCTCAATTTCTTCATCTGTACAATGAGGATAATAATATAACCTACTTCACAGGGTTAGAATCAAATGTGAGGGTCAAGTTAGTTGACATATGTAAAGCTCATCCCACAATTTTTAAAAGTATATTAATAGTAAAGAACTATAAAATATTGGAGAAAATGATAAATTATCTTCCTCTATGAAAGGAAGAGGTTGGAATAAGTTATTTCCATGCTATAGAATGTGAACCCAGGGATATGGATTCGTATACTATCTGTGTGGCTTTGGGCATGTCTCAGCCTCCTTGGACCTCAGTTTCCCTACCTTAAAGTGAGGGGACTGGAGTAGCTGATCTCTAGGGTTATTTCCAGTACTAAATCCTCAGACAAGGGGCTGAGTTAATTACTAAAATGCTGTGATTTTCTGATTATCTGCCTCTCTTCTTCCACCAATAATTCTGAAAAAAAAAAAAGCCATTCCATTCGACCTATAGAAATAAAATCAGACTTCATTCTGAGTATCATTTCTTATACAAAAAAAAATCACAGCCACCTGAGAAGAGAAGAAGCTTCTGTGTTTTCATCAAAACCCTAAAATTACATTAAAATGAGCTCAAATTATAGACACTTTAAAAAAATCAACTTTTGATTATCTCCATACAGACTATTGAAAGCAAAATGTTCATTCCAGGTTAATATCTATCCTCTGGCTAATAAAAACAGCTATTGCTCACTGTCTCCAATATCTCCCATTCTTTGCCCCCTAACTCCTACAAAATGAATACAGAACATAAGGGAAATTGTATCACTGACCACCCTTCCCCCACTGCCACTACTTTGGTGGCCACCACCAGCACTTCCCCTCCCCCCCAGCAAGGCTGCTACCACTGTCACCATTACCATGGTTTGCAGATCTCTTCACATTCAATCCCTTATGGCAGTCCCACAATGATTTATGTGTTAAGTGCTAGTATGATACAATGAAAAGAATATTGTCTCTAGAGTCAGATGACCTGGGTTCAGATCCTATTTCTGATGCTTACTACTTGTGTGACCTTGGGAAAGTCACTTCTTGACCTCACTTTCCTCAAATCAGGCTGTTTAGGATCAAAGCATCTAATAATAGCTCAATCATGAAATTCCACATCACCTGGTTAAACCCCAAACTAACTCACAGAATCATAGAATTTAACTTGGAAGGGGCTTCAGTGGTCACCTAGCCTAATGAAAGGAGTCCTCATTATCACATACCTACCAAGTCGTCATTGGGCTCCCCAAGGAGGGAGAAGCCACCACTTCTCCAAGCAATCCATTCCACTTTTGGATGGACAGCTCTAATTTTTTCCCCATGACATCAAAACTTGAATTGTCTCTTTGCACCTGCTATCCATTATTCCTATTGCTCCCCGGTCCCAGAAAGAACTCATCGAATCCCTCCTTTGCTTGAATGACAATCTTTCATATATTTGAAGACAGCTATCATGTCACCCCTGAGTCTAAGCTTCTCGAGGCTACACATTCCCAGTTACTTTAACTGATTTTCACAGGGAATGGAGTCACGACTGTTCACTGCTCTCCTTGCTCTTCTCTGATTGTTTTCTAGTTTACTTTGGTCTTTTGAATGGCCCACAATTTCACTGTTGTGGGGATTTCTTTCCCCAATGCAGATCGTAACTAGATTATCAATATCCTTCTTCAAACATGGTGCTCATAATGGATCTCAATATTATAAATATTCTGATGAGAGCAGAGTGCAGCAGGACAAATCTCCACCTTGCAAGTTCTGCTCCTCCTTATGCAGTCCACAGTAGCATCAGATATTCTGGGGGGAGGAGGTGTTTTATATCACACTAATGACTCATGTTGAGCTTACAGTCCACTAAAGTTCTCCAAATTCAAAATATCTCAAAATTCTCTGCCATTTCTAGGATGCAAGAGATCTTCCCTCCTCCCACCAGACTGAAGCCATTCATTTCTAGGTAAGTTTGGAGCAAATGCCTTAGAATCATAGTTTCCAAGTTGGAAGGGCCTTTGGTGATCATCTAGTCTACCCAAACCATACCTGAAATGTGGTCTTCCAGACTTTGGCTGAAGAACGGCTAGCATGAGGGATCTTATTACTTCCCAGGGTAGCCAACTCTACCCTGGGACAACTCTAATTTCTAGGAAGTTTTTTTTTGTCAGGCTAACATTTACTTCTTTACAATGCCTCCCCCCTCCATGGCTCCTGATTTTCTCCAGGACTGAGGAAAACAAGGCTGATTCTCCCTCTTCCATGTGATAGCTCTTCAAATATCTAAAAACTATAAGCATGCTTCCCCAAAGACTCCAGGCTGAACATTACTAGTTCTTTTAACAGGTCCTCAAATAGCACGACCTTGAGATGTTTTACCACCTTAGTTGCTTTCCTATGGATACCTTCTACCTTACTCTGATATTTCTAAATTTCTGTGATCTATGGTGAAATCTTAAATTTTTCCTCTACCAATTCCCCCCACATTCTTTCCTATGTAAATATTGTTCATATTTTCCCACAAGTACTCCACGAAGAATATAATGGTATGATCCCTGGACTCCTTTTTTGTTCTTTGAAGACTTTAAGGCTGAGCCAAAACTGGGGAGAGACAACTAGAGTTTTGTTCCAGAATTCTGAAATTTAGTGCTGACAATACTTTCAGTACTTCAGCAACATAAAAACAATTGAGATCAGCACCTAGTTAGCAAGAATGCCTAATCAGAATATGAAGTTCCAGGAGTTTTGTACCACTGGTAGTGGCATGCCAAGGGAGTCTCTTTATGCTCTCTCCATCCTGCTTACCTGAGGCACCAAAAATGCTAGTTGTATAAGCTCTTTACTGGGGAAACCAATCTCTTATGGTGACTCATGGAACATAGCAAATCATAATGGGATTAAATATTGCTCTGCCCACAGGTGAAAGCATCCAAAGGAGCCTGGAAGAAGAAAAGAAAAGGACCTGTGTAGCCAGGGAAGGGTGTGTGTGTGTGTGTGTGTGTGTGTGTGTGTGTGTGTGTGTGTGCGCGTGTGCGCTCTCGTGCCCAAGCATGTGAATTTTTGTGTGTTTCTGTTTTGGGATGAAGACAATGCCATTCACTTTTCCTTAAGGAAAGGAGCAGGATATTCTGGGAGTTAGTGCCTGATATAGCCTGTGTGAATCTGGGTCTTTTGAAGGTGCCAGTGTGAAGCTGCCCACTGCCCACTGCCCACTTGAGCCCCTGCCAAAATATCTGAACATAGCAATGTATGGGACCACGAGGGTGGTGGTCCCCTATTTGAAGTGTCCTGGAGAGATCTCTGCTTAAAAGTGAATGGTAAATATTTAATTTGGTTTTATAGTTTTTCCAATGGTTCCATGAAGGTAAATTTTTATGGAATACATCAAACAATCAAGAGAATTGGAATCCCACATCTCAACTCTAGATCCCTACATTTTATCAGGCAAACCACTCCAGCAATTTCTATGCACCATGCCCCCTCAACCTACCTGTGGCCCATATTTATCAATCAGTTTGTCCTCAGGGAAATGAGAAGTACTGCATAGACACAACCTCTCTATTCAATAGTGGGCACACCTGCAAGGATGGTTAGGGACAGCTATTGACATTCTAATTGTCTCATCAATTCCATTTCTGCTTCTTCAGTGAAAATACATCAATAGGAACACCGACCAGAGAGTCATTGGGCCCCATATTAGACACATCACACCTTTACTGGTCCCCGCCCTCTTATAATCTGATAGAACCTAAAAATAGGCTCACAATATTCTATGTGGCAAACTCAGACTAAAACTCAAGTTAAAATGTTGTTGTTGTTTTTAATACTTTTGAGAGAGAAAGAAGGTGGCAAAGAGACAGTGAGAGAGACAGAAACACAGAGACAAAGAGACAAATTGAGACAGAAAGACAAAGACACAGAGACAATGAGAGAGAGAGAGAGAGAGAGAGAGAGAGAGAGAGAGAGAGAGAGAGAGAGAGAGAGAGAGAGAGCCTCTAAACTGCAAATGTGTGCCTTGGTGTAGTTAGTATCCAATCAAATAATGTCCTTATTAAGTGCCTACTATATCCCAATGTTCCAGATCCTAGGAATTTGAGGGCCTTGGAAAGAGTTCTGTATTTATAATCAGAACTTGGATTCAAATCTTATCTCAATGATTTAACTGTGGGCAGGTTACAGAATCACACTACTGGAGAGTTGGAAGTCCCCTTAGCAGCTATATAGGCCAATCCATACACTAAAGAAGTTCCCCTATAATTCTTTAACCTGATTGGGCCTCAGTTTCCACATCTATAAAATAGGGGTATTGGGTTAGATGATGTCTAAATCTAATAATCCTCTGGCATTATTGCTTATCTTCATTAACTTCCCTGATCAGCTTTCTCCCACCCAATTGCTGCTCCCTCAAATTTCTCTCATCTGAATCCTATTAGAACCTGACCCTCTCATTCCTCTAAGGCCTCCCTGCACTCCTACCCCATCATCTGTAATCTACTTCCCTTAACCTCCCAAGGGTAACCCTTTGAATGCCACTCCAATTCAAAAGGCCTCTGAGTTTTTATGAAGGAGCAGTCATGACATAATTCTCAAGAGGGGATGGAACAGAAGAGGGGATTGAAAGATGAGCTACATCTCATTTGTGAGCATCTGAAATCTCATGTGTCCGTTAGCATCAAAGTAGTTTTTTTCATTGTTGCTTCAATTATTTGCTCACTTTAACTACTAATGAAAATAATCTATGGGTTTCCCTATACCAAAATGTAAGACAAGATCTAACACAATATTTCTGTAAAATCTCCAGCTTCCATGAAATATTCTACCAGGGTCTGTTGTTGGGATTTGAGTGGACTTCACCATAGAATGTAACCAGCACATTCATGAAGAAAAGTTTAGATCTTTTTCTTTGGCGTGTTTAAGGCGAAGTGACGTAGTGGGACCATGGAGATGGAGGCAAGAGTAGCAGGGAAGGATATTAAGGCAAGAGCCACTCAAATGAGTTAGTACCAAGATAAGTTAGCAAAATATGATGCCTTTAAACCTCAGGGAGCATTCCAAACCTTCACACACACTAGCTTGGGATGACTAAAGGGAGGAGAGGAGAAGGTAGGATATAGACCACAGATTTAGAGCCAAAAGGAAGCTTAGGGGTCACCAAGTTGAGCACCCTTATTTTATAGATGAGGAAATTGAGGCACAGGGAGATGAAGAAATTGAGTCAAGGTCATCTAGCTAGTAAATATCTGGGTAGGATTTGAGCCCAGTTTTCCTTACTCCAAGTCCTACATTTTCTTCATAATACCATGTTTGCTTCTCAAGGGATACAACCCAGGATATGCCCAGACACACACAGGAGCTATGTTCTACAGATCAAAACGAATGGAAGGTACTCACAATGGACGATCTTGATAGAGGCTACCCCTAGGAGGTGGTGTTCTCTTACACCAAGACTTCAGCCAGTTTGGTGAGTTGGACTCCTGGATCAGCTATTCCTCTGGCCTCATGGAAGAAGGGCCAGGTGTTTGATTGGAAGGGGCATGGATCTACTCCTGTCTCAAGTCATATGCAGGAAGGTACCAATTATCCAAGATGTTGGGAATTTCTAGCCTGGAAGTTTCCAGATATAGAAGATTCCAGACATGGGGTATTCCAGGAAAGGGAAAGGGCAAGACAGAGGTAGAACCAGGAAAGATGGGGGGGGGGGGTGGAGGTGTGTCTTTAAAGGAGAGACATCTTCTTCCCAGAAAGACCAAGTATTTCTGGGCTATAGGGGAATCCCTTTCTCCTTTCTCTTTCCCTGTCTCCCCCCCACCATGACTTGACAGGAAAAGATCATAATATTATAGATACAGAGGTAGAGGGGACATTACAAACCATACATGGAAATGTGAAGTGACTTACCCAAGGTCACACAGGAGGCAAATATCAGAGGCAGTATTTAAACTCAGCTTCCATGACTTTGCATTCAGCATGTTTCCTGCTACACATTATCACTTCCAAAGAATGGCAATATCTATTACTCTATATTAATTTACTTCTGCTCTAGAGAACATGACTTGCTTATGGTTCAGACCTGGAGTTTGCTGAGTCAGTCTTTGAGTTGGGTTGTCTGTCTTTGGACAATCATGTACCTTCTCTAGGGAAGCTAGGTGGCTTTGCAGCAGATAGAGTGCTGGGCATGGAGTTAAAAGACTCATCAACCTGAGCTCAAATCTGTGTGACCCTTGACAAGTCACTTAACCCTGTTTGCCTCAATTTCTTCATCTAAAAAATGAACTGGAAAAGGCCAGTCAGTCCAGCCCCTTTGCCAAGAAAACCCTAAATGGGGGCATGAAGAGCAAGATACAATAGAAAACAACTCAGCAACAACAACAGTACCTTCTCTCTTTGGGTAGTCTTCTACCAAAGTATTACTGAGTCTTAGGACTAGGAGGGGACCTCAATGGCCACCTGATCCAAGCCATACTAAAAAAAAACAAAACCAAAAAGAATCCACAGTATGACATAAGTCACAGGTGGTCATCCAGTCTTTGCCTGAAGACCTCTAAAAGTAGGTATCATTGGATTTCTAGCTAGGAGGGAACTTAAAGATAATGTGATTCATCCCCTTCATTCAGGGAAGGAAAAGCATCATTGTAACTTCACAAGGATAGTAATTACCAAAGCCTGGAAATTGCTCAGACTCATGTCTCCCCACTCTGTGTCCAGTACTCTTTGACTGACACTAAGTTTTCCCATGATCAGAGCAGTGGATTTCATTCCACCCTAGTGACTCCTACTGCACCTCATCATCCTCTGCTAGGGCCTGAGGCAATGGTCCCTGCACTTGCTGCACCCAGGGGTCCATTATCATATTGTCATCCTTCTGCTGGAGTCTAAAACTAGAGGGAACAAGGATGGAATTATTTGGGGGATATGTTGTTCCCTTTTCTGTCCTAACTCATCTAGAATCAAGTCCTTGGAGAGGTTGGAGGGCGGCCATTGGAGAGCTCCTCCCTGATCCTGCACCATTTTAGGAGGCTCTTGGGGAATTCACCTCATCATTTCCCACCTGGCCAATTCCCTGGACTTCAATGTCTTCTGGAAACTCAACATTCTTCAAGATGAAATCAATTCAGAAATTTTCACCTGCTCAGATCATTTCCCCCCCTGCCACAGAGCTTCATTATGCACATATGCTAGGGAGTCTCCCTTTCTTGCCACTTCCCAGACTCTTCTCCCACTTTATTGTGAGCTCTGGGAGGGCAGGGGCTCTTACACCTTTCTTTGGGTCCCAGGCACTTAGCCTAGTGCTGGGCACATATTAGGTGCTTAATCAATGTTTATTGGCTCTGACTCTATGAAACTGTCCCTAGGAGTACACAGATTTGGGTGACACAGAGTTAAGAGGGAAAAGTAACATATCAGATGGCAGAATTAGGATGCAATGGGATCTTGACAGGTTGGAATGATTGGCTAGTAAGATGAGACTTAATAGAGTAAATGTAAAGTTCTGCACTTAGCTTCGAAACATGAATGGCACCATCCACATAAGAGACAGTGGACATACTGGTTTTTATGCAAAAAAGGGAAATGGTGTAGTGCAGTGGATTTTGTAGCCAGACAACCTGAGTTTGAATTCCAACTTTGGGCAGGTTGCTTAGGCTTTCTGCCTCTGAGTTTTGAATCTGTAAAATAAGAGAACTGGTCTTGATGACTTCTCAGGGCATTTCTAGTTTCAATCCACAATCCTAGGAGCAACAGAGTCGAGTTGATGGCAAGCTCCATATGTAAAGGCCAACTCATAATTCTGATGTAATATTAGACAGATTTGGAAAGTGTAGAATGTTCCAGATGAAGAAGATGATAGTCCTACACTGCCTTTTGTTCTGGCCATGCAAGTCACCCTTGGGCTTTAATGAATTATTGAGAAAGCTTGAAAGTAGTAGCATCTAGGAGTACCCTCATGCCAGATGGGAGGCAACGTGCCGCACTGGATAGATACCCAATGGCAAGAATACCTGAGTTCAAGTTCGGTTCTGATATATGCTGGCTTTGTGACCCTGGGGAAGTCACTTGAATTATCAGGGCCTTCTGTCTTTTCAAAGACTTGATTATAGAGGCATTAATGACCTGTACTGATAAAGGGAGTCTCTACTGAAGGCCCCTATACCAAGGGAATCACAGGAGGACTGGACCCTAATGAATGTCTTCAAAAACACTTTAAAACTGAATTTTAAAACAGCTCATTAAAAATTCAATTCAACAAGTATCTCCTAAGTACCTGTTATATCCAAGGTACTGAAATAGGCATTGGGAATCTAAGGATACAGATAAAGGCAAGACAGAACCCTCAACCAAAGAACTTCCCTTGGGTCCTCTGGGGAGAGAGGAGCAGAAGATGACAGATGAAAGGGACCCAGGTCAGCAAGGACAAAATGGAGATGAAGCCAACAGAAAGGCCAGTTGGGGAAGGGACAATGTTAACCAAAGGGCAACCAGGAAATGCTCCACATGGGGAGGAGCTCTAAAGCAGACCTTTAACAGGAGAGAGGGCTTTTAAGAGTCAGAGGTGAGTACAAAGAACATCCCAGACATCAAAGACAGTCTGTACAAAGCCACAGAGAGGAAGGATGGGGAAGCAAAGAAGCCACTTTGGTTGGAGCAAACGAAGGGTAATGTGAGGAAAGGAGTCTAGGAAGAAATTAAAGTCAGATTATGATGAGCTTGAAATGCTGAAATCTGGGAGTTTTACTTTATTCTGTGGACACTAGGAAGTCATTGATTCTTCTTCAGCAGAGGAGTGACATAGCCAGACTTGTGCCCTAGGAATTTCCATATGGGGAACATGGATTGGAAAGGAAGCAGACAAGACATAAGGAGACCAATACTTCTGTAGGGAGGGGAAGGTTTTGAGCAAAGGAATGAAGTGATTAGAGCCACATGTAATGAAGAGAACACAGACAACATTTTCAAGGCTGAATTAGAGAGCCAGGAAACCAGTAAAGAAGAGGTTAAAATAGTCCAGGTGAGAAGAGATAAGGACATGAACTTGTGAGGGGGTTGGTGGTGGTGGTGCAAAGGACATTAATGGAGCCAGTGGAAGGATGATGAGGCATTATTGAGGTAAAGCCAACAGGCTTTACCACTGTAAGACACCATTCTCACAAATGAATACAGCACTTTCCTTCTGAATAGCATGTTTTTATTGGCCTTACTTTTCCCCTTTTAATTCACTAAAACTCCTAGTGATTCAGACGTTAATTCTGTACTCATGGCTGCTACAAAACTTGGTGGTCACCATTCATTTCATACTCATTTTTTCCATCCATGACTTTTGCCCTAAAATTTGTCTCTATTGAATAAAGACTGAGTCAGAGTCAGGTTCACTTTGAAATGATATATTTTCCCTCCAATGCTGTGTTTTTCTTTTTGGAGATTCTGAACATATAACTAGATACTAAATTTTATGTGGAAAATTTCTGACCACTATCGATTAGAAAATAATCACCTCCCTCCTCCCCCACCACAACTCTACTCACATGTCCCTATTAAACTCTCTACAAGAATGTTTGTTTCCTCAGCATCTCACCCTCAACATGCCTCAAGAGCTCATCATATTCTCCTTCCCCAAACCTGTCTTTCCTCTGAACTTTCCTATTCCTGTGGAAGGCATCACCATTTCCCAAGTCACCCAGGATTGTAATTCAGATTTATTCTTAACTCTTCGCTCTTTTGGTCTCCCGTATCCAAGGGGACCTTCCAGACAGCTCATACCAGATGAATGGGTCATCCAATGACTTGGTCTTGGGACCTTTCACCATTCTGGCCACCCTCATCTAGATACTCTTCACCTTCTTAATCTCTTTCATAACTTGTGCAACCTTAGAGAGACAATAAGCAGAGGACAGTATGGATCTCAAGGTCAGTTCTTTGGGACAATGTTCCTGTCTTGATGTATTCTAATATCTTGTTAACTATTTTGGTGACCTGGTGACTCCTACTGAAATTATAATCAATTGAAATCACCAAGGCTTTTCCATACAAGCTGCCCTCTAGTCACATCTTCCTATATCATGCTTATGAATTGAGTTTTTGGACCCAAGTATAATCCTTTACCTTTATTCTTAGTAATTTTATTTTTATTTGATTAAACTTAGCATTTGAGGCTGTTGAAATGTTTTGGAGTCCTGAATCAGTCATATAACATGTTAGATGTCCCTCCCAGCTTTATGTCAAGTGAAACCGTCATCTGCTTTTATGAAACTCATTACTAAAAAATGTTATGCTATTTATGAAATTCATTACTAAAAAAAAGTTATGCAGATCTGGGCCAGACATGAATCCTTAGAATAGTTTCCTTTTTGTTCATTTACAAGGTTCCCTTTGGATCCAATTGCACAATCAGTTAGAAATACATAGGTGGCTATATCATTAGGTCATTAGCTATACTGTTATGTAGTTCATATCTTTCTAGCTTGTCCTCAAGAACAGCGTCAGGCACTTTGGTAAAGACTTTGCTGAGATTTGGGTCCACTACACCTACAGAATGCCTTTGGTGTGCCAATTTAGCAGGCTTGTTTAAAATGCAGATGAAGTCAGTCCGGCCAGACATGTTTGGGGAGAAGCTGGGAGAGCTGTTTCTTTTGCATCATTGCTTTCTTTTCTTCATATTCTCTAACCATTGCATCACTGATACTTTTTCCACTGTTTGAAAACTGGCCAAGCATTTGCCCTTGTGCCGTCCTGGGGCTTCTCTCCCCTTCTCTCCAATCTTTAAAGGCTACTGCCGATCGCTCAGTAATCAATCACCCCTGCCAGTTCTTTCAATACTCTCCAATCCATCCTCTACCAGCCCCCACAGTAACCTTACAAAAGCATGTTTGGGATCCTCTACCTGCTGGGCCCTAAGAGCTTCAGTAACTCTCTAGTCTCTCTAGGAAGAAACGATAACTTCTCAGCCCCATGGTTAAGATGCTTTACAATTGGGTTCCCATTTGCTGTTTTGGCCCTTATTTCTTTCATATTTAATCAAAGTGGCTGATAGATGTTTCTTGAACTTTACTTCCTATCCCCAGTCTTCTACATTCACATAAATCACCACCATGTCAGAAATGTGTTCCCTTCTTATTTCTGTCTTATCTTATTTGACAGTTCAGCTCTCTTCCTGAAGGCTTCCTTGACCTCCTTGCTGTCACTGCTCTCTCTTTGTTAAATTAAATTACTTTTTATTTACTTATCTGTGTATGTGTTATCCCTCTCACTCCAGTAAAATGGAAACTCAATGAAGGCAGGGAATTCCTTGAATTTGTCTTTGTATCTCCATGCCCCTCCTCCTCATCCTTTAGACATTCTCTTATTCTGAGGATATGCTCAACAAATACTTGTTGAATCAACTTAAATTGAAAGAAGATTTACAATAAGTTCTATGTGGATTGCAAAAAGGAAGTTGGTAAGTGATAAAGAATGTTCTGAAAAATGGTAATGTGGGTTTAGCTAAGATTGTGTGGCAAAAACCTCTAATGAATGGAATTTGTAGCATTGTTGCTTTCTCCAGTTATATATGGCAGTTTGGGGGTAGGAGGGGAAAACAAGATTTTGAGATTTACTTATTGGAAATTAGGAGGAAAAATAATGAGAACAGGTAAAGGACTTTGACATGATAGTGAGAATAATGCTGAAATGGCCATCCTTACTGGGGTAATGGAGGGGGCATGGCCAGGGAGTGAGGGAAGGGAGGCTGGAGAAGGGAGGGTGGACTTGGAGAATGAGGGAATGGCCATCGAAGTGAAGATGGAGAACAGGTGCAAGAGGAGAAGGCAGATGCTGCATTTCATGTCTTTGTAACATGGATACATAGAGGTATGGCAAAAGCTAGAGTGTTAAGGTAACAGAACAGAACAAAGGCTGACTGACATGGTAAGAAGTGCTGTTTAGACTATGAGGGTTGGAGTCTGAGGACTTGGGATCTAACCTTGGCTCTGACACTACTTCTATGGCCTTGGGCAGTTATTTAATATGTAAGAGCCTCAGTGTAATTGAAAGATGAGGAGATAGACCTGAAAACAGGTCTAAATAAATGATCTTGTACTCCCACATGGCCATGTATGTGACAAGACTGTCAGGAGATCAGTGACACAGGGGGTCACTGGAGTTGAAAAGATACAGAGAGACACTGGGGGTCAAGATATAGAGAGGATCATGAACTCAGAAAGCAAGGTCACCAAGAATGAGGACTGGTCATAGGTCACGAAAGAAGAGTATAAGACAGATTTGGAAATCCCTAAGGAAGGACCCAGAGTATCCTAGGGATCTGTGATCCAACACTAACACAAGAAACCAGTTGGGATGGTACTGATGGCTTCTTCCCTTAATTTTCAAATACCTCATCTTCACTTCAGTATAATTTTTAAACTTCTCTTCTCATAAGCTGATGACAGAAAGTCTCTGAACTGTGGCCCAAGATTATATGTCATGCTATCTAAGGACTGCCAAACAAAAATGGGCATGATTTATGTTGTCGAACTATTTTGTCATCTTACCAAAATAGTGTTATCCAAATGCCTTCCCCTCAAATCTTTATTTCCTTGGGATGTCTTTCTGAAAGCTGCCTTAATTCATTGTCCTGACTTTCCGAAAACATTCACACCATGTCAGAAAGTTAATTCTTTGGTTTACTTTTTTTTTCCCAAATGCTTTATTAACTTCTGGTTTACATCATTCATTTCTGTCAGATTTTGAGTTACAATTTTTCCCCATTTTCCCCCTACCCACCACCCCAGAATAACAGTCACACAGGATATCCCCTCAACCAATCTGCTCTCTCCCATCTCTTCTCCCATACCCCCTTCGACTTTTTCAGTAGGGCGAAGTGAATCCCCGAGCCCCATTACCTGCACATCTTATCTTCCAATTATATGCAAAATAGTATTAATCATAGTATTCATATATTTTTTAAAATTTGACTTTAAAAGGAAGATAAGCAACTTAGTATATGCTGTACATGTGTAGCTATGCAAAATATTATCATAGTAGATATATTGTAAAAGACTGACTATATTTCCCTCCCTTCCATCCCACCTTCCACCTGGTCCACTCGCCACCTTGATTCTGTCCCTTTTAAAAAATGGGTGCTTCTAACTTCCCTCCCCCCCCAGTCTACCCTCCCCTCTACCAACTTCCCCCTCCCCCTCCCCCCCCATGCTCCTGTAGGGTGGGACACCCTATTTAGTATGCATGTCATTCTCTCCCTGGTCCAAATTCAATGAGAATAAGGTTTTGCCTTTTTGCCTTCCTGTTCCTCCTCTCCCCTGCAACCACCTTCCCCTGCCTCCTCTACACTAGACACTCTCCATTCCCCTTCACCACATTACTCTCTCACCTCTTAACCTCACCTATTAAGTATCATCCCTTCCTATTAAATTCGACCTGTGCCCTCTATCTATGTATACCTGAAAAAATATATACACACATTCACATATGTATTCATATGCCCATATACCCTTCTTTAACTATATTCATACTGAAAAAAGTTTCATCAGTTACAGTTATTGTTTTTCCCTGTAGGAATGTAAATAGTTCAACTTTGATAAGTTCATAGTGATTTCTTTTCCCTGTTTACCTTCTCAAGCATTTCTGGCTTCTTGTATATGAATGTCAAATTTTCTATTCAACTCTGGTTTTTTACCTCAAGAATACTTGAAAATCCTCTATTTCACTGAGTGACCAAATTTTCCCCTGGAACATGATACTCAGTTTTGCTGGGTAGGTGATTCTTGGTTTTAATCCCAGCTCCATTGCCCTCCAGAATATTATATTCCATGCCCTTCGATCCCTCAGTGTAGAAGCTGCCAGATGCTGTGTTATCCCTATTGTGTTTCCACAATATTGAAATTGTTTCTTCCTGGCTATCTGTAATATTCTCTCCTTGATCTGGAAATTCTGGAACCTGACTACAATATTCCTAGGAGTTTTCTTTTTGGGATCTTTTTCAGGAGGTGATCTGTGGATTCTTTCAACCTCTATTTTGCTCTCTGGTTCTAAAACATCTGGGCAATTTTCCTTGAGAATTTCTTGAAGGATGGTTCTAGATTCTTTCTTTGATCATGGTTTTCAGGTAGTCCAATAATTTTTAGATTGTCTCTCCTGGATCTATTTTCCAGGTCAGTGGTTTTTTCCATGAGATATTTCACATTGCCTTCTATTCTTTCATTTGTTTGGATCTGCTTAATAGCATCTTGATTTCTCATAAAGTCACTAGCTTCCATTTGCTCCAGTCTAATTCTGAAGGAATGATTCTTCTCAGTGAGCTTTTAAGATTTTTTTCCCATCTGGCAAATTTGGCTTTTTAAGGCATTCTTTTCCTCATTGCCTTTTTGGGCCTTTTTTCCATTTGAGTTAGTCTATTTCTTAAGGTGTTATATTCCTCAGTCAGGCTGTTGACTCTCATTTCATACTTTTCTTGCATCTTTCTCATTTCTTTTCCTAATTTTCCCCCCACTTCTCTTATCTGCTTCTTAAGGTCCTCTATGGCCTGTAGCCAGCTTATATTTTCATTTGGGGCTTTTGGTGCAGGAGTTCTGACCTCACAGTCCTCCCCCTGTTCCCTGCTTTGATCCTCTTTGCCCCCCAAATAGGAGTCTAATGTTGCATTTTTCTGTTTATTTTGTTTCCTTTGCCTAGGCATGTTGCCACTCAATTACTTGACTTTTGGGCTTGTTGCCACAGTAGGACTTTGCCACCAGCCAGGGGAACTTCCGTCCCAAACATTGGGGTTTTCTCAACTTCTGGAGGCATTAGTTGGGTGGCCTCTGTGAAGCCTCCACACACTCTGGCAAGCTGGTCACACACCCCAAGACCTCCACCCCAGACAGCAATCCAGACAAGAAGGGTAAAGCAAGAGAGATCACCCCCAGACTGATAGCCTGATCCCCCTACAGTTCACAGGCCAAGAACTGAAGCTGCAACACGGCAATGTGGCGCAAGCTGCGCCTCCTCCTCAGTAGCTTCTCACCCCCAGGGGAAGAAGCTGACACATTCTCCCAAGCATTCCCAAGGTCCATAGGGCACTAACCTATCACTTTGTACTAGGCATCTATGTGTTGATAATTCTGGAAATGCCATAGCTCCTGGTGTTCTGGGGTACCTCCAGCCAGCCGCTGGTCTGGCTGCCCTCGGGCTAAAACCTCGACTCAGGCGGCCCTGGGCTTGGCTCCCAGAGCACTGCGCTGGCCATTCCCTGCCGTGCTGCCAGTCTGTCTTCAGTGGGAGGTTAGTTTTTCTGTGTCATTTTGTGGGTTTGGGAGCTCCAGAGGTCATTCAGAGTCCCCCTTTTTACATAATTTTGAAGTGGTGTAGGCTGGAGCTCTGTGGAAGTGCTTTTTCTACTCCACCGTCTTCCCCAGTCCTAGGTTTACTTTTATGAGCATGAATTCACTTTAATTAAAGCAAATTTAAAAAATCAATCCAGGGTGTTTGTTTCTATTTAAATTTTCTCTGAATAAAAGCTAAACACCTGTAAGTGGTCTGCTTGGTAACAATCTTGGCCTACACTGAAGTTATTTAAAATTTAGATTTTCATTTACATTCAATACAAGTTTAAGAAAATGAAAGAGAGCTCCCTAGCACTTAGTCAACAAGCATTTATTAAGGCCTTACAAGTGCCAGGGATTATGTTAAGCACCGAGGATACAAAGAAAGGTAAAAATTCTTTTCCCACCATCAAGGAACTCACATCTACTGGAGCAAAGAATGTGAAAAAAATTATGAATGCCCCATACATACAGTGGAAATGGAAGATAATCTCAGAGGCAAAGCACTAGCAGAAGGGAAGACAGTGCAGAACATGGGACTTGGGCTGAATCTGGAAGAGAGCCAGTGAAAACAGGAGGTGTGTTGAGGAGTGAAAACATTCCAGGCAAGGGGAATAGTCAGGGAAAATGCTCCGAGTTGGGAGAGAGGCCCTCCCCAACATCAAGTAAGCCTCTCTCACCTGATCATAGAGTCTTGGGTGGGTGTGGGGGGAAAGCTGAATGAAAGAAAACTGGAAAGGTAGGAAGGGACCAGGCTATGAAGGACTTTAAATATCAGGAGATTTTAATATTTGATGTTAGAGGTAATAGGGAGCCAGTAGTTTATTGGGGCAGCTAGGTGTCACCAGTGTGTAGAATGACAGACCTAGAGTCAGGATCACCTTCCTGAGTTCAAATCTGGCCTCAGACACTTACTAGCTGGGTAACCCTGGGCAAGTCACTTAACTCTGTATGTCTAGGTTTTCTCATCTGTAAAATGAGCTGGAGAAGAAAATAGTAAAATATTCTAGTATCTTTGCCCCAAAACCAAGTAAATGAAAAACCGTAAAATGAGGTCACAGAGAGTTGGACAAAATTGAAAATAATTGAATAACAACAAGAGCTTATCGAGTAGGGAGATTACAGGTCAGGTGTGCACTTTAGGAAAATGACTTTGACAGGGGAGTAGAGGATTGACTAGTATGTTGAGAGACTTGAGCAGAAAGGCCACCCAGCATCTTCCCTTACAGGAGAATAGGGGGGAAGGGGATAAGAGGGGGGATGATAGAAGGGAGGGCAGATTGGGGGGGAGGGTAGTTAGAAGCAAACACTTGTGAAAAGGGACAGGGTCAAAGGAGAAAATAGAATAAGTGGGGGATGGGATAGGATGGAGGGAAATATAATTAGTCTTTCACAATATAACTACTATGGAAATGATTTGGGTAACTACACATGTACAACCTATATTGAATTGCTTGTCTTCCCAGCGAGGGTGAGGAGGAAAGAAGGGAAAGAATCTTGAACTCAAAGTCTTAAAAACAAATGTTAAAAATTGTTTTTACATGCAACTGGGAAATATGATACATAGGCACTGGGATATAAAAACCCATCTTGCCCTACAAGAAAGTAAGGTGGGGGTGGCATGGCTAGGTGGCTCAGTGAGTAAGAAAGCACCAACACATAAATAATGACTGGCCGTGTAACCCTGAGCAAGTTACTTAACCCCAATTGCTTAAAAAAAAAGAAAGTAAGGGGGGAATGGGGGAGGATATAAGAGAGAACAGATTGCAGGAAGGGGTATTCAGTAGGCTTGCTGTCTTGGGTGGGGGTTGGGGAGAGATGGGGAGAGAATTTTGTGGAAATGAATGTTGAAAACTAATTTTAAATAAAAAAAAAAAGACTACACAGAAAGCTGTTGTAGTAACCTATGTGTGAGATGATAAGGGCCAGTTCAGTGGAGTGAAGAGAAGAGGTCACCTATGAAAGATGTTGTAAAGATAGAAAAGATAAGACTTGATAATAGGCTGGATATGAAAACTGGCTGGAACTTCACTGCTGTGGATTCACCTTTATATAGAGAGAGTGGGGGAAGTAGCTTAGGGGCTGTCAAGTTCACCATCCTCCTTTTATAATGAGGTAACTGAAACTGAGAGGCTGCCACTCACCCAGGGATATATGGCTAGCAAATAACTATCACCAATCGAAGAGCATCTATTATGTGTCAGGCATTGTGCTAAGTTCTGGGGATACAAAGAGCCAAAAGACAGTCCTGACACCACAGCTTAGAATCTAATGAGGGTGACATATGCAAATAAATGCATAGCAAGTTAGACACAGGGTAATTAAGATATAATTAACAAGGGGAAGGCATTGAACTTAATAAGAGTTAGGGAAGGCTTCCTGTAGAAGGTAGACCTGAGACATTTCTTTAAGAGTCAGCACAGAATGAGTAGACAAGGGTTGGCAGCAGAGGGGGCTGACCACATAGAGTGTATATCTCCCTTAAAATATTCATGGTGCTCATTTCATAAAATATACAGATAAATGAGATGTAAATACCAAACTTCAGCTCTCAGAAAGAATGCATGCCATAGCTCCCACTGTCAAAGATGCTAAAATAATAAAAACTTCATTCTCTTGGGCTTCCTCTGGTACTAGTTTTTTATTTTTAAAAACCAACTCATGGGGCAGCTAGGTGGTGCCGTGAGTAAGAGCACTGACCCCGGAGTTGGGAGTTACCCTGGATTTGTTCTGGCTGGACTGGGATCGGTTCCGGCCTCGGAAAATTAGCACCCATACATAAAAATGACTGGCCATGTAACCTTGAGCAAGTTACTTAACCCCAATTGCTTAAAAAATAACCAACCCATCACATTTTCACAAATATTACAAATATACTCTGAGGAAATAATATTAAAGAGGTATGAGTGAGGAAAAGAAGGTGGTTTCTTTGGGAGGCAGTGTGCTGTAGTGGAGAGAGCCTATAATCAAAGTCAGGAAGACCTAAGTTTAAATTCTACCTCAGACACTTATTAGCTGTGTGACTTTGGGCAAGACACTCAGTCTCTCTGGGCCTCAATTTCCTAATCTGTAAAATAATAATAATGGACTCAATGACTTTTAGATTCCTTTCAGCTCTATTCAATGATTTATGATTTAGCTTTTAATTAGCAACATATCTCTGACATAAAACTGAGACAGAGAGATGGAGAGAAACAGAGAGAGACAAAGAAAGGAAGTAGTGGACAGAGTACCAGGTAAGCTAGGAGTTTCCATGGTGTGTGTGTGTGTGTGTGTGTGTGTGTGTGTGTGTGTGTGTGTGTGTGTGTGTGTGTTGAACTTCCAACTGGACCTGAAATGTGATTAAATTAGGAGGAATGATTTTCTTTTTTTCTATTAATTTATTAGTTTAGTTTTAGTTAACAAGATTCAATTCCATAGTTCCTTGATTTTCAAATTTCCTTTCCCTCCCTCCCCCCACCCCCATGACAGCATATAGTCCAGTATAGGATCTGCAAATACATTCATATTAGACATCATTCCAATTACAAAGGCGTATTGTACTAGGTGGGATGAAAAATGGTAAAGAAGAAATAAAATCAAACAATGAAAAGAAAAAAATCAATTAGTTTGCTTCCATCAGGATTCAAGCTCAGTTCTTTCTAGTTATATCTCTGGATGTCGCATTTCTCTCCTTCATTAATCTTTCGGGATTGACTTATATCGCTGCGTTGCTGAAAAGAGTCCAGTCTGTCATAGTTGGTCATCACGCATATGTTGTGTCTGTGATTGTATACAAATTTCTCCTGATCCTACTCTTCTCACTCAGCATCAGTTCATATAAGCCTCTCCAGGTAAATATGAAAACCATCTCCTTGTTTCTTAAAGCACAATAATATTCCATTACATTCATATACCACAACTTGTTTAGCCATTCCCCAATTGATGGGCACCCCTTTAATTTCCAATTCTTTGAAACCACGGAAAGAGCTGCTATAAATATTTTTGTACATAAGGGTCTTCCTCCCTCTTCTATGATCTCTTTGGGATACAGTTCTAGAAGTGGTATTGATGGGTCAAAGGGTATGAAATTATTTATAGCCCTTTGGGCATAATTCCAGATTGCTCTCCAGAATGGTTGGATAAGTTCACAACTCCACCAGCAATGCATTAGTGTTCCAATTTGCCCACATCCTCTCCAGCATTTGTCATTTTCATGTTTTGTCATCTTAGCCAATCTGACTGGAGAGATGTGGTATCTCAGAGTTGTTTTGATTTGCATTTCTCTAATCAATAGTGATTTAAAGCATTTCTTCATATGCTTATAGATATCTTTAATTTCTTTCTCTGAAAACTGCCTGTCCATATCCTTTGACCATTTATCAATTGGGGAATGACTTGTATTCTTATAGATTTGACTCAATTCTCTGTATATTTTAGAAATGAGCCCTTTATCAGAGACACTGGTTGTAAAAATTCTTTCCCAATTTCCCACCTCCCTCTTGATCTTGGTTATACTGGCTTTGTTTGTACAGAAGCTTTTCAATTTAATGTAATCAAAATTATCCATTTTGCATTTTATAATGCTCTCTAATTCTAGTTTGGTCCTAAAGTCTTATCCTCTCCACAAATCCGACAGGTAAACCATTCCTTGCTTTCCCAGATTGCTTAAAGTATCATCCTTTATACCTAGATCATGCACCCATTTAGACTTGATTTTTGTATATGGTGTTAGATAATGGTCTATGCCCAGTTTCTGCCATACTGTATTCCAGTTTTCCCAGCAGTTTTGTCAAATAGTACATTCTTATCCCAAAAACTGGGGTCTTTGGGTTTATCAAACAATACATTACTATATTCATTAACTGCTGGGTCTCCTGCACCTAATCTATTCCATTGATCCACTACTCTACTCCTTTGCCAGTACCAAGCAGTTTTTATGACTGCTGCTGTATAATACAGATTAAAAATCTGGCATAGCTAGTGCACCTTCCCTAGCATTTCTTTTCATTAATTCCCTTGATATTCTAGACCATTTGTTTTTCCAAATAAATTTTGTTACTATTTTGTCTAACTCTAAAAAGTAGTTTTTTAGTAAATTGATTGGTATGGCACTAAATACATAATTTAGTTTGGGTAAAATTGTCATTTTTATTATATTAGCTCGACCCAGCCACGAGCAACTGATATTTTTCCAATTAGTTAGATCTGATTTTATTTGTGTGAAAAGTGTTTTGTAATTGTGATCATATAGGTCCTGGGTTTGTTTTGGCAGGTAGATTCCCAAATATTTTATAATGTCTACAGTGACTTTAAATGGGATTTCTCTTTCTATTTCTTGCTGTTGAATTTCACTAGAGATATACAGGAATGCCAAGGATTTATGTGGGTTTATTTTATATCCTGCAATTTTGCCAAATTTATTTATTGTCTCAAGTAGTTCTTTACTTGATTCTCTAGGATTCTCTCAGTATGTCATCATATCATCTGCAAAGAGTGATAGCTTGGTCTCTTTTTTGCCTAATTTGATTCCTTTGATTTCTTTTTCTTCTCTAATTGCTACTGCTAACGTTCCTAGTACCAGACTGAATAAGAGGGGTGATAGTGGACACCCTTGTTTCACTCCTGATCTTATTGTAAATGCTTCTAGTTTATCCCCATTGCATATAATACTTGCTGGTGGTTTTAAATAGATGCTATCAACTATTTTAAGGAAGGAGGAGGAATGATTTTCAATGCAATTCAATTCAGTCAATAAAGCAATCAATCAGTCAATCAATATTTACGATGTGCTTATTACATGGCAGACAGGAAACAAAGAAAGGCAAAAAACAATCCTTAACCTCGGGAAGCTCAAGCTTTGGGGGAAACCACATGAAAATAAATATGGATTCATAATTTGCATGGTTAGTAGAAGAAAGATAATCTTAGGACAGAGGTTCCCAAACTTATTTGGCCTATTACCCTTTTCTCCAAAAAAAAAAAAAAAAAATTACTCTGCTGCCCCTTGGAAATCTACTTCTTTAGTCCTTTAATGTTTTTTTTTAAAATTTGTATCATTTCAAAAACTAGAATTTTTTAAATGACACATTTTAAATTTAGTAATGTATTATAAATTTGTGGGTTTGCCTGTATTGAAATTTTAATGATGCAATATTGCACCATGTAACCATATAGTATCATATTGTAAACAAGTCATTAGACACACATATTTCTGCCAATGAATGCTGGACTTCCCAACAATTTGTGATGTTCTAGGCTTCCAACACTTGCTTGTTAAGGCCTGTCATCAGTCTTGACCACTCATGAGTTATAACTTGTCTTTTGTGTGTTTATTTGGAAAACAATGTAATCATTACACAACAAATGAAACGTGCACACTTTTTTTTTTTCAAAATTCTCTTCTCTTCTTTCCTTATGCTTATGCCACCTCCTTATTTTTGTTCAATGCCCCCAATTGAACTTGAGGCTAACACCACCCATCTGGATCATTCCAGTGTCCCCTAGGTGGGGGTATTGCACATTCTGGGAATTTCTGCCTTAGACTCTGGCAGCTGGCACACCTGGAAATGTTTTCTCCAGAAGATGAGATTAGAGCTGAGTCAGGAGGGAAGGATTCTAGTTACGGACGGCCAGTGTGAAGTCACAGAGTAAGGCAATGGAGTGTCTGGTTCAGGGAACCACAAGGATGCCAGTGTCACCTGATTGTAGTGTAAGCAGAGGGTAGTAAAGTATAGGGAGATGGGGAAGGTAGGAAAGGAACAGGTTTTTAAAAGCTTTTAATGCCAAAGGATTTAGTAATTAGATTCTGGGTATAATAGGGAGCCACTGGATTTTATTGAGTAGGAGAGTGACTTAGTCGTACTTAGCCTTTAGGTTAATCACCTTGCAGTTGTGAAGAGGGTGGATTAGAATAGGGAAAGACTGAAGGAAGGGAGACCAGTTAGAAGGTGACTGGAATATTCTAGATGAGAGGGGATGAGGGCCTGAATTATCATGGTGACTGTATGAGTGGAGAGTAGAGATACTATACAACAGATTATGCGGAGAAAGAAATTCTGAGTTTTTGCAACTTATTAAATATATGAGGAGAGTAAGCATGAAGAGTCAAGGATAAACCAAGTTTGGAGTCTATATACCTTGGAGGATGGGATCCTCTGAAAAAATGAGGAAGTTCAAAAGCAAAAAGGGTTTGGGGTATAGAAAGATGATGTGAAAATATTTATTAAGCACATCCTATAGGCTAGATGAGAAAAAAAAATCAGCCAGTTCTGTTCTCAAGATGACATTCTACTGGATATCTCTCTTTCAGATGATAAATTCTATTCTGCTATTCATCCATTCATTCACTCAACAAAAACTTCTCAAGTACCTCTTACATATAAGCCACTATGCTAAGCAATAGGGGAGATACAGAGAGAAATATATTATCAACCTCTTACTCTTGGGTAGCTGACTATTTCCCAACTTTTGTCAAAAACCTGTTTTATTTCATCCTGTATCTTTTTAGTGAGTTAGGAGCTGTCCAGCAAAGAGATCAAAGGGGATAGGGAGAGATAGTCCAAAACATGAATTTTTAAAAGTTACAAGATAAAGAGATAGGAAAAACTTGGCATAGTGTAAAGAAAAGTTCCTTTTTTGAGGAGGAAAAGGCACTGGGTTCAAATTCTACCATCCAGGTTACCTTTGGAAAGTCATTTCACTTTTTTGGCCCTCAGTTTTCCCATCTGAAAAATGAGGCAGTTAAACTTGATTCCTTCTAAAGTACCTTCCAGCTCAGAATCCTTGATCCCTTTTCCTTTTCTCTTCTCATCTCAAGATATCACTGAGAAGGCTCAGAGCACTTCCTTCAGAAAAAGTAATCTTTATGACCCACTTTCTTGAAAAAAAATCACTCCTACATAAAAGGAAAGGCATTGAAAAATAAAAAGATAATTACACAATTGGTCTCTATGATTTGCTGGAGGTTTAAATGTGGTTAGCAGTCATAACAGCAAGTTTGGCTGTCAGACAGGACTGACGACGTGGTTCTGAGATTAGTGGATTCACAGACTAATGTAATGAGATAGCTCCTGCCATGGCAGAAGCCAGGGTGCTGTCACATCCTCTCCACCCCTGAAAAAGGAGAAGCAAAAGGGAAGAATATGACTAAGCTTTGTACATTTGATTCAGGAGTACCCTGGGCTTGCACTGAAAATTTCCTTCTGGGATGAAACTGGCATTGATGCCAGGCAGTTAGCACTTTTACTCTTTCCTTTCTCTTATTATCTCTTTCTAAGTTATATATGACTAAGATGAAAGAGGGGGCATTTAGGTGGCACAGTGGATAGAGGGCCAGCCCTGGAGTCAGGCAGATCTGAGTTCAATTTTGGCCTCAGGCACTTATTAGCTGTGTGACCCTGGCATATCATTTAACCCTATTTGCCTCAGTTTCCTCTCTGTACCATGAGCTGGGAAAGGAAATAGCAAGTCACTCCAGTATCTTTGCCAATAAAAGCCCAAATGGGGTGATGAAGAGTTGGACATGATTAATTGACCAAACAACAACAAGATGAAAGAGGGATCTGTTTCAAGAAATAGAGTCAGAGTAAAAGCATCACGATCCATTCTTCTCAAGGCTCACCTCCTTAGCTTACCACTTCCCTTTGTGGTAAAGACAGAAAAAGCCTCAAGCTGACCCATTTCTGGGCAATAGTGAATAAACAGAAGCTGTGCTGCTTTCGTCAGAGACTGGTTCTTATTGTCATCACTTTCCAGGGTCTGATTTATCAAACAGGTGGCTATGTCATGCATTAGGATGACCAGGGATGGAAACCTGAGACCACCATGAGTGCCAGAAGCTTCTCTGGTTCTATAAACCAGTAAGGGTGTTTTGCAAAGTTCACAAACTTATGCACTCTGCCTACATTGATTTTTAAAATGCTATATTAATAAAGGTCCTCTCACCTTTTAGCTTAGGAGTCTTTTTAAGATAACTGAGCAAAAAAAAGGTGAAACTTCTTCAGAATTGATATGTCCAAGCCAGACTTGATCTGGTCTGTCCAAAAGAGGGAAAAAATGGCCACAGGTACCAAGAAACTAACACACTAGGATCCTCTCCTATGAAGGCCAGTCAAATTACCCTAGATCAGGAATAATGGCTCTAATTTCTTCATTAAATATTCTGATAACCTTCTTCAATAACCCCTTCTCTCTCAAAGACCCATAAACAGGGGGCAGACTCCTGCCATCAATGTGGAAATTCCTGCCATCAATGAAGATTGGTAGATCCTTCTAATTCAGCCTCAGAGAGTTGCCTGAGTCTGGGAGAGGTTATAGGATTTGCCCTAGATTATACCACCCATCTATACTAAAGGCAGGTCTCGAACCGAGGTTTTTACTTTTACTCCATTATGCCACACTTCTTATTACACTTCTCATAGCCAGTGCCTGTCAGAGAGAATGATTTCAACCCATCCAACACACAAAAGAACCAGACACTGGGTGACAATGGGAAGGAAGTCCTGCCCCCTCTTTTGGAAATGGATATCTAGGGCTCCTGGGAGTATGACAAGTCTTCTCTGTGTGAGTAAACAGCAGCTTAGAGGGAGGGAGGGAGGAATCTGGGGGGAGCCCACACTAATTTATGGTTTCATTGACTAGAAGTGTGTTCAAGGCTACAGGATTCCTTCAGTTCTGGTCTCTGGTCCTTCCTCATAGAAGAAGGGAAGAGAAGGAAAAGAGGCTCTGAGCAGATCTAATTTCCATCTCAACAGTTATGCAGTGACTGATGCACCTTTCTTTCAACACTCCAACTAGCTCATGGGCAGACCAAGACCTGGCAGGTGACACACTAGCATACAGAGTATGTGGCATGTTAGTCCCAAGAGCTCTCAAGAACAATAACAGTGAGCTCGAGAGCGTGCGAGCACACACACACACACACACACACACACACACACACACACACACACACTCCACACAGGGGTGGAGACCTTTGTCAAAAACTAGGCCTCTTTCATGTGCAAATGATGCATTAGCTTGAAGCCCAGACAACTGGGTACAGGTGTAGGTATCTGTATTTTAAGGTAATTCATTTTTTTTTTTTTTGGTATAGTGCAGTTTTTCTATGCCCAGATCCATTTGTATGAGATGCCAGTGCCGGTCCCACAGACTGGGTGAGAATAGCATGGATTGTGAGAGAACTCAACCCACAGTGATATTAGAAGTTTCACTTTCTATGGTGAATTTCTTAGGAGAGTCTTGGCTGATTGAGATGGAGCTGAGACACAATACTGCCTGAGTTCCCTGAATGTGCCCTCCACATCTGGTATCCAATCAAAATCCTCTGCAATGACATTACTTTGTCTTATTGTTGTTGTTTTTTTAATCTACTTGAAGTCAACCTTATTCCTCTAGGTACTGTTCCCCTCCTCTCCAAGCCCCCCTCCCATTAGTCACCCCTTTACCCCATGGGAGTTGTCTTTAATGGGACCCCTTGCATCACTAATTTTCCTCTTTCCATCTTCCAGTCCCTTTCTTTGCCACTTCATCCATTCCCCTGTAAGCTCGCTTGCTCTTGAAACACTAGAGGAGTTGTTTTTTCCTTCATTATTAACTACTGACTTGATTAGGGCACACCTGACATTCTCCTCTTCTTTCTTCCTTCTCTTTTATGTTCCCTCCAATTCTGTAGTTTAATCCAATTACAACCAAACAACACTGATTCACCTGTAAATGGGACATTGTGTGGTATTGTTCATAACAATTGAAGCCTGCTCATCAATCCTTCAGTTAAAATTCCACCATAACTTTTGTCTGTGTGTGTCCTTTTAGAAAGAAAGTGGTAACCTCTGTTGTTATTTTGTTGTTGTTGTTGTTGTTAACTGGCTATGCATCTTTCCTTTACCAGTTTTCCCTTTTTTTTTTGTGGAGGTGGGGGCTAATTTATTTTGTAATTTATGTCTTCCTTGGTTGCTGTATTTATTTATCTTTCTTTCGTTTCTGTTGTCACGAGTATTTGCAAAGCAAATAGTCTGTCTCTTTTCTTGTGTGAATGCTTCAAATGCCTCCCTTTTATTGAATATCCATCTTTTTTTTCATTGATGATTACGCTCAGGTTTGCAAGATACATCAAGTTGGATCACATCTTGAACTTCTTTGCTCTTTGGAACACATTATTGAATTTCCTCCTGTGGTTTCTGGTGGGTACAGAGTAGTCTTGTCTTATTCAAATTTTCTTTCCTCTCCTTTTGAAGGATTTGCTCCCGGTTACTTTTGAAATTTATTGTTTGTCATGGGAACAGTTTAATGTAAACACTCTCAACTCAATGTTTTTTTTTTCCTTTCTGTCAATATTTCCTCTTTATAAGCCATAAATTCTGCTTTCATGATTCTTATTTCTCTTGAGTCTGTTGTGCCTCCCTTTTCCTTTGTCTTCCAATTTTTACTTGGAGGAATTTGGACTTATTTAGATATCCAGGAGTCCATATTTTTTTCTGTGATGAATATCTGCTCAGTTGGTCTATCTGCTTGTGCTCAGAGCTCTTAACTGAATCTTCTTCCTCCTATGATCTTTGGTAATTTTAATCTCTCCCCCCCCCCATATTGCAGTATCACCCACTTTCTGTCTCTTTCCTCTTTGATGGCAGATCCCTCAATAGCTGGACTTCAAAGCTACCTGAGTTTCCTTCTAGAAGGGACAATTTACTTTTTGATGACCTCCATCTCTACCCTATATGACTTCTGGGGGACAGAACTGGACCCAGTTGGATGCCAGTTCCCTTTCCTTCAGACCTAGTGTCATTTCCCAGTTTTCTCTATTCCTTAGGCATATGCCTGATCCCTGCTACAGTACAATATGCTGCTTCTTCAGGCAGTGTTGACTTTTGCTTTGCTACATTTCCAGCTGTACAAAAGGGTGTGTGGGCAGAATTTAGGTTTGTTGGTTGTTATCAAAGAATGGTGGGTGGTGGGCGGGGCAGGGAGTCTCTAGAAGAGAACATAACAAAATAAAGAGAAGACTGAGTGGATAAAAGGGTATAAGCCTGTGGGTCCCACTGTGTAGACCTGCCAGAGCTTGGAGGCTAGAGGATGATGTGAGGCTAGAGCTAAGAAGAGAGACCAGGGATGAATACACTGATCTAGGTGTCATCTGCTTAGAGATGGTACTTAAACCTAGAAAAGCCGATGAGGTCATTGAAAGAGTATATAAGAGGAAAGAGGGTAGAGCCCAAGACAGAGCCATAGAGGATACCCATGGTTAGTATCTATGACATGGATGAAAATACAGCAAAAGAGACTTAGAAGGAATGGTCAGACAGTTAGAAGGAGAACAATGAGGGATCTGTGTCACAAAAACCCAGAGAGGGTATCAAAGAGGAGATGATGATGCTTAATAGAATGTTGGGCTGGGCTAGAGAAATCCAAGCAAGCAACCTGAAAATCTTTTTTTTCCCAGTGATTCAGGTGAAAAATTAACACTCACTTGATCTCAGATCCTGTCTCCCAACTCTGTGTGCCTACCTGCTCAAACTGTGAAGCTTCTCATCAGACCTACCCCCCACTCATTCTAGAATAGAAATATATGTGGGGTAGCCTGAGGAATCTCTGCAGGCTTTACTATATGCTTTTCTGGCCATAGAATCAAGTTGGTATGCAATTACTCCAATGTGACACCTTATATAAGCCTGAAATCATGTCTTCACTTTAACCATTGTAAATCAATAAAATTATATTTATGGCCATTGACAACACATGTAATTTTACCTGTTTGATTCCTTATTACTACAATATACCAGTACTAAGGAGAGGAGAAACCTTGCTCTCTCTTTGCCTAAGTGAGTACTGGGTCTCTCTCTCTCTCTCTCTCTCTCTCTCTCTCTCTCTCTCTCTCTCTCTCTCTCCCTCATCTTAACTTTTCTCAGCCTCAGTTTCTTCATCTGTAAATGAAGATAATGATGTTAACTCCTTCCCAGGGTTGTTGTGAGGATCAAATGAGATAACTTATATGAACCCCAAGGTAGTATAGAAATGTTAGCAATTTTGATGATTTCCTCTCTCTTATTGTTACAAGGAACTTGGTAGGGAGGAGAGGGATATGTTCAGAAATAAAAGGAATATTAAAAGAAAATATATTAATAAGAAGTTTTAATTAAAAAAAAAACTGTTCCGGTAGCTTATCAAAGAACAAATATGAGAGAAAGGTAAAAGGAAGTGGAATGAATCAACACTAGGTAAAGGAGACTAGAAGAAACGAGATTTTCCCAACTAAGGATGGAACAAGAGTGGTCTCAGAGAGGAAGAAGGACCAATTAATAAGTGGGAAGAGAGAGGAACGGAATCACAGGTCAGTCTGTGATGGCAGAACTGCCCACTGTTCTTCAACAAGAAAAATAAAGAAAGATCCAGAACCAGAATCAAGGAAATAATGAGAAGCTTGTCAACGTAGCCATTTGAAAAAAAGCAGGGGAAAGAACACTCAGGAACCTGCTGATTCCAGGATTCCAGTGACATGCTCATATGGGAATGTGAAAATCACTTAATCAGGCTCTGGTTGGAAGTCCGCATCTTACAGGGTTGAACCCAGCCCAACGTCCTGATGACACTTCCTCCCCATCCAAGCCCTCCCTCTACTTTATATGTGCTCTTTCTTGCCTCACCAGCCAATTCTCCATAGCACAAAGATGACATTTCATATATCCATCCACAATTTTCTGTAGTTTCTGTTGTACTTTTTTTTGTAAAAATTTGAAATGATTAAGAAAAGCATATGTATGGATTTATTCAACAGACATCTATTAGGCACCTACTGTGTGCCAGGCACCATCCTAGGTGCCAGAGGTATAAAGAGAGACATGGAATTGTCTCATAAACAGGAGCATTGGCCACTCAGGAGCATCTGGTATAACCTGCTGCTGTGACCAACAAAGAAACTGAATCTCAGGAAGAAGTGACTTGACTAAGGTGACACAGATTGTAATTGTCAAAGGCAGGATTTTGAACCAAACTCCTTTGAATTCACAACCAGTGCTCTTTCAGGGAGAGTGGGGAGGGGACAGTTTTCCCTAATTCTAAGACTAATGTTCTATCCATTATATCACATGTTAGCTAATGAAGCCATTAAGGAGGATTTGTCACTGCAATTCAATTCAATTGAATAAATACTAAGCACCTACTATGTGCCATCTGCATCCCTGAGCACACAACTGTGCTCAGTATGGCAGATAAAAAGACAACCATGAAATGGTTTCTGTTTTCAAGGAGCTTTCATTCTACTGGGGGAAGGGATGGGATATGTTCACTGCACTTCAAAAAAACCCTGATCCACAAATAGCAATGGATGGTTGAGAAGAAATGACAGATTTTTAAAGAAACTGAGCTCTTTACCAGAGCTCTTTACCAGAGAGGCAGCATGGCAAAGTTGAAAAAAAAAATGCCCTTGATTTGGAACTCAATGATGAAGAGATGAATCCATTCTCTGCTGCTTATTATCTTTGTGAACCCTAATAAGCCACTGGACTTCTTTAGGACTTAGTTTCTTCATTTGTAAAATGAGGGTTTTGGACTAGAGGAATTGGGCAACTTACTTAACCTCTCTGGGTGTCAGTTTCCTCAAATTGAGATGAGGGGTTTAGGCTAGATGCTCTCAAAGTTTCCTTTTAGATCCACAACTATGCCCCTAAGATCTCCAACTTCTGGAGATTGACTGGAAGTCATAGACTTGAGCTCCATATTTCTGATGCCACAGTCTAGATTTGAAATCATGTCGATCCAGTGAGTCATCTCCAAACTAGGAGGTGTGGTACTAGTCTTCAAGAAGTGAAAGAATAACCCTCTGTGTTTGCTGTGGCTAAAGAGAACTTTTGACCACAGTAAAACAGTGAGAAAATAGTGGGGAAATCAGATAGAGAATAATGGGATTGAAGAAACAATAAACTGCAAACCAGTAAAGAAGGTGATGCACCAAAGCCAATATATCTGGACTTGAGTCAATATTCTGATATGATTGTCCAACAAATCTTAAGTGAATTCCAACTGGCTTAAATCCAGCCTCTGAATCCACAGGATAAAATTCCTTTGTATTTATGTATCATTTTTGTCCAAAGAGTTCCAAGTTGTTTATAGTTCCTTTTGTCTTTGATACTTCTGAATCATCCACAACAATTCTTTCTTATGCCTTTTCCAAGAAGGCAGAACAATTCCAACTATCAACCTGAGAAACTGAGGCAGAAAAAAGTGTGAGATTTACATTAGCTATTTATCAGGTCTGCTGATGCTTGTGCTCAGTCATAATCTAGTCATGCTTTGAAGGGTGAGGGGAGATGACTTCCAGTCAATCCCAGATCTGTAATCACTGTGGAAAGAACTGACCTGCTGAGGGAGCTCTGGAAAGGACCAGGGCATTTTCTCCAAGAAGCAAAACTTAACATTCTTTTTCTTCTTTTTTTGGTGGGAGGGGGTTAGGGATAGGGGAAGGCTTTTGCAACCACCAAGAGAGGCAAGCAATTGATTTGAATTTTGTAAAATGGAATTTTTATGCATTTAAAAATGATTTTTTTTTTCTGAGACATGGTCACATAGACTTTATCAGACTCTCCAAGGGGTCTATGACACAAGAAGTTTAATAACCTTTGTTTTATACTAAGAACAACAACAACAACAAATCCTTGATAGCCATTGAATGAATTGTAGTGATATTGACAGGAAGTCTGTCCCGACTTGGTGAAGAATTTGGTAATGCCCTGTAGGGCTAGTAAAAAAAGCAGAGAGATTTCAAGCCTTTGAAAATGGAGAGGAAGGAAGGGAGATGTCGAGAGCTCATTTAGAAAGAATCTGCAATCTAAGGTCAACTGGAGAAAGGAGAGAGAGAGAGACAGCAGGACTAAGCTGGGGCTCACAGGAGCAAGAAATTGGAGAGAGCCACCACCTCTATAGTCTTCAGGGAGGGAGACTCAGGGAAACACTATCAACTGAAGCCATTTATACAAAGATTGAGGGAAGTTCCAAGAAAAGGTCTGTTTTTCCCCAGCTTTCCCTCTAGGCAGCTGTCTATGAACACACTGCAGTATACTCTGCTGTTTCTTTACCCAAACTTTTCTGGTAACCCCCATTTGACATCAGTCACAAAGAGGCCAGGAAATAGAAAGTGAAATATGAATGTAAACTAAGGCAAATAGCAAACTTATGCCTAAATATTAGGGATTTTGCTAAAGCTACAGAGAAACAAACCATTGAGTTTATCATGTTGGTTCTAGGGTTAAAACCAGTTTTGTTACATTGGGACAGGGTATTGTCCCCTGTTGGGTACATTGTAGTGGTGGGGTAGAGGGGTAGAGAATAGACTAGGAGTCCACTGAAGTTCTTTGCATCTCTGAAGTTCTGTAATTCTTTGATAGGTTTTGGAAAGAGGGCATTAATCAGTCAAACAAACAAGCTCTTACTAAGCTCCTACTATGTGCCTGGGCCTGGGCTAGCAGATTGGGATACAGAGACAAAAGGGAAGCATTCCAACTGTCAAGAGCTCCATTCTGTTGGAGAGGACCACGTTGAGACATCTAAACGCAAAATAAATGTACACATCTATACCTGTACACATCTGAACACACACAAAATAAATGTGCATATTGTAATGGAAATGCAAATTTAAAGATCTTCCCTGCCCCTAGGCCGTTTGATAAGTTTAAGAGACTCTTAGAACCTTCTTTGATTTGAAAATATATTCTGCCCCCTAATAGGCTGAATGTGGTCACATGGAGCCTGTGGCAGGAGGCTTGGTTTTCAGGAATGCCCACACCTAGATGCTGTGTGATTGGGCAGTGGGCCAAGAGGGTGGTTACATTCTTTGAACCAGGAGAAGGCTATATAATCCCTGATGTGAGGCTTTGCTTTGGGGCTCACTTTGAGAAGTGTTGTGTGATTTGATCAGATGAGACTCTGGGCAGCTGTTGAGAGGCCCCCCCCTCCCTCCCTACTCCTCCCTCCCCTCCTTCCCCCCTCCCCCCCCACCCCCCGGCTTTGAAAAACCAGATGTTGATGCCTCCCTCTCTGGTAACTGTGATTTGGTATTGATGTGTAATGGTTGGACAGTTTGGAAGCCTGTCTGCTTCATCTGTTTGTTTCTCTATCTTGAAATGTTTCTGTCTGTATACTTTGAAGTTTGGGGTGCTGACCTTTATCCCCTGAACTAGGTAAATGATATATGTTTGATTGATTAAAGTAAGCTTGTTAACCTATTTTGAGTTGCTTTCCTTTAGAAAAGCAGATCTAAGAACCTGTGTTGGCAGCCACCTTGGGGATGCTGGGGTGCTTGCTGCTATACATATTTATACCTTTACACATCTAAGTCCATATACAATAAACACATGCACTCTGCTTTGGCTAGGGGGGCATGCAGTGATATTGATAAAGTCATGAAATAAACTATATCTTCATGTGTTGATTCCAGATTCAATGCCTGCCCATCCAGAACTGTTTACTTCTTATAAACAGCATGCTTCCCTTATTTCTGAGTAGATTAGTTTGGTAAATATTGCAGGGTTATCACTCCTAAGTAACTCACATTCAGCAAAACCCTGCTGGACCATAACTCAGTCTGCCTTTGGTGATTCAAAGGGCACTCTGTACATTGCATGTTCCCAGATCACAATTATGACCATCACTGATCAACATTCTTGTCTTTTGTAGTTGAGATTATGTAGGAATTTTTTTTTTTTTATTGACTTCTTGAGTTGAAGTACCCAAGGCATTAAGTGAAAAAGAGTGGCCAAAAGTGAGCACATATCTTCCAAGGAAAGACAAGGCACTCAATGATTTGGTCAATCAAATTGCTTTTATTTACTCCAATCGATATATGCACTCAGTTACTTTACTCAATTTACTTGACAGGGGGAAAGCCCCTACTCTAATTCCCACACCACACAATGGAAATCAGCTAAATTCCATAAGATATACAATAGAGAATATCCAGCCATCATCTCATTCGTACTACCTCCAACAATCTTACTACTTTCAGGATAGTGGAGAAACAAGGATGGGAAGGAATTCTGACAATTTAGGACACAGGAAGCTAGATCTGGGCAGATTTTCCTGGTTCTGCTTTGTTTAATGAGAAATTTGATCCCCACTGCAGCACCAGGAAATTTTTTCCTAATTAGAAGTAGCAACTTGCACTCAGTAACATGCTTTCAAGGTGAGTGTCTGTAACCTGGGATTTTTTCCTGTTTTAAGAGAAACTTAAGCAATCAGTTTTTAGCTCCTTATAAATGATCGAGGTTGTTTATGCTATTTTAATAGTGTACATTGATGTCAAACTTCAAGGTGCTCATACCAGGGTTAGTAAATAGCTTATGATAAACAGATCTTGAATAGGACAAGATCTGCTTTGGTCATAGTAGTCAAGCATTCCCATTACAAGTGTCTGGTTAGCACACGCTATTCTATCACGTTGTTGACATACGTATGTAGTTGGTGTTATTATGCACTTATTACAAAATCAAGATGGAGTTACTCATGTCATAAGTCCTCCTCTGTCATGGTTCTAGGCCAAAGCAAACAGTTATCAGTGACTAAGGGTACACCATGTTTCCTAAGGTATATGAAAAGTATTCACTTTCCTGTCTAGAAGAAAAAAATAAAGCTTTATTAAGTTTGAAGGAGACAGGAAATTGAAGAAACATTAAAGTTAGGAAGAGATTTTTGCCAAATCTGTAGTTGTTTGCAGGTTGGGGATCCCACAAATGTTTGCTAGCTTGGTCCTTTTGGGAGGAGGCTGTTATTGTTGTTGAACTTTTCTCTTTTACCCTAACTTGAACCCCCTAAGTTTAACTTCATTTTCTCTGAGAGGTCTGGGTGGCATAGTATAGTGGGTGGAGAACTAGACCTGGAATCAGGAAGATCTCATTTCAAATCTAGCCACAGCCACTTGCTAGCTAGTTGATGTGATCCTGGGCAGTTCTGTTTGCCTCAGTCTCCTCATCTAGAAAATGAGGATAATCACAGCACTTACCTACAGGAATATTATAAGACTCGAATATATAGATAGACATACATATATAAAAGTGCTTTGCCTACTTTGCATACTGAAATCCTGGCTATTTTTATCTAAGCCAAACAAATCTTCTGTTTTCTATAAACAATAGTAATAAAGGCCTCCAAATGTTTAAGGAAAGACGAAATTCTTAAATCTCCAATCCACATTTCCTTTGAACATATTCAGCTTCCAAGTTCCAGGGACCAACTTCCAAGAGGAAAGATGGATGAGTGCTTATGGTCCAAGCAAGGAAAAAACAAAAACTAGATTAAAATGGTGTCTGGGTGCAAAGAACCATTTCTGGATGGGGTAATAATGATAGCTTCCATTTCTATCATGCCTTAGGGTTTGGAAAGTACTCCCTTATGACAATCCCATGAAAAAGGGATCAGTGACATTTCTGTGGTCTTTTAATGTTTGTAAAAGGCTTTATAGACATGGTTGCATTTGAGTCTCACAACAACATTGCGAGTTTGGGACTTCATATGTTATTATCCCCACTCTACAGATAAGGAAACTGAGACTCGGAGAAGTTGAGTTTCTCAAACTCTTACAGCATGTGTCAGAGACAAGACATAGGTGTAATGACCCTATTCTTAGGGCCATCCTATACATGCCTGGAGTATGGCATAATAGGAACTTTATCCCACAGATTCCTCAAAGAAACCGGATCCAGAAATGGAAAATTAGATAAAAGGATCACAGCTTTCATGCTAGAAGGGACCTTTGCTGACATTTTGTCCATCCTCCTCATTTTACAGATGGGGAAGAGGTGAAAGGACTTGTTCAAGGTCAATAGGTTCAAGTGTGGCAGGTTGGGTCTGACTCAAATCCACCCTTTCCATTGTAATGCATGGTCTCCTAAAGAAAGGGTCTGATAGATAGCTTCTGCTATCTAGAGCTTGGAAGAGAACACAGCTCTTTGTTCCACTAGGTTATCCTGGAGATTAAGTTCACAAATATCAGTTAGGCCCTCATTCTATGCCTTGCATCGTGCTAAGCACTGCAGCAAGGGCCCCCCAAGGACAGAAAACTTGGGGTGCTGCTGTGAACTCCTGAGGAGGAGGATTTAAAAATAACCTGTGTTCTCTGCTCACCCTCACCTCCCTCCACTTCCCAGTAATCAGGGATTTTGTTTTTGTTGGGCATTTATTATTGGTCTTACAGGATCTTAGGTCTAGAGCTGACCAATCCCTCCATCCTTCTTCACTTTGAATTGTGCCACTGAACACTTGCAGGGAATGGGGGGAAAAGCTGACTCTGGAAAGCACCTTCAATCACAATGAAAAACTTGCCCCCATAGGATTTTCCCCCAAAACTATTGAGGTTGTTGGAAAGAATCAATGGTAGGTACCACTTGTTGTTTTGTGGCTATGGCATCATGGCAGACCCCTTTCCAAAGCAAAAGAAAAACATAGAGTGCCACACGTGATCCTGAGCCTCTTTATTAGGCTGATATATGGCAAGACACACAGGAGAAAGCAGGCATTAGTGGAAAGCAGGATTTTCCCTGAAATGGCCATTATAAATATGTCTCTCTGAAAAAAATTAAGACAAAAGAGAAGGCCACCTTCATCTCTAAAATCAAAGAAAAGCCTGGTTGGGGAGAATATGCTGGAAAAACTGGTCATGAGCAGTTCATCTGGGTAAAAATATGACCCCTCTAACATTGCCAAGGTCGGTAAGACCTGGGGTGATCCTTTGAGTAAGTATTGGTCTCCCAAGCTAAGGCTGCCTGGGGGGAAGCTTTAATTTATGGGAACAATTTTCTCCAGATCTCCAAAAAGAAAGAATCAGATTAATTTTCAGCATGGCATGCTGTTCATTGCATAGAAACCTTCCTCTCCACACCAGCCCACCACCCCACCTCACCCTAGAAGAGACATCAAACCTTTAGCATAATTGTCTATTCCATTTCTTCCCACTAAACCAGCAAAAATAGAAAAAAAAAATCCCCCACAGCCTCTAAAACAGCAGCTGACTCTCTGAGAGTTCACATTAAAACAGTAATGATTTGGAGGATTTTGAAATCTCAATATCTCTCAGTTTTTATGACCTTTTGCCATAGACCTTGAGGGTTCAAGGACTAAGGGTCTTTCAAAGTTAAATGAGACATGTGTCTAATTGGGATCCTTGTACAGTACACTGGGAAGCTTAAAACAACACAAGTCAGTTCATTTTTTCAAGAGATATCTCTCTCTGTGTCTCTGTCTATCTCTGTCTCTGCCTTTCTCTGCCTCTCTCTCTCTTTGTCTCTGCTTCTCTCTGGCTCTGCTTCTCTCTGTCTCTGTCTCTCTGTCTCTCTCTCTGTGTCTCTCTCTTCCTCTATTCCTCCCTTCCTCCCTCCTCTCCTTCCCTCCCTCCCTTTGAGAAAGCATCAGGTTAACACTGAAAATTTCCAGTCAGCTTTTATTTCTACTCGTGTGAATAAAAGTTGCCTCTTTCATAAGAGTTTACTGAGCGGACCGTTCTTCCTGAATCAGGGGCCAATCCACTTCAACATAACACTTTGCCATAGGGTAGTGGCATCATATGTAGTCCAAAGAACCAATGAAGGGATTACTTTGCCATCCCAAAGCACAGGTCCTTCAGTGTAGCACCACCACATCAGCAGAAGTGTCCAAGACAGTCTGCTTAGAGACATGCATGATGGGTGACATGACTACACTTCAGTCCCCTCCCCACATCCCCACTACAGTTAAGACTTTACAAGTTGTATGTCCTTCACGCTCCTAACCCGTGTAAGAGCAAAGGATGCTCCCCCCCAACACACACCTAAATGTTAAGTAAGCACAGTGCTGTGCATGTCGTAGGTAGAAATACTGGCTTAAGATTAATTGGATTATCATCCTTATTCGATATTGTATTAGAAATGCTAACAATAACAATAAAACAAAGAAAAAATGGAAGTAATAAGTGTATACAACAAGGAAATAAAACTATCACTTTTTGCAGATGACATGATGGAATACTTAGAAAACCCTAGAGAGTCAAATAAAAAAAAAAACAATTAGCAACTTTAGCCAAGTTGCAGGATATAAAATAAACCCACACAAATCATAAGCATTTCTATATATTACCAACAAAACCTAGCAGGGAGAGATAGAGAAAGTCCATTTAAAATAACTAAAAAAACACACAGCAATAGGGAGGGAGTCCACCTGCCCAACATACACAAGAAATATATGAACACAATTACAAAATACTTTTCACATAAAGACAGACCTAAATAATTGGAAAAATAGTGATTTCTCACAGTGAAGTTGAGCCAACATTATAAAAACAACACTACCTAAATTAATGTTCTCATTCAGTGCCATAACAATCAAACTATCAAAGAATTACCATATAGAGCTAGGAAAAATAATAACAAAATTCATGTGGAAGAACAGAAGTTTAAGAACATCAAGGGAGTCAATAAACAAATGTCAAGGAAAGGGGTCTATCAGTGTCAGATCTCAACTATACTACAAAGTGGTAAACATCAAACAATCTCATGCTGGATAAGAAACAGAGTGGTTGATCACAGATCACAACATACAGGAGCAAACAACAAACAATAACCCAGTGTTTGATAATCCCAAAGATTTCAGCTACTGGGACAAAAAGTATCAATTAACAAAAACTAACAGGAAAACTGGAAAGTGGTCTGGTACAACAAGGCATAAACCAGCATCTCACCCCACATACCAACATAGACTCAAAATGGGTACATGGCTTAGACATAAAGGTGATATGAAGAGTGAGTTAGGGGATCATGGGAAAAACTACCTGTCAGATTAAGGATAGGAAAAGAGTTCATGACCAAATAAGAGACAGAGAGGTTTACAGGAGGTAAAATAGATTATTTTGATTACACTAAATTAAAAAGATTTTGCACAGACAAAACCAAAGCAGCCAAAATTAGAAGAAAAGCTGGAGGAAATTTAACATCAATGTTCTCTGATAAAGGTTGAATTTTTCAAAAATATAGGGAACTAAGTCAAATTTATAAAATAAGATCCATTCCCCAATTGATAAATAGTCAAAGGATATTAAACAAGCAGTTTCCAGAAGAAGAAATTCTAAAGCTATCAAGTTAGGAAAATGCTCTAAATCATCTAATAATTAGAAAAATGCAAATTTAAACAACTCTTTGATACCACTCCATATCCATCAGATTAATTAAGATGATAAAAAAGGAAAACAAGAAATGTTGAAGGGGGTTGAGGGAAAATAGGTACATTAATGCACTACTGGTAGAACTATGAACTAGTCTAACCATTCCAGAGAATAATTTGGAACTATGCCCAAAGGGCTATAAAGTTGTGTATACCCTTTTGACCCAGGAAGACAGCTACTAGGTCTGTATCCCAAAGAGAAAAAAAGAAAAGGGAAAAGAACTATATGTATAAAAATATTTATAGCAGTTCTTTTTGTGGTGGCAAAGAGTTGGAACTTGAGAAGATGTTCATCAATTGAGGAATGGCTGAGCAAGTTGTGTTATTTGATGATGCTATAAGAAATAAACAGAATGATTTCAGAAAAACCTGAGAAGACTTACATGGACTCATGCAAAGTGAGGACAGTAGAACCAGGAGAACACTGTGCACAATAACAATATTGTAAGGATGATCCATTGTGAAAGACTCAGCTACTGTGATCAATACAATGATCCATGGCAATTTCAAAGGGCTCAAGAGGAAAAAATGTCATCCACCTCCAGAGAGAGAACTTACGCACTCTGAGTGCCAGCTGAAGCACATTTTTTTCTCTTTAATTTTCTTGCTTCCTACCTCTCCCCCAGCCCCACTACTCACAACACTGCTAATGTAGAAATGTGTTTTTGCATGATTTTATGTATATGATGGGTATCATATTTCTTACCTTCTCAACTAATGGGGAGTGAAGGGATGGAGAAAAATTGGAAATGAAAATAAGAATTTAAAAAAGAAAAGAAAGAAAAACAGAAGAGAAACATCAGTGATAAAACACATCTAAGATTTAAAAAAAACTCGATTGGATTCAGGACTCTCTGGACTGCTTCAGGATGCTATTGAGGTTGCTAATTCTTGGTTATCCCCCCAAACCCACCTGACAGTTCATGGTCATTATGGCATGGCGCTAGTCTGGTCAGGGTCTTTAATACAGAAATTGCATCCATCTGAATTAATTCAGGTGAAGAAACTTTCTGCTCCAACTGGTAACAGCCTGGTTACCAAGAAACATTTGGAAGCACAGGGTTCCTGAGTTGTTCCCAGGCACTATGTGGTACAAGGCTCACCCAATTAGAGTAGGCAGAGATCTTAAAGCTGTTCTAGGCCAAATTTCTCCTTTTACAGAGTTTGAAGCGGAGACCCAGAGAGAGGAGGTGACTTGTCTGAGGTCACCCAGCAAGCCCGAGCCAGAGCCATGATCTGAATCCCGGCTCTCAGACTCCAAATGTGTCTCTCTTTCCACTATTCCAATGCACCTACTTCTTCCTAGGGGCATGCTTCCAGCACCAGTAAATTAGGTTGGCACTTATGCTTTTGCAAAATGTGAATTTGAATGAAAGGGGCAAAGGCCCAGCCTTTGTTCTGGTGAAGTGTGTACTTAGCTCTCTGCCATGGAGCCTCCCAAGCACTCATACTCTCCTTTCTTCTGGTCTTTCACTAAATTAATATCTTGGCTGGCTGGACTTAAATTTAAATTAGTTGCCACTGGCCACTAGTAGGATCTTTCACAGTGGGAAGGTAAGGTGCTGAATGGTGACAGGGATTTGGTAGTGGTTATCCATATCCCTTCAATTCTTTTTTCACCAGTGGGGCACTGACTGTGTAACTACAGTCATGTATTTCTCTCAAACTGTCTGAGCCTCAGTATTTTCATCTGTAAAATGGAGTTCATAACACAATATGTATGGTACCAACTTCCAGTCATGAGCGTGAAGGGCATGGGGGTCATACAGCCAATGTAGATCCGAGATAAGACACGAACCCAGGTCTTCCTGCCTTTGAGGCCAGTTCTTTGTCCACTGTGCCTACTCAAGAACAACAAGGTGGCAGCTGGGTGGTGCAGTGAATAGAGCACTGGCCCTGGAATCAGGAGGACCTGAGTGCAAATCTGGCCTCAGACACTTGACACTTACTTGCTGTGTGACCCTGGGCAAGTCACTTAACCCTGATTGCTTTTCCCCAAAACAAAATAAACAAAAAGAAAAATAACAAAAAATAATCCCTATTTGTGATTTCTTTAGTGTGAGATTCCAGCTAGCCAACTGGAACTCACAGCCACGGGGTAACAAGATATTACATGATTTACCCAGGGTCACAGAGCCAATGTACATCAGAGGCAGCACTTGAACCCAGGACTTCTTGACTCCAAGGCCACCTCACTGTCCCCAAGGCCATAGCATTATTAAAATCATTATATTACTCCGTGCAGTAGTTACAGCACTGGCCATGGAGTCAGGAAGATGAGTTCCAATCCAGCCTCCAACATTTACTAGCCGTGAGATCCTGGACAGCAACTACCTCCTAGGGTTGTTGTGAGGAGGAAATGAGAGAACGTTTATCCAACATGCTGCAAACCTTTAAATGCTTTATAAATGCCAGTTAGTGCTCTCCAATTCCTTCCTTCATAGTAAGATAAGACACATGAACCTTTCCCTAGAAAGGGGGAAATGCAGCGTCTGGTCTGTGCTCTCCCCGCTGCCCTGTCCCTGCTGTCTGTTCTCCTAGGGGGATATGGCCCAAGAGCCCTTCATGGGATTCCATAGCAGACCAGAGCATTACTGCCCCAGGACCCCTGGGAAGGCAGGACCCTCCTTGTTTGCCAAATCTGCTGGGAGCTCTGTCTCTTGATGACAGTCTGTGCTTGCCAGGGGCAGGAGTGACCCAATGACAAGATAACTTCTCCCAGTAGCCCCAGAAGCTGCAGTCTAGGCTGGTGCCATTTCTATGACTTAGCCCTGAAAACAGGTGCTCGCCACAAGCCAGGGCCCGATGTCTCTCAGTGTGGATGCAGAAATCTCAGCTTCCTCTGTGGTATCAAGACTCTTCTCCCCTTCTAAGTCTTGTGTTAGGTATGATATAGGAAATTACAGGGAAGACTCTACCGAGGGTGTCTGGCCATGACTGTGGACCAACCAATGAGAAGAGACAGTGTGGCAAAACAGGAGGGACAGGAAGAGGGAGAGGGACCAATCTGGTAAGCCTGGGGACTTCTGCCTCAGTTAGCTGCATCATCATAGTGAAGAAAGAGGCTCCTTCTCAGGAAGCAGGCCTGTCCTAAGACTCTGTTCTAGTCTAATCTCTCATTTATTTTGTCCATCCTGTTATTTTATCCACATAGGAAGCTTCTGGTGAGAAAATTCCCTCCACCAATACACATCAGTACCTGCTCCAAGCCCTGTAAGCTCTATTAGGGGACTGCAGGGGGGTGGTGGGGGCTGCAGTGGGGTGGAATGGAGTCCTGGAAGGTTAGGGAACTTACCAGAATCTAAGGATCACAGTACTGGGGATCTGGGTAGGACCTCAGAGGCCATCTAGGCCTACCTACACATGACAAGAATCCCAAAGTAGTATGAATCAGAGGAAAGACTTGAACTCAGGTCTTTCTGACTCCAAGACCAAACTGCCTCATTACTGTACTGACTGTTATATTTTTCTTCTGTTATTACAGTCATTATCTCCACCTCCAAGAAGAGTGATGTCTTTACAATGAACCTATTACCTTGCCTTTGATTCAGGAGCCCTGCCCAGCTAGCAGAGACACAAGAAGCTCCAGGATATGGGAGTGTGTCCTCTCATCTGCCCACAGGGCAGCATTCATAGGAAGGTTTGCAAAAATCTTGCCTGCTCTGTCCCGGACCTCTTATGTCATTGGGTCATTAAAGGAAAACAGAACTCATTTCTATCATATTCTTCATCCTACCTGGCCCAGCTGAGCCCAGCCCAAGCCTCGTACCCAGCAGAGTCTGCTTTAAGTAGAAAAATCTCCCTGATGGCCTGAAGCTCAGGTTTCTTTGTAGCCCATTGATCCCCCAGCAACCTTCCACAGCATCAAAGCCCAGAGCGCCCCTGGCCTGACCCCCACTTTATGGGCATCATTATATGAACAGACAGGAGTTACTCATAGTCCAAGTCACTGTCTCTACCTCAGTGTAATAAAGTATTCCAGGACTGCTGCTTACAAAATGCAGTTGGCATCTTCTCTCTCCCTCTCCCCATCACACACACACACACACACACACACACACACACACACACACCTAATAGACTCCCCCCCACACACACTCACAACACACACACACACACACACTCACACACACCTGGCCTCTTCTCCCCACCAATCTGAAAACTCTTTTTTGGCTGCTGCCTTTCTCCCCAAGTAGAGGACAGCTCCAATGAGTAACTTCACATTTTGACTAATACCCCCATAACTCTCAGTAAACAACATCTGTCACCTCGATCCATAACTAATAATAATGCTCTTTATTAAGCTCTCCTGTGCAACAGTATGTCTGATAAAAAGCTGCTCCCCACGCCATTTTAATTATAATAAATCACCTTTGCTATGATGTATGCATGCTGATATAGAGTAGGCCTCATGCCTAGCTACCTGGGATACTTTCATAATGAGGGCAGAGCAACACACCCCCCCCCCCCATCTCCCAGGAAGTTATTTACATGCAGTACTGGGAAGATTCACCAGTATCTCTATTCCCCCCTCCCAGTCTTGGCACCATGAATTCCAACAACTTTTATCTTACCTTATAGCCAAGTGCATCATAGGCGAGGAGGGGTGGGAGGAAATAGCACCTGAAAAATGCTGTTTACACAAATAACAGGCCCCTGAATACATCCACTAGCATGGAAAAATCAGTCCTTGCAGGGCAGTCCTTCCTTTCTAAATGTGTAAAAGTATTTTACCACCCCACACCACAAATCAGGGATGAGACCATCGTGTGTGCAGCTTTCCAGGGACTGCATGTCAAAGTCAGCTTCCCCAGCGGTCCCCCAGGGAACCGTGCCGGGCACATTCTCCTGAAAGGTGTGAAAATCTGATTTTCTAAAATGGATCAGTAATTCTCTATGAAGGGGGAAAGGATCGATAAATCTTTGCTAAGTAGATTGTAAAGGAAAAAATTATTCTTTTGGTGACAGTGCATTAGGAGCCTCCAAACAATCTCGATAAGCTAAAGGCATCACAGCGCATCTCCACCCGCTTCTTCGGACTTCTGATATATTTTTGTAATCTGGGCTCATTCTGCAATGCACATACATTTATATTTGCTAAGCAAGGCTCCATGTTGATGGTGATTTATGGGGAGATGCCATTATGAGGCTTGGCAGTGACTAGAAAAAGAAAATTATTAGCTGTTTGTAACCTGATAGATGTGATACAAGGAAATGTCATTACCCCGAAAACACATATTGGCCGCTTACTATATCACTCCCTGTGTGTGCCCATATGATATGCCTTCTGCAGGCACCAACCAAGCACAAACAGTGGCCTGCTTTACATGGGAGCTTATGATCCTATATGTCTACCATCTACATGCATAACTATGTCTGGGAAGAGGAGGGGGAAAGGGGAAGACACAGTTTCAGATCATAGCACTTTAATGGTCCTTTCTGGTCACTGGCTTCTCCCTTCTTGGCAAAGAACCAAGGCAGCTCAGAACCTTTTATCCCTGGCAATTGGAACTCTATGACCCCCAGCCCCTTTCCACTAGCAAATTCTCCCTTTTCTACCCTCCTGGAAAGCAGTGGCTTTTGACCATTCTGTGGTCTGGGAATCTTTGCTCCAAAATTCTTTTAGCACTACTTGAAATCTTAAATAATTTGTGTTAGGAAGAAAGCATGAACCGTGTATCATGACAAGTCTAGGGGTGGGAAGGAGATACCGCAGAGAATAGTCTTCCAAGAATCACATGGCCTTCCCTCAAGTGGTATTACAGAAGTTATTTTATGTAGATGAGGTGGCTAGAATGTTGACTGTTGGAATCAGGAAGACTCAAGTTCAAATCTGGCCTCAGATACTTCTTAGCTATGTGACCCTGAGCCAGTCAAGTCAACCGGTCAGTCTTCGTTTCCTCCTCACTTGTAAAATGGCCATAAATATTAATAGTACCCATCACACAAGGTTGTTGTGAGGACTGAATGAGAAAGCACATGTGAGACACTGCAGACTTTAACCTGCTATAGAAATGCTAAGGATCATCATCACCACTGCCATGATTTGACAATGTGGGTAATCTAGCAAGTATCCAGGGAAATGCTGAATATCACGTGTCCACTATTATCTGGACAAAACAATAAGTTGAGTCTGAGCGGGGCAGCTTTGCACGGAAATGTCTTTATATTTCAATCAATGAATCAATCAGCATTTCTTCAACATCCACCATGTGGCAGGCCTGGCACCAAGTGCTGGAGATACAAGAAGAAGTAAAAAGCATCCCATTATCTCCCAATGAAGGAGCCATTATAGACCTAAGAGGGTACATGCAAAATGCATAGAGAATGAAGGAAACATCTATTAAACACCTCCCTTGTATCACAAAAACCCTGGGAGGCAGCTACTATTATTATGTGACATATGTTTGTATATATATGGAAACTGAGGCAGACCAAAGGGAAGCAAATTGCTCAGGATTGCAGTGTGAGTGAGTGTCTGTATATGAGATGCTGAGGCTGAATTTGAACTTGGGTCTTCCTGACTCTAGGCTTAGCACTCTCTGTACTGTGGTACCACCTAACTGCCTATACAGAGTCACATTAATAGGAGAAGGCAGTAGCAGCTGGGAAGGTGGGAAAGACTTACTGAAAAAGGCAGCAGTTGTACTGACTCTGAAGCTGGCAGCTGAGCCCAGGATTTATTGGAGTGGGGAGGGATTTGAGGCAGGCAGACCAATTCTAAATATACTGCGACAGACCAAGCAAGAGGGGATGAGGGCTTAGACTAAGCAGTGGTGCTGTGGGTGGAGAGAAGGAAACATAGAAGTGATGCTGTAGAGAAAAAAAATTACAAAAATTAGCAACTAATTGGACAGGTTGCCTGAGGAAAAGTGAGGGGTTGAGGATGCCACCTAGTTTTTAAGACTAGGTGATGGAGGATGGGGTTGTCCCTCAAGAGCAATGGGGATGTTTGAAGGAATGGAAGGTTTTGGGGAAAAGATAATGGGTTCAGTTTTGGACATGTTGAGTTCGAGATGTCTACAGGACATCCAATTTGAAATGTATAGATATAAGAATCATCTGTCTGGAGATAAGAGCTGAGGAGATGACTGAAGGAGAGAGTATAGAGAAAAAAGAAAAGGTGGGCATATAGATGAAGATCCAGCAAGGATCAGAAGCATTCATTAAGCACCCACTATGTATCAGGCCCTGTGCTAGGGGCTGGGGCTGAAAAGAAATTTAAAAAAACCCTGCCCTCAAAGAGCTTGCATTCTACTGGGGAAGACCATATGCAAGATAGATATAAGATGGGTGTAATAATTTGATGGAGGAGGGTCCTCAGCAGTTGCAAAGAGATCAGGAAAGGCTTCCTGAAGGTCATACTTGAGCTGAGCCTTTAAGGAAACAAAAAGTAAGAATTTGATATAGAATGGGGAGCACATGGGCAAGTGATGCTTTCATTAGAAGCTAATAAGGTCTAGTTCAGGGGTGGGGAATCTGCAGCCTTGAAGCCACATGTGGCCTTCTAGGTCCTCGGGTGCAGTCTTTTGACTGGGTCCAAGTTTTACAAAACAAATCCTTCTTTTAAGGATTTGTTCTGTGAAGTTTGGATTTAGTCGAAGGGCTGTACTTGAGGACCTACGTAATATGGGTCACATTATAGTGTGATACATCTGGCACTATATAGAATAATTACAGAATAAACTAGTCACACAGTCAACATTTAAGTGCCTACTATGTGCCTGAGGGAAGCTAGCTGGCACCATAGTGCAGAGAACATTGGGCCTAGAGTCAGGAAGACCTGAGTTCAAATTAGGCTTCAGATGTTTACTAGCTGTGTGACTCCGGGCAAGTCACTTAAGTGTTTGCCTGGTTTGCCTCAGTTTCCTCATCTGTAAAGTAAGCTGGATAAGGAAATGGCAAAGCAGTCCAGTATCTTTGGCAAGAAAACCAAAAAAGGGGCCATGAAGAGTTGGACATGACTGAAAATGACTGGAGAATAACGTGCCAGACTGTGCTAAGCCCTGGGAATACACACAGTAGCTGCCACTGATGCAGACTGAAGTAAATGCTGTTCTGGGCAGGATTTTCATATATTTCTCTCCTTCCCTTCATGCCAGAGAGTTTGTTACTTGCATAATTGTTGTTTTCAATTTTAAAATAGATGCAATGATATACACATGTAAAGACGCACTTTTCCAAGTTAAATCATTACTTATATTTTCCTTTTGTTTGGAAAAAATTTTTTTTTCTACTCTAGAGAAGAAGGACTAGGTCAATACCTGAAGCATCTGTGATTTCCTCTGTGTAGATACTCCCTGGACCAAGAAAGAGCAAAAATCCTCAATAACTCAGAAGATGGTCTCTGAGAGATGCTGTGTCCAAAAAGTACATTGCACTGCAGATAGGTAGGTGATAAAGAAAGATAGGACCCAAGAAAACAATAGTCATTCCTGTTTCAGGAGCACTTAAAAGTCCTCACAATAACTGGATGATGAGGTAGCAGTGATAGTAGAAGTAACATAAGCAGTGGTGGTGGGGGCATAGTTGTCAGAAATATTGGCAGAAGAAACCATGGTGGTGCAGTAGTGGTGGTTCGGTAGTCATAATAGTCAAAGTGAGTTTGCTGATGGTGGTGGTGAGGGTAGACAGTAGAATGCAAATACAATGTGATTCAGATGTCTTTTTAAATAAGAAAAATTCACTTTTATATGAGATCATCAAAGAGATGTTTGCCTCCAAAACAAAATGGGTCAGCTATGTCATGACTGAGAGAGAATCAAAGGAAAGACCCCTTTCTCCACTCTTCATGGTGTCTGGAATTCTAGAAGGCTTCCAATACATTGGACAGTTCCTCCTGAGAGTGTGTAAGACTATGAAAATCGTACTTATCTAGAATAGTATAACAGTTCAAAAAATTAAGGTAGACTGAGGCAAAAAGTTCCAAGCATGATCAATTTATTAGTATAATATGAATTTACCAATAAATGGGATCTTTGCTTCTCTAGCTAAGAACCAATTATGGGGCTAATACAACTTTTTGGAATTTGGGAGAGTACAGAAAATAGGAAGACTAGCATTATAGATGAAGAAAATATGATTGGATAGAAACTGGGAATAAGGGATAGCAACAACTCCTTCCTTACCTCCTGTGAGTAAGAAAATTTGTTGTCAAATCAGGCATCCTTGAAGGATAGCTTGGTGGTATAAAGAAACTAGACCAAACTCCCTGGTGTCCACCTGCATCCTTCAAGAATAACAGATTTCCTTGATGCAAAAATGGAACACTGATTAACAGGAGAATTGGATTTCTAGACTTAACTCATTAGAGGACAGCTGAATTTCTGAAAAGAATCATGCTTTAGGCAGTTACAGGACAAAATCAATTAACGGTAAAAAGGGTCAATTAAAAGACACAGAATCAATCTGATTATTTCAATGGGATGGCATAGCTGGATGCTGTTCTTTGTTAGATTATGGATCCAGTAAAGTATGGGAGCATTTGGCACTTTCATGTTTGTGAAATATTTTCTTCTCAATGACCCTGAAGGGTAGTGAGTGCAAGTATTATCACCATTCTTCATGTGAGGAAACTGAAGTCCAGGGAGGTTACATGACTCATTCAAAATCACACAGCTAGTGTTTAGAGCTCTGACTCTAACCCAGACCTCTCCTAACTCCACAGCCACAGTGCTTTCCATTACCCCACACTTCTGCCTCTTGAGGTCATGATTAGAACCACTCATCATAACTACTTTACTGGATTATTGGGAGACTTCAATGACATAACAGGTAGAATACAGACCACAAACTCTTTATGCCTGTAGAGGTGGACTTCAAGAATGTCCATGGTTATGACATTCCTCTAAGTTTTCTTCCTAGGATCTCTTTCAAGTGATCAGTGGATTCTTTCTATTTCTACTCTACCTTCTTGTTCTAGAACTTCAGGGCAATTTTCCTTAATAATTTCTTGGATTCAGATTATCTAAGAATCAAATATCCAGATTCTTTTTTTAATCATAATTTTCAAGTAGTCCAACAATTCTTATACTGTCTCTCCTTGATCTATTTGTTATTTGGATAAGTTGTTTTTCTTATAAGATGTTTCATAATCTTTTCTATTTTTTTCTAATTTTACTATATCTTGATGTTTTATAATGTCATTCAATTCTACTTTCCCAATTCTAGTTTTCAAGCAGTTATTTTCCTCCTTAAGACTTTGTTTCTCCTTTTCTAATTAGTTAACTTTATTTTCATGATCTTCTTGGATTACTTTTCCTTTTCCCCTAATTGTTCCTCATTCTCTTGCACTTGATTTTTGAATTTCTTTTTAAGTTCTTCCTAAGATTTTTTTGGCTTGTGACCATTTGAAACATTACTCTTTAGGGTAGGAGCAGCTATTTTTACTTTACTATCTTCCTCTAAATATGAACCCAGATCTTCTTCTAAACCAAAGTAGCTATCAATGATAGGATTCCTTTTCCTTTGCCTACTCATTTTTATTTTTAATTTGTCTTATTTGATTTTTAGCAGCTTAATGTTATTATCATCAAATTTTAATTCTGAATTGTGGGTAATGTTGTCGTACACTTCAGGTCCTCCTCACTGCTGTTTTCTGCATTTGATCTGGGGGCCCAATCTCAGGGGCTCCTCTCTTCCTGCCCTAAGCCTCAGACATGCTGTCCTGAAAATGTTCTCCCTCACTGTGGTACATACTCACCAGGCTTCTGCTTGTTCCTACTGTGCTATGAGAAATGATGAGCTCAATGACTTTAGCAAAAATATGGAAATACTTGCACAAAATAAAGAGGAACAAAGTGAGCAGAACCAAGAGGAGATTGTATATGGGGATGGCAATATTGGTTTAAGAAGGATTTTGAACAAATAAGTGATTTTGTCTGTTATAAATGCCCAAATTAACTATAAAGGACATGTGAAAAATGATGCTATCTGCATCCAGAGAAAGAACTGACAAAGAGAAGTAGGTGTAGAATAATTTCACATACACATACACACACAGATGTATATTATATATACCTATTTGTGACTAGTGGCAGTTATCTCTAGAGTAGGGGGGTAGGGAAGGAGAAAAAAAGAAATTTCTATGATAATTTTGTCGTATATTTGAAAGGAATAGGAAGTTGTATGTTAATAAATTTGCAGTTTTGTGGACAATTATATATTTATTGTACTATGTTATGGAAATGCTTGTTTTATTCTATAAATTAAAAAATTAAAAAGATATATTTCAATTAAAAAAAAAGAATGGCTATGGTTGAAAGATTCATTGTTTCATCACCAACCTGGTAATGAGTCCTTTTGTATTTAGCTAGGTTGGCCTTTGGACAAAAATTCAGTTTAGTGACAAGGACTTATTGAGTACCTACTATATCTCAGAAACTATGGTAGGTGCCAGAGATACAGATATCAAAATAAAACAGTCCTTGCCTTCAATGAGCTTATATACTACTCAAGGTATGTAACATGTACACAAGTCAGATACAATGCACAAAGTAATACAAAGCAAACCCAAGAGGGAGGAGTATTAATAACTTGGAGGGGATTATTAAATGCCCTAAATGGATGATGACACCTGAGCTCTTTTTTGAAGGTCATAAGGGCCAAAGGAGATGAGAGTGCATGGAGACAAGAGACAGACTGGTATATATGAGAGACAGCTAGCAGCCTGGATTTGTCAGAATGGAGAATGGATGAAGAAGAGAGATATGAAAGAAGACTAGAAAGTTGGGAGAAAACATATTTGGAAGGTTTTCAAAGCCAGGTCCATGATTGGACTTGTATTCTAACATTTTGAGCTCGATAGGGCCTGACAGAGATTATTTTCCATTGGTCTAACCTTTAGGAGGTCACATTCATCTCCATGACATAAAGAGCCCTTGGATTACATATAGATTTAGATCTGAAAGAGCCTTGGATACCATAAGGTCTAATAGACCCTTCATTTTCCAAATAAGGAAACTGAGTCACAAAGAGATCAAGTGACTTGTCCAGGGTCATATAACTGTACTTCCCAAACAAGGCTCAGAGTTTTCTGACTCCAGGTCCAACACTCTATCCACCACCTAAAGGAAGTCATCAGTGGAGAGGTTTAACCCACATGGGCTGGCTCTCTTTAGAGTCAACTCTTTAAGGGTTCAGAGTGTCTCAGGCATCACTCAGCAGACCCCAAGACTGCTCTGCCCACTTGCTAACCTTTAGGACTACAACCACCTTCAACAGGTGGCAGAGAGGGCTCTCTTATCTCTGTCTAGATTATTGCCCACTCATTCTCACTATGCAGTTGGGAGATACCCTCACTTTTCGTTCGTTAAGTGTGCGTGGATCAATTCTGGTTCAGTTCTCTTCTGTCAACCTGTGTCACATTGTATAACTTTTCTTCTTGTTTGGTCTCCTGGGTTTTTTAAGTGTTAGGGATAGAATATAAGTACTTGGGGGACTGACCAAGGAAGGCTCATTCCTGGGAGGATGCACGTATGGTAAATATGGTTCTGAATATGCCCGATGACGCAGAATGGAAGGGTTCTGCTCCCCACTTCAGAGGATGTACAGATATTCTATGGCTGTTTCCAGTTTAGTTACCACATGAGGAAGAAACAGCCTTCTGACTGGCTACTGAGCCAGAACTGAGAAGGTATACAGAAGTCCCCGGCCACTCACCCCTGTTATTTTGCCCTTTTTGCTCCTGGATAGAGAGAGCACCAGTGGCCTATACTCTACCCGTCATGAAGCCATGAGCCTGAGGCCTTTACTTTTGTACCAACTGCACCTATTCTTGTAGGCCGAAGATGAGAGAGTATTAGAGATATAATCATGTCAGCAGGACTCTTATAAATTTCAAAAGTTCAAAAGTTACTAGATGACTGATGACTAATGTTCATGCCACATGGGAAAAGTCAAACCTGGGAAGGTGCAGAGCTCTGAGTGCTCGTTTGACCCAGAAACTGAGAGGGGGAAATTCATCTGTTGTCTATCCTACATGTAGAGGTAAACTTGGTGGATTGTTCACATCAGCTGCTTTATAGAGTCTGAGCCCACTCTCCCAAGGACAAAAGTGACATAGGGGAGAGAGTGCCCTCAGTTATGGATGGTGGGTTTGTATTTCTGTTCTTGCTATAACCTTCTCAATACATCCCTCTTTATAAAACCTGACTGATGCTAATGCTTAAAGGTCCTGGGCACTAATCACTGGTTACTTATATTGGAGAGAACACATCAGAATGAGTGTGCTGGGGATGACATTGTGAATATAAATTAATAGACATAATTCTCAACAGGAGAAGAATATAACAAATATCTTCAAGGCAATTCAAGGTGCCTGATAGTTACAATTAAATCATCAGCAAGTTACTAGCGTGGAAAACTGAATCAGAAATGTGATATTTGTATCATGTGTCAGTATCTCTACATCTGGCAATTTAAAAAAGAGAATATAAATTGTAGATAAATATGAGTGTCTTGAAGCCTTAAAAAGCTTGTACCTTTTAAATAGTCATTGATCACAAAAGGTGATAGCAAAAGAAAGTTTTTTCCTATTACACATCTCCTTTTCCTTCCCATTATTATCTCTACTGCCACAATCACTTTATTAATTCTCAGTAGCAAAAGGAGGATTTGCTCTAAGTTTGCTGGAACTAGACTTAGAATCTGATCCCTTGCCAGCAGAAAGCTCAGTCATATTTCATCCCCATGTTCATCTTTGTCAGTGTGCTAGGTTCTAAATCCCAGTGCATCTGGCACCTAAAAATTCCCTTCTCTTCTGCCCCTAGCCTTCAAGACCCATTTTGGGTCCTACTTCCCCCTTGACCATTTTTTTGTTGTTGAGGTAAAATGATGGAATCCAAAGACCTTGGTTCAAGATCTGTCTCTATTTCTGCCTTATTGTGTGATGTTGAGCAAGTAACTTGTACTTCTCTGGGCCCCAGTTTCCTCATCTATAAAATAAGAGACTTGGACCAAATCATCTCTAAGGTCCCTTCCATTTATGTCTCCTGGTGGTATCTGATGATGATGGTCTTTGAAGCCAAAGGGTTTCACCCTGATGATGGAGATCTTGGTGAAAGCCCAAGCCTTGTCATGGAGGGCCTTGGGGAACTTCCAAGAACCATCTGGTGACAGCCTACCCTTTACTGAACTGCTATGACATTGAGCCACAAGAATCCTGAACCCAGTCTCCCAATCAGCTGCTTACTATGTGGGAGATACAGATATACAGCATGACAACCGGCGTTTATGTGGCTTATTAAGGGTTGTGATGTGCTTTTATAAAGGCAGCTATGTGGCACAGTGGACAATGGATAAAGTGTCAGACTTGAAGTTGGGAAGACCTGAGCTCAAATTCTACCTCAGATACTTACGACCTGTGCAACTCTAAGCAAATCACTCAGCCTCAGTTTCCTCATTTGTGTAAGGGGAATAATAGCATCTGTTTCACAGGGTTGTCATGTTCAAATGAGACAACATAAGAAAAGGAGCTTGTAAACATTCAAGTGCAATGCAAATGATCCTTAAAATAAGCCCACTAGAGAGGTGCTGCTGGCGGAGGTACCATAATCTCCATTTTGCAGTTAAGAAAATTGAGGGTTACATAAGTGAAGTGCTTCATTGCATGGCTTAGCATTCAGCATCAGAGACATGATTGGAACCCTGCTCTTTTTTGACTCCAAAAATGTGGTCATTTACTATTCAGAAGTATATTATTGTGAGGGAGAAAAGGAATGAAGCACAGGAAACACAGTAATTAAATGTTCATTTCCCTAGGTATTTGCTAGAAGATCTAGGGAGAGAAGGGTCACCTACTTAGAGTTTCCAACTAGCATGTGAGCAAACACTATTACAGCATTGGCAAAAATGCAAGTAAGTAGTAAGGAGCAACAGATTTCTAATTGAGGTGTAAGCATTCCAAATGGGTGTTTGCTCAGTACAGATACAGCCCTCAAAGAAAGAGATACTACCAGGAGAGAGAAATGGAAGGGACCTTAGAAATTATTTGGTCCAAGTCTCTGATTTTACAGATGAGGGAACTGAGGCCCAAAGAAGTCCAAGCTACTTGCTCAGGCTCACACAATAAGGCAGAAATAGAGACAGACCTTGAACCAAGGTCTTTGGACTCCATCATTTTACCTCAACAAAATCCAGACTGGTCAAGGAGGAAGTAGGACCCAAATGCGTCTTGAAGGATGTGTAGGATTTGGATGGCTAAGGGTAGAAGAGAGGGCTTTCTAGGTGCCAGTTCCAGTGGGATTTAGAACCTAGGACATGGACAAAAATGGACATGGGGATGAAATATGACCGAGTTTTCTGTTGGCAAACAACTCAACAAGTGCCAGATTTTTAAAACCACAATTTGAATTGTGATCATGGAAAAAAAACATAATACTACACTGCCAGTAGAGTGAAATTGGAAATTGGGGTTTCTCTCTCCACATAGAACTGGGCCATCTGCCCAGTCTGCTCCTCTCAGGGTCCCCTGGCTTCTTAAAAATCCTCCAAATGATGGATGACAGAGAGCCCATCAGACTGAGAACTATGGTCTCTGCTGATCCAAGATCTGCATCCTTAGACCCAAGGACCGCTACGACTGCCTTCGAGGGGTGGCGAAGCTGGGGACAGAGGCTGCTGCTGGCCTTCAGATGCTCATCATGACATTCAGTGCTCTGTCCCAAGTGTCTTGTCTCTTCCCTTTCTCTCCTTGTGGACTCTTGTTTTACCTTCTTCTGAGGAAGTAGAGGAAAGCAGGATGAGTAAGGAGTCCTGGGCTATTTATGTGTCTATGAAGACAAGAAAGCTGGCTGGAGCAGGGCCAGGGGAGGGCTATAGGATCATTTGTCTCTGTGGCACCATCTGGAGCTGATAAGTAATAGGGGTGAGGCTAAGATAGCGAGCTGGCACATCTGGACTTCATAATTAGCAAAGCATCTCCAGAGTGGTCTGCATCTAGAGGAAGGAAATCTGGTAGGTTTGTGGACCTGGATTTGCTACTTACTACCTGTGTGACCTTGGGCAAGTCCCTTTGCTTCACTGGGCCTGAGTTTCTATCCCCTGTATAATGAATGCTTGGATTAGAAAAACTTCCAGTTTCACCCCCAGCTCTAAAATTCTTCAGTTCTATGATTCTAATTCCACTGCTGCCTAAGAGTTGGCTGGGAAAATCATGGATGTTGTTTCTATACACACAGACACATACCTGCACACACATGCACATGCATACACACATACAAATATTCACACACTGACATGCACACAATGCATACACATACATGCAAACATTCACAGACATGCACATATACACACATACAAATACACACATATATACACGCACACACGCAATACAAATATTCATGCACAGTCACACACACACACATGCACTCACATTTGTTCTTTTGCAAAGGGCCTAGGAAGCATTTTTGGAAGATTTTCAAAAGAATCATGTCAACAATTAGAACTGTTCAAAAAGAATGGGCTCCTTCAAGAAATAATGGGTTCCTGCTCACTGGACATCTTCAAGCAAAGGTTTGTTGGGTATTTATTGGTTTGTGGCAAGGAGGAGTCTAGTTCCATTAGAAGCATTATGTTAAGAAGAACAAAACATGGGAAATATCTTTACCAAAGATGAAATCTTCCAAAATAATTCCTTATAATCCAGCCCACACTTTCCCAGGCAATTATATAGGCTTTATTTTGTTGTAGCTTCTATCCCTCACCCTCTAGGCAGCGAGAGAGTCTCACCTGCTATATCTTAAGGGGAGGGGACAAAAGAACAGTTAGTTCACATAGCAAATCCACCCCCCAGAAAAGGTAAAACATTACAAAAGATGGAAATACTCAGTGCTGGAGGGGCTGTGGAAAAAAAAGGTACACTAATGCACTGTTGGTGGACCTTTGAATTCATTCAACAATCCTAGAAAACAATTTGGAATGAAAAGGAATGAACTGTTCATATCCGTTGAATGTCAGAACTGGTAGATGTGTTGGTTAGTTTTGCTAAACTGCCTTTCTTTTCGAAATTACTTGTTATAAGGAATTTCTATCTGATTGTGGAAGGAGGGAGGAGGAACACAATGAAAAATGAAGAAGATATAAAATAAAAAGGACACAAAACAATTTCTAAAGAGCAATAGTATCAATAAGTAATTTAAAAAATAATTTAAAAAACAATCTTCTTCTTTTCCAAAGGCTTTTTCATGGTATGGAGATGACCGTGATTCTAGAAGGGCCCTCCTCTAGAGCACGAAATGTGTCAGGTCCTACCTCTCACATCAGACAGGCTTTGACTATGAGCCCAAAGATGGATGATATGTCTGTTTTCCAAGGTCTAGCCTAGCTAAATTCAAAGAGGATCCTTACCAGGTTGGTTGAAGGATGACGAATGCCTTAGCCACAATATCCTCTAAAGACCTCAATTATAGAGAGCTTGTTGTCTGTGTTGGTAGAGGGGACATATGCACCTACAAAATTACAGATTCCTGAATTATTCAAGTACTATATAAATATTAGTTATCAAATGTCTCTAGGTTTTGCAATAGCCGTTCCCCTTGCTTGGAATGCACTCCCTTTTTAACCCTTCCTTCCTGAACCCTTTATTTATTTCAACACTCATCTCAAGCCTTTTCTGATTTCTCCAACTGCTAGTATCTTCCCTCCTTCAACTGCCTGATATTTATTTTGAAATTATTCTGCATGAAGAGCAGTGTGGCAGAGTGGATAGTGATCCAGGAAGACTTGGGTCTACTTACTGTCTCTGGCTGTATCACTTTAGGCAATTCCCTAAGCTTCTAAGTGGCAAAGAAAATGTTGACCTGTGTTTGTGGGTGGAGTTTCCTCTCTGGGAAACTTCCTGTACAATGAGATTACAAGTCCAGGCACCTTTCTCTCACGCTTAGTATTTATGTACTTTCATATATCCATGATATCTCCCCAGCTAGAGCATAAGCTCCTTGAAGTCAGGAACCATTTCATTTTTATCCTTGGAACTCCACAACAATGCCTTGCATGTAGTAAGTTATTCAATATTCATGGAATTGAGTTAGGGCATTGCCTCATTATACAAGATGAGTTTTAAAAGTTCATTCAGCTACACATCTCCCTTTAAATCTCATTTTGGACCCTAACCATCCTCACCTACTCCTGTAGATTTTATGGCATCTTTCTTCTGGGTTACTCACTTTCCCACCTACTAAGGAACTCTGATAGATGGGTACTTCCACTATCCCACTGGACTTTACTTGGCAGGGACAAACATTCATTTCAAAAAGATTCACAAAGCTACCATTATTGGGCTATGCTTTTCTGGAAATTTCATTGCTAAACATGGGCTTCAATGTCTCTGTGTAAAGAGCTTCCCTAGAGACACACAGTTGATGATCCAGTAATGAGTGTTTTCTTTTGACTAGAAAGGAGATTTCTGCTGCATCCATATTTGATTTTCTGGAAAAGCTATAGAGTAGTATGGGCTTTACACAGGAGCCAGAATAAGCTTATTATAAGCCCATCATTCTTCCTTGTGTGGCTCATACAGATTTTGCCTATTGCTCTGGGTGGTGGTGGGGAGACCCCAGAAAAGCAGTAACTTGACAACCCGAGGACATAAATGAAGTACGTAAATTCCTTACAGATGGGGCCCTTGGTAGCACATTTAAAGTCTGGCTCGCACTTCTACAGCATACCCTAGGAGTTCATTTTTAAAACGAATGAAATGATGCTGGAAAGATGACATTTGAGAATTATTTTTCCCTATTTGTTGACTCACAGTTACTGTGCTCTTTGAATGTTTTCAGATGGACACTGTTGTGGGGAGTGAGGGGGTGGGGGGATCTTGCTCAAATGTTCACTGTTTTAAACTACATAATGCCCAACAGCAAAATGAACAGCTCAGGGGCCATCCGTCTCGTGAGATTAGAACTGTAACTAAGTCAAATTGGACCTTGATACTCTAATGGTATCTACTGTTCAAAGGATGGTAAACAGGAAAAAAAATCAGAAGACAAGCTCTGTTCTCACATCCGTCACCTAGCCTTTGCAACACCAAGCAATGAAGGTCTCTAATACTTCAATAGTGACATGGGTTAAATAAGAACTACATTTCCCACAAGGCTTTAGACCTTAAGGAGCTGTCCTAGGCTCTCAGATTTAGAGCTGGCAGGGACCTCTGGGGCCATCTAGTCCAACCTCCTTAATGATAGATGAGGAAATCAAGACCTAGGGGGTGAAGCAACTTATCCAAGATCACCCAGGTATTAAAGTGACTAATAAAAGTTCTCAGGATTCCATTTCCTTAAGAGACAGGAGGCTTGAGGCTGAGGACAAAAATGTCACCAAGTACAGACTGTACTTGGGGCAGAAAGACTTCTGAGAGGAAGAAGTGGGAGAAACTGCATGGGGCCATGATTATCATGGTGGTGCCTGGTTCAGGAAGGAGGACAGCTATAGTAGAGACTGCTTAACAGCTTCTGAGAGCTTAAACAGCACCCCTACTGTTATGACTGAGATGCTTCAAATGGGGAGATTTAGGCAAAACTCAAATAAATCTTGCCCCTCTCCTTGAGTTGGGGCTCATAGGAGTTATCTGCTGTGCCCTCCCCTCCCTCCCCAGAGTTTGAGCCTCCCAGTAGATGGTTTGAAGCCACTATTTGCTTAGGGTTGGAATCTTAATCCCAACAGTGAGTAAGTATTTGTGTGTGCAGGCTGTTTCCCCTTTCCTTTGTTGTTTTAGCTCTGATCAAATGATACTTTCAAAATGCATATTCCCCATCTAAAATGCTGGCTCAGTACAAACTAAGTTGAGATTATGATGAGCTGGGGTAGGGGCCTAAGCCCAATGAAGTCCACTTGTCAGAGCACACATTGAATTCAATAGTCCATGTAATAATCTGGAGTAGAATGGCACTCTGAAAACAGAATATTTTAAACTGAGAGGCCACTACCCTATGCCCCATGTAGACATTGTATGGCTAGAAAATCCAATTTCATCAGTGTAAGGGACTCTCTACTTCACTACTTCAAAATCCCTGATCCCAATGGGGAATTATTTAGCCCTTGTGAGTTGGCCAGAGCACTGAGAGATTAAGTGACTTGCCCAAAGTCACACAGTCAGTCATTGTGGGATGTGGGACTTGAACCCAGGAGTCCTTAACTTGAAGCCCAACTCTCTCTATCTAGTAATCCATACTGCCTTTCCACATGGACACTGGTGATCACCAAGAACATCTAAAATTCTGTGGGAAAACAAGGGACATGATTTAATTCCGTTCTCAAAGACAAATTTAAAAAAACACACCCAATACCCCAGTGTCTCTTAAGAAGATGACCATGCCCAAGACTTCTAATGAAAAATATGAAATGATGAAAATAAGGGAAGATCGACTGTTTAAAAATCCACAGAAGGCAATTTATAGTTTTTATATGCAAATATACACATCTAGGCCATATGTGTATATACATTGGCACGCACGTGTGTATGTATTTGCACGTGTATGTATAGCACATATGCACACTCTAACCCTGGTAGCTGTATAGGTGCAGTTTACTGGGTTAGAATAGCATCTTTGGGTCCAGCTGGTTCACTGCCAGCAGCAATATGCATGTGCGGGGTCATGACACAACGGCCTCATCATCTGTTTACTCTCAGGAAGAGGAAAGCACAAGAAATCACCTGTGGAGGCAAAGCGCCCCCGAGGTGGGAGCAAGCTGGGAACGCGCCAGACGCTGGATGCTGCCTGACATTTAGGGGAGCAGCAGCTCTGGGCAGAAGGAAAGCCCTCTCATTCCACTGTGGGTATTAACACAATTCCCACCCCCTTCCATTCGCACAAGAAAAAACGGTTTTGTTCAAATTTCCTATCAGTAGACATCCTAAAACAAGAACCAAAAATTAACAAACCATGCAGAGGAGATCCGTATCTTGCCCTTTCCTCCTGAACCATTCATTAGGACAGTAGGAAGCAAAAAGGGAAACACTCCCCAAGAGAGTTAGTTCATTCCTAGATGAAAGCCTCAACACTGTATTTAAATGACAGCATCTTGGAAAGAAGTATACTATGATAGAACTACGTCTTTATGGGAATGATAAAGCTCTGAGATGTGGGTGAGTTTCATTCATTGAGGTATAGACTCTTTAGCCAGAGTCCCTTTGATGCTTGCTACCTTTGGGGCCCTAGGAAAGCTCTCTGAGCTTCAGTTTTCTCATCTGTAAAAGAAGTGGGTTGGAATACCAAGCTCTACATTTATGATCTTGGGATGTATTCATGAAAGTCAGAACCAGAGTGATCTCCTGACAGCCCCCACTCCCAATCCAACCTCAAACTCCAGCTAGATGTTCATTTAATTACAACAGGAACTTACCTTCCAGTTTGGAAATTGATTGTCATTCAGCCTCCTGTAATTAAATGAAGACCTGGGTCCCTGCCAAAGTCTGAGTAAATATTAATTTGGGTGAAGAATAGCTATTTTTTCCCCTCAGTGCTTCATTTGCCTCTTGAGTCCAGCAGTGAACTGGACTGATTACTTCAGAGTGTAAACAAGTATTCACAGAGATGGGACGGGGCTTCAGAAAATTCAGCCTTTCTGGCTCGGCTCTAAAGATCCAAAGTGGGCCCCAGGAGTTTCCATGCCAGAAACAAAACTTCAGAAGCCAGGCAGGGAGATCACCATTCTCTCCTTCCACCCAGCTGCCCTCCCATGCCCTCCTCCTTTCCCTTTGCCTCCGAAGGTGGGAGGGGAAGTCTCCAATAGTCCAATCTACCCAGCCAAGCCTGCATGCACATTTCTCTCTGTCCCCTTCCCCATGTTAACAACGTGACCCACCCAGACAAAAGGCCTGAATTTCCTCTTGCTTTTGTGTGTGGTGTCAGGAAACAAGGGTCAGCTACATTAGGGACAGATGGCATCTGGGGCTTAGCGGACATACGCCACAATGTTCCAGTTGAAACCCAACTCGGAGAAATTTTTTAAATGTTTTCAACACATCAGCATGAAGCATCGACCTAGTTGAAATCACTTAGATCTAAAGCAAATGCACTGATTGTTTTCACAGCAGGCTTTTCTTCTTGGCGCTTGGAGCAGGCGCATCAGCCCCAGCTGCTTGGAAAGGTTTTCAGCCCCCTGCCTTGGTCTGCCAGGGCCTGTGACCCAGGCGATCAATACCAGGAGGAAATCGGGAGGGATTATGAAGATGAGGTGAGGGGCCCAAGAACCTGGCGGGATGTGCTCCTTCACTCACCTTGACTCTCCCTGTCTCACACAAAAGCAGGAAGACTTCAAGGCATTGCCTCAAATCCAGTCCCCCAGCTAACAGAAAGTGTGACCTTGGAGTTTGAGCTGCCATACCAGGCAGGCCAGTGTGGCAAGTTGTTCTGTGCAGGATCAGTTTGGACCTACTCGTCTGAGGGCCATGATTATAAGGATGGGCACTTCTGTGACCCAGATCAGGTGCCTCCTCCTACTAGGGTCCCTTCCTGATCCCCCAGTTCAGAGCACTTGCTCCCTTTTGAAATTCTTTTGTGGTATTTTGTATGTATTCCGTAGTCATTTATTTATGTACAGTATCACTGACCGAGAGAAGGTTCCTCTGGACTATTAGGATCGAGCTGGACGGGACCTTTGAGGTCATTTAATCCAGGAGGGTCAAACTCATTTAGAAATGGGGGCCGTTCAGCCACAAGGGTCCCTAGGGGCTGCCTATTGACTTAATCTTCCAATGCAACGTTATCTATGTGGATACTCAGTGCTGATGGAGAAACAGGCCATGGACTATATCTCAGTGAGTCTGCTCAACTGGAGATGATCAAAGGGGTTTTATGAGCCTGAGAGGAAAGGGGCATCAAAAAAAGATGGGAATCAAGATTTCCCTTATAGTGCGCCAGGCCTGGAGTCAGAAAGACCCCTTCTCATGAGTTCAAATCTGGCCTCAGACACTTAGTAGCTGTGTGACCCTGGGAAAGTCACTTAACCCTGTTTGCCTCTGTTTCCTCATCTGTAAAATGAACTGGAGGAAATGGAAAATCACGCTAGTACCTTTGCCTAAAAAAACCCCAAATGGGGTGATGAAGAGTTGGACTGGGCTGAAAAAGAGCTTAACAAAGCACAACAGGGATAACATACAGTAGGTACTTGATAAATGTTCCAAAAGACACTTTCCTTCCTTCAAATCCACTGTCCCATGCTGCCTCCCTGACCTCAAGAGGCTTCCATTCTATAGAGGGAGAAAACATACACTATATAAGTACATGCAAAATACATACATTACCATTAAGTGCTAAGTGTGGGGGAGAAGGCCCTAGAAGTTGGAGAGATCCATAAAAGCTGGCCAAAGGAACTTAGATAAGTCACTAATTTACCCCTCTGGGACTCAGTTTTCTCATCTGAAAAAATGAGGAGGATAGATGATAACTGTAAGGTCGCTTCAAGATGGAAATCCTTTAGTTGCCCCTACACACACACAGACACAGACAAACACACAGACACTCTCTCTCTCTCTCTCTCTCTCTCTCTCTCTCTCACAGACACACACAAACACCAGGCCACTAGGGTCAATATTAATTCCAAGTGGATAGCAATATCTGCTCAATTAACCACAAGCCTTTCTGGCAGCAATTTATTCCTTTGAGGAAGCCGACTAAATTAACTGCATTATCTTTATTAATAAAGTTGCCTAAAAACCTCTTTAATTCTAGGAATGCAGAGTCTAGCCACTTAAACACCATCTAAGTGGCCTCCAGGGAGCCCTTGTTTGAGCTCTGGGGGCCCAGAGCAGACATCTCTCACCTACTGTCTGGGAGCAGTTAGTCAGGTGCACAGGGCTACCTGCCTCTGGGTTTCTGCGGCCATGCCCGTGGGCCAGATATTCAGGGAGGAAAGGCATGTCCTTGGCATGATCTCTCTTTCTCCCTTGTGCCTCTTCTTTGTCCAGGGGTTTCCTTTTTTGATCCCCAATTTTAGAGCCTCATACAGGCAGGCAGTCCAGAGCCTCACTGCTAGAGTCTGATGACAGGGATTGAGCTCTGAATAATGACATCAGGCTTGCTCACTAAAGCCTAAACAAAGGTAGAGTAAAAGGCGCTTTGTTACAGGGCCTTGAATTTAAGGGGTGATGATTATATTTGTAATCATTTAGCAAAACAGAAACAAGAGAGCTTAACACCTAGTTATTATGAATAAAGAGATGAAATAGGGAGCCACCAATTGCCAAGTTGGGGTGAGCTCCCCCCTCCCACCATTCCTCTTCTTAACTTCCCAGCAGGGGCCATAAGTTAAAGTCTAGTCTCCCTTGAGGTCCAACCAGTAGAGCAATCACCTGCTGTTCTCTCCCCCCTTCCACTGAGGTCACATGTCCTGCTCCTCACCCCTAGTCCAGAAGCCCCTCTTTATGTGCTCTGCTCTCTGCTAATGGGCCGCATGACTTGGGACTGGCCATGGCCTCTCTTGGGTCTCACTCATCACATCTTTAAAATGAGATTATTTGACTAGATGATCTTGAAAGTAAATTTCTGCCCTAACACTGTAGCTGGAATCATGGGAAGCCATTTGGACAGCTCTGCCCATCCTCCAAGTGCCCTGAGTTCCTTCCCATGGTCCCTTCCCTGCTCCCTGTCCTCAATTCAGAAGCTCCTCAGTAAGGCTAACTATGTTCCAGGTGAGGAAGCTAACTTGATCTCAGGCTGAAGGACCACAAGCAAAGGGGCCCAGAAGGACAAGGGGCGGGTCTCTTTAGCCTCTGCCTTGGCCAGACCACATCTGAGGATTGGGCTCAGCTCTTGGAGCCTCAGTTTAGCTGCAAAGACCCCAAAGGCTATGCAGTCAGGATGGTGAAGGGGCCCAAGGTCATGCTTTAGTGGAGTCAGTTGAGGGAACTGGAGATATCTTACCTGATGAGGAGAAGACTCAGGGGACACAAGGTGGCTGTCTTCCCATGTCTGAAGCACTGTCACCTAGAAGAGGGATTACACTTGTTCTGCTTGGCCCCAGAGCCAAGGCATGAGAGTTGCAACCATACATATTTATCCTCAGTGTAATAATAATATTAATAATAATAATAGCTAGCATTTATATAGCACTTTAAGGTTTTCAAAATGCTCTATGAATAACACCTCATTTTTACCTCACAACAAGCCTGTGAGGAAGGTGCTGTTACCACCCCCATTTTATTGAGGTAGAGGTTATGCAGTCACACAGCTGGGAAACGTCAGGGGAGGGATTTGAAAGCAGGTCTTGATTCCAGTCCAAAGCTCCACCCGCCGTACACACTGGATGCCTCATCTACCTAACAACTTCTTGTTTCTGAGTCATTGCAAACATGCCCATATCTGTGCAGGCTCTCTTGGCAAAGATACCGGAGTGGTTTACCATTTCTGTCTCCACACAGCTTATAACTTTCTGAGGTTGGAGTCTAAATCAGGTCCTCTAGATTCTAGGACCAGCACTCTGTCCACTGTACCACCTAGCAGCCTTCCTAACAACTAGATCTGTATAAGAGTGGAATGGACGGCCTTCAAAGGAAGCAAGTCCCCAATACTCGTGGTCTTTGAAGGGAAGGCTGAATCATGTCTTGCTTGATATGTTGTAGAGGGCATTCTTGTTCAGGTATAGGGTGCACTTGAAAATCTCTAAGGTCCCACCCAGCTCTAAGATTCTGCAGCTCTGGGGAAGTGATGAACCTTTCTGTCTAATTGATGGCTTACATTTCAAAAGTAGACTAACCTGGCCTGGCACACACCTGTGATCTCACCTACTGGGGAAGCTGAGGGTGGTCTGTGTCTTGAGTCCTGGAGTTCCAAGCTACAGTGGGCTGGGTTGATTGGTGGTCCTCACTAAGTTTAGTACTGATACATTAAGCTGCAGGGTTGCAGAGCCACCCATCTGCCAGGTCCAAAATGGACCAGACAAAACTCTCATGACAATGAGTGATGGGATCAGACCTGGGAATAGTCTCTGTACTTCTAGGCAAAATAGGGAGACCAATTTTTTTCTCAGTAGGTAGGGATTATTTCCCCCAAAGAATCTTGGTAGAAAAAAAGTGGAAGAGAAATATATTGGAACATTCCTTTCACTTGACAACCAGATCTCCCACCAACATCAGAAAAATGGGGGTGAATGGATGTTTTGGGTTTCTCCTTCTTATGGTCTTAGCAAACTGATGCCCCACCCACTTCATGGGGGGTCCTTCAGCACCTGGGAATGAGGCTCCCAAGATGAAAAAAATCTAGCTTCATGGTTCCTTCTGAGAAACCTTCTCAAGGGTTATCCGCAGAGAGGGAAGGGACCCACTTTCATTTATTAACTGTGATAATGGCAAAGACAGGATTAACCTCTGAGAAGTCTCTGGGCCCTTCACTTTCAAAGAAATCAGGCTTAATTAAATTTTCTAAAATGAGTCCCAGAGATGCATTTGAAAAACAATAACAATTGAAGTGAAAACTAAGATACTCCAATGAAATCTGAGCTGTTCGCTGCAGTCTGATGATCTGCCACACCCTCGAGCACAAAGGGTTAACCCTAAATACACTCATCACAGCCAATATGCACAAAAACACATCCAAGGGAGAGAGGTGCCATAGACAGATGAGGAAACTGAGACTCACAGAGTCACTTGCTGGGAAGTCACAAAATGAGTTCGCTGCCAAAGTCAGAGGTGACTGAGGAGGGATTTGTTCAAGTTGAGGACTTCAGCCACCTCCCTTAAGATGAACCCATCGCACTTCCTTCATAGGTAGCCCTGCATGATTATGAATCAGATGGAATGGCATGAGTATGTGGTTATAATAATAATCATGATGATGATTAATAGCCCACAGCAACTCTGTTGAAATGACACTGACACGAGAAGCACCTGTGAAGCGCTTTACAAATGCTTAACGCGGCAGCTAATGGTACGAGAGAGCGTTGGGCTTGGAGACAGGAAGGCGGCACTTCAGATCCTGCCTTAGCTACTAGTGACTGTGCCGCCCAGCCAAGCCCTCAGCCCTTTTAGCGCCTGTCTCTGTAGGAAGGGAGCAGGCATTCCTATAGTAACCACGTCACTAGATGGCTGTGAGGCGCAGGCTCAAACGCATGCATTCGCCATTTCAAACTCTTCACAACTTGGTTCCAACCTACATTTCCAGGCAGAATATCCATCCTTGCCCTTCACATTATCTTTGGGCCAGCCTCTTCTTGCGGGTCTTCACAAGCAGTATCCCACTGCCCACTTCAATGCTCTGGGAAGGAGCATACCTGTCCGAGCACATCCACCCCATATTACCTCACTGGCAGCATGCCTTCTGAATCGTGGCACCCAAAGTGACTCTGGATGTGGTCGGACCAGGGCAGAGGACCACCACGTCCTTTGTTAGTGCAGCCTGAGATCCCATTAGCTTTGGGGGCTGCCATCCCCCACTGCTGACATCCGAGGAGCATAGGTGCCTCTGGAGCCTCAAAGTCTCCCCCTGGATGGCCCTCTTAAGCGAGACGATTGTAAAGCGCCTGCGCCCTGGACTCAGAGCCTCCCTGATTGTGCCCTGTGAGGCCACCCCACTCTCAGGAGAAAACGGGGGTGTTTGGAATTGTTTATTTTCCTCATTTTGCTACATTCGCGCCTTTGGTTGTAAATTTGTCTTGAGGGGGGCGGGGCCTGGCGATCTATTTAAGAATTTGTAAAGTGCTTTGTCAACCTTAAAGCACAGCAAAAATCTCACTATTATTAAAGCAACGCATTTCTTAAGCGCCTACTATGTGCCAGCACTAAGGTAAGCACTGGGATACAAAAAGAGAAGAAATAGATCTGGTCCTCCAGGTGCTTACATTCTATCGAAACAAATAATCTGCAGATAAGTGAGCATATACAAAATGCGTCCAAGAGAAACACGAAGAGAATTACGTATTTCCTACTTCTAAGCATCTGAGGGGGAAAACTGAAGCAGAACATTTCACTTAGGTCTGTTATTTCCATCGCAGAATCAGTCCTTATGCTCATCCTCTCCTACCGTCATCATATTTTTCATTTAGCCATTTCCCAAGAGATGATTTCCAGCATCCCTCCCCATCTCAACGTTCTAGGCACTTCGCTGGCTTGTCTGATGCAGAGTGAAAAGAGGGCTCCGTCCCCTGTGATATTGAAGAAGATGAATATCTCAAGGGTCCCTGCTCTGATATCTTTGATATTGTTCTTCCAAAGTGAGTTTATTGTTGCTACCCCCAGAAGGAGTCATTTTTAAAGTGTCTGTATACTAAAGATTGTATCCAGAATCAGCCTTCCATATAGCAGAGGAGGTGCCTTTGGCTGGGTGTGATTAAGAAAATCCAACGCTCTGAAAACATACACCTTCCTGCCTGAAAACACCCACTTCATTGGGTAAAAGCAACTATTTCCTTAAAACTCCTTTTGAAATATGAATGTGTTACTGGAACATGACACATTAATGTTTAATCATGAATCGCCTTATCAGATTGGTTGGGAATGAGAAACAAAACAGGCACATTTGGATTTGAAAGGAGGATGGATGCAGGTGGATGCTCAGTGCTGATGGAGAGACAGGCCATGGACTATATCTCAGTGAGTCTGCTCAACTGGAGATGATCAAAGGGGTTTTATGAGCCTGAGAGGAAAGGGGCATCAAAAAAAGATGGGAATCAAGATTTCCCTTATAATCTGCTTCCTGGATACACCTCTATGCATTTGATGAAAAAGAAGGTGCTTGTGTGTGCTTATAGATGCTTATCTGTGTGTTAATCACAAAATTTGCACTGCCTAGGTCACCTATATGTATCAGTGTAGGAATTCCCTTTACCACAGCCTTTTGTGGTCAAGCACCTCTACTTGATTTCAATGTCCTTACAAACTGAAGAGAAACCAACTCCATTGTGAGAAGCCTGCCCCACATTTAATAGTCAGGACGTTCTAATAATAGTTCTTATATTTAGTTCTGATAGTTTCCTGATGTAGCATTACCACACACAAAGTTGACTAATCTTGAGCCAATGATCTCTTGGAGCTTCCAGATCTTTCACAGGAATAGTTGGTGATGTAGTCGTGTTTCTCTATCCTGTGATTTGAAATTGATTTGTTTTGAACCCAGTTGTAAAACTTTATTTATATTGATGTCTATTCACTGTCATCTTATTATAGAATCAAAGAATTTGAGAGATGGAAGGGACATAAGTAGCCATGCAGTACAATTCACCATAGCATCCCCTAAAAGTGACCATAGAACCTTTGTTTGAATGAGAGGAAACTTGTCACCTCTGAAGGTAGCAGATTTTACTTTTGGAGAGCTCTCATTGTAAGGAAATATTTTCCTGAAATTGAGCCTAAATGTGAAATGTATCACCTGATTTAGCTCTTTATTTTGCCCTCTGTGGCCAAGCAAAAGGAGTCATCCCTCCTCTGCAAATATTTGAAGAGACATATATCCTCCACCCCTTCACTCTTCTCCAGGCTAAACATTCCCAATCCTTTCAACTGATTCTATTAGATTCAGCCTGCCACTATAGCCTGTCCAGGTGTTTTAAAATGCTGAATCACCCAATTTTATGTAATTTAAAAATTTGACAAGCATAATGTCTATACCTTCATCTGAATCACTGATCAAAGTCCTAAACGTTCCAGGATCAAGGACAGCTCCCCAGGCTCTCCACCCAGGAGATCTTCTAGTTGTCAAGAATCAATTAATGACTATTGTCTGATTACTGACATTTAATCAGTCTCGAATCCACCTAGCTCTAAAATATTTACTCCTATATCTCTCTATCTTGTCCATAAAAACAGAGACTTTATGAAATGCTTCACAGATTTTTGGTTGTTTGTTTATTTAATCCCTACAGGAGTTTCCTTTAAAAAAACAAAACAAAACAAAAAGACAAAAAACCTCTTCTACCAATTCAGATGTGCCATTGCTCTGGAGCTAATGGTCTTAGAGAGTTCCCTGGAACACTGAGAAGTGAAATGACTTTCCCAGGGTCACCCAGCTGGTATATGTAAAAAAACTCTGACTTGAGTCTGAATTTTTTGGCATAGGGGATAGAGTTCTGTACTTAGTGTCGCAACAGCCTCAATCTAAATTTCACCTAGGACAATTTCAAGTTGTATGATGTAGGACAAGCTACTCCACCTATCTTACAGCTAACATACATATAATGCCTTAAGGTTTGCAAAACATTTTATAATGCTATTTTATTGGATCCTCACAACAACCTTGAAAGCACTTCTTCCAACTCACTTTTCCAACCCACATTAATGGGCACGAATCCACCAGGGTAGCTGGCTATTCTTCTGAAAATTCTATGAGTAACCCTAAGAGGTTAAGGATTTTCTAGTATGCTTATCGTGAACTATCTGATTTGTTCCTCACTGATTAATAGCCAATTAGACTTCATTTTCTTTTAGGGGGAAAAAAAAGGTAGTTATTAAAGGCAGCTGGATGGTGCAGTGGGTAGAGTGCTGGGCCTGAAGTCAGGTAGACTCATCTTCCTGAGCTCAAATCTGACCTTAGACACTTACTTATGTAAGTGAGTGATCCTAGGCAAATAATTTCATCCTGTTCACCTCAGTACCTCTTCTGTGAAAAATGAGTTGGGGAAGGAAATGGCAAACTACTCCAGTAATATGCCAAAAAAAACCTCAAATGGAGTCAGGAAGAGCTGGATAGGACTGAAATTATTCAACAACAGCAACAACAACAATTTATTAATATAATATAGTAAAAATCAATGTTATGAAAATATCTCCTCTCCATCCCTCTCTCTTTACACTCAAGGTTCCTGGAGAAAATGGGTTCAAGCTTAGAGAGCACATGCAGCCAAAAGGTACCTTATATTTCCTGGATATTGGAAGTCCTTTTCTCCCTTCCTGGAGTACTCATTAATTTTCCTCAACTATAGCTTCCTGTTGAGCTCTGAGACTTGTGGCTTTTGTGGAGTCCTAAGACAGCCTATCCTCCATGTATCTAGTACGACTTCTCTCAGCTCTCAGTGAGATGCATTGTTTGTTACTGGTCTAGTCTACTAGTAGGAGGAGGGATGCACCTTTCTCTGGATTCACTTCTTGTCTCCATTACTGTTCTCTGATATAGGCACTAGGGTCTTGCTCCTCAAAGAATGCTTAAAGCTCGACTCTTTCAGTGGTAGAACCCCTTCTCTGATATACACAGGCCACAGAGGGGCATCTAATTTTTTTTAACTAACCCTAATATATTACTTGGCGCATGAATAATTTCATACAATAGGTTGAAGGACTTCACCTTCCAAATTAAGGACTTATTCACACATAGTTTGCACCTTTAAGTGAATGGTTAATTCTGTGTTCTCACCTGATATAAGCATCAAGGGTAGTGAATCCTAACAGTTGCCATAACTGGTATAAGGTGGTGTAAGGTCCTTCTCTTATACCCTATTAGGGGACTTCTGGTTGAGATTCTCCAGGCAATTGCAAGGGAATGTCTCATCCCTGCACCTATGAGATGACAGAGGAGTCTGTCCCTTCCCTTTATATTTGTTTTTTAGGTTCCTTTTTTGGCCACTATATGAATCTGTACATTAAATCACCCCATCTGCTTCCCTATGTGCAATCCTGGGTACAGCTAAGCAACATTGTAGACAGAAAATTGAACCTGGGAGGCACAAAGACCTAAGTCTGATTCCTGACTCAGGCATTTCCTAGCTGTGTGACCTCGAGCAAGTCACTTAACCTTTTTCAGCCTCAATTTCTTCACTGCAAAATCAGGATGATAATAACACCTGCCTCCTAGGGCTATTGTAAGGATCCAAGGAGGAAACATTTATACAAGCTTACAGCGGTATATAAATGCTAACTGTTATTATCCCCTGACACAAATTTATATAACCCTATGAGAAAGGCACTATAGACACAGCAAAGAAAACTGAGACTCAGTGAGTTTAAACAATTTGCCTGTCCTCAGGAAGCTTAGAATTGTTAGGGGCAGAATTTAAAGCCAAATGTTCCTGGCTCAGCATCCAGCATCCTATCCACCCACTTCATGGGTGAGACAGACTTCTTTGATGATATCCAGTTCTTAGTCATGTCACACTTTCCATTTGGCTTAAGTCTAGAGTCAAGGGGTGAAGGTTTAGTCTTCATTAAGAAATCAAGAAGGGAACATTTTCTTCACTAAAATTGATCCTATCTCTCTCGCTTTAGTCCTGGCTCACTACACACCTGGCCAAAGATGTCTCTGATTTCATTAGCCTAGGACCTGACTGGTCAGAGTCTAGCCAGATGAGAAGGCCTGTCCCTGCCACCACTGTAACTGAGCTCATTTCTAGTACATGTGATGTGTGTAAACATGTGTATGCATTACAATACAAACATATTTGTACATATGTGAAATCTTCACATAGACAGTCCCTATGGGAACCCCACACCCACTCAGGGGACATTCGTTTATAGGCTCAAAGATTTAGAGCTGAAAGGAATAGTAAAGGCCATCTAGTACAACTCCTATTCTACAGATGGGGAAACTGAGGCTAAATGAGGTCACATGACTTACACAAGGTCATCAAAGAAGGTTGACTTCAGGCAAGTCATTGAACTCCCTGGGGCCCCTTTCCTTGAATGTAAAATGAGAGGGTTGGATGTGTTGTTCTGTGAGCTATGAATTGGAGATGGAGATACAGTGGCATGATATTTTTACAGATGCTTTCCCTCTCCAATGCCATTCACCAACACTAGTACCAAGTCCCAAGGAGGCTCCCACTGACATATTAAAGTGAAACATAGACTGTGGAACTTGCTTCTTACCCGACCCAGACCATAGAAACTTCCATTAGAAATGGGGAAAAAACAACATAGAGAGAAGCCTCAGTCACAGAGAGCAGGGCTGTAACTAGAAATTTGGAGGCTCCTGGGATAAAGTAAGGTGGGATCCCTTGGGAGGTTGACATGCTCCCTTTACAGCAGGTCTGCAAGGAAATGTGCGGAGATTTTATGGGAGTGTTGTGGTGAGGAGTCCCCATGGGGAAGTGGGGCAGATTAGGTCATCTTTCAGGAACCTCCCAGGGCTCACATTTGATGAGGCTGTGACTCTTATGGGTTGTGCTAATTGGCTTCTCAGGTCTCTTCCTCATCTGAGATTCCTGATTCCATGAGTCAAAGGGAAAAGTGCAACAGCCCCTGAGGCCCTCAAGAATCTTACAGTTCCTCTAATCCTGGGCTACCCCCTATGAAGCCTACTCTTCAACTCTATCTTGGGATCCTTCAGTGTTCAACTCAAGTGCTAACTCCTACGGAAGGTCTTCCCAGATCTCACAAGCTGCAAGTGCCCCACCCCCAAATATCGACTTGAGTTTCCATTATAAATGTTTTGCATATATTTATAAACGTGCATGTTAATTCCCATGATGGAATGTAAGCCCCTTGAGGTCAGGAACCATAGCATTTTGTCTTTGTCCCCCCAGGACCTAGCAAAGTGTCTGGCATGCAGTAAACACTTAATAAGTGATAATTGGTTTATTGATTCATTGATTACTCATTATCCTCACCCACAAATATTTATTAATTGCCCACCCCAATAAATAATATTAACAACTATTAATATTACCAATAATATTAATACTTAGCTAGTGCTTTAGATTTGCACTTCTCTTTACATACAGACTAGATGTTGCCTTGCACTCCCTCAGATCTTTTAGACTCCAGACCCAGTGCTCTGTCTACTGTACTACCTAGGATCACACTCCTTGAGAGTGCCTGGGGTCAGATACCAAACTAGGTCTTCCTGACCCCAATCTATTACTCTTTCTGCCATGCCATACTTTTATTTCACCATGTAGAAAACATGTCATAGGTTGGGTCCAGAACTAAATAAGAGAGTACAGGTGGGCCATATCACATTTGGGAAACTGCAAAATTTTTAAATGATCTCAGTCTGCTTTGTAGTATAAAATCCTCTCTTTTTAGGGGGAATAATAACAGTAGTTACCTTCTAGGGTTGTCACAAAGATTAAATGAGATCATATTTGTAAAGTAATTAGTATAGTGTCTGGTGCAAAGTAGTTATTTAACAAATACTTTTTTCCTTCCTTTCCAGAGCCCAATCCAGTGTCTGGAAAATAATAAGAATGTTTATCTGGCACTTACTATGTCCCAGGCACTGTGCTAAGTCCTGTACCATTAGCATCTCATCTGGATCCTCACAATAGCCTTGAGAGGTCGGTGTCATTACCCCATTTCTATAGAATGGTGCTTAATAAATGCTTATTCATTAATTGTAGAAAAAGAGTAACATCCAGGCAAGTGGTTAGATGTGCATATCTGAGAAGATGGTAGATTTCCTTAGTTCTAAATGGCTATCCAACAAATACGTATTGACTGCTATGTTCAAGGCAGAGCCTAGGTCCCATTGGCAGCATTGAAAGTAATTTTCATAATGGAGAATGGGGTGAATTCTGCAGCAGCTTGAGTGGAGTGAATGATGTCATTTTAACAACCACCAAGGAACTGATCTCTCCAGTCCAAACATAAGCTGGTCTCCCGTTTAGAAAACAAGATGAAGGAGCTTATCAAACTCCTCTCCACATGCCAGTTATAATGGACAATGCAGGATGCCTTTTAACAAATAGAAGTAGGGCTTCAAAGGGAAGAAAACAAGAATCCAAAGTGGCAGAGTAGAAACTGGACTCTGGTCAGAAGGCTGGGGAGTCAACAGGACGCCCAGTTGAGGAGGAGGGGGAGAAAAGAGACGAGTGGATACTAAAAACCACCTTTTAGGCTCTTCCTGGAAAAGAGGGTGCTGAATGCTCGGAGGAAGAGGCAGCAACATTGACAGGAAATAAGACAGTAAAGTCACATATGTGGCCAAGAAGGAGATCATCAATAAGGCTCAGAGGAAGAAGGGAAGCGTGGAGGTGCTGGGTGATTCCTTGCTCAGGAGTCCCGAGGAAGCTCTTTGTCAGCTTGGTAACAATAATAGGAAGATCTGGTGACTTTCCAGGGCATAAATCCAAGATGTAGCGAGATTCTCCTGAGACTAATAAAAACAGATACCAGCGACCCATTTCTGGTGATTCGCATGGGAATGAATCATGGTTATATTCTAATTTTCCAACTAGAGATCCTAATGAAAGGAGGCAAGAATCACTTCATAAGCATGACAGAGACTTGGCAGATGAAGTCCTGGCTGGAATTTCAATCTTGATGGACACATCTTACTCAAAAACAAGAAGACTGTTGACAGTCAGGATTGGACATTAGGAAAGTATAGGCATGGGAGAAAACCCTGGAACTAGAGTGAGGAAGCATGATAGAGAGTATGTGGGGAAAGAGCAATGGGAGGGGGAAAAGAAGCAGTGTTTGTCATTGTAGTATTCTATAGATCACTTAATAAGGAGAGAAAATAAATGACTTTGGGGAACAGATCACAGGCTGAAAAGAGACACACAGAACCTAAAGGAGAAGGAACCCAGCAAGAGGAAATTCTATTCTGATTCTCGTGAACAGTGAGAACTGGTTGCAGGAGGTGGGGTTGATAGGAACCTTCAGAGGAAGTAACCACTCCTTTTGAGAATCTGTGATAGAGAGAGAAAAAGCTGAGCATAGTCTAACATGCCCCCTTGATTCGGGGAAACCAGATTTCAAAGGTTTGAAGGAAAAATAGTTAGTTCCCAAGGACTAAAATTCTATAGAGAGAGTGAACCCAAGATAGATGGGAATCAAGAACTTTTGAAGAAATAAGGAGAAACAATCACAATGAGAAAAATTGTCTAAATAAACTGATGTAGATATACCAGGAACTCACTGTCCACCTTGGGTTTTTTTTTTTTTTGCTTTTTGGAGGGCAATTGGGGTTAAGTAACTTGCCCAAGGTCACACGGCTAGGTTTTTGTTTGTGTGTGTTAAGTGTCTGAGGCTGGATCCGAACTCAGGTCCTTCTGACTCCAGGGCCGGCGCTCTACTCACTGCGCCACCTAAGATAAGAACAGAAAAATGGACGAAAGGGAAGGTGGCAGAGTTTGAATGTGACTATGGTGCAGTCCTATAAGAATGATGTCAAGAATGTTCAAATTGAGAATGCACTGAGGTGGGTGTAGTCTAAGAAAACAAAAATGGTTTGTGTTGTTACATTTAAAACCTTCCATGTGGGAAAGAGGAGGAACAAAAAAGGACAGGATCCTTGTTAGAAGGGGATCAAACAATGATAGCTCACAACAGGGAGTAGCCATGGCCGCTCAGTGTTGTTGTTGTTGCTTTTTGCCTTGGTTTTCTCTGCCAAGGAGAAGGGCCATTGCATTGGAAATGACAAGACAAGAAGGGCTTCAAGGGAGGTAATTGAAGATGTACCATCTTCCAAGATGAGGAGACAGTAAGACAGCGCCAGCTGCCCTTGATGGATTCAAGCCCCATGGACCGGATCAACCGAGTCCACTGGTACTGAAAGATTTTGTGGATGTGATTCCTGAACCACTCTCAGTGATACTTGAAAGATCATGAAAAATGACCATCACAGTTCTAGTGAAATATAAATGTCTTCATTATTTTCCAAATAAGGGAAATAACAGAATCTGCAAATCATAAGCTAGTAGGCTTGACTTAGATTCCCGAGAATATAGAACAAATCATTAAACAGATGGTTGGAGCAAATCTAGAGAAAGAGCTATCCACCAAATGGATAAAGAATCATATGCTATCTGGGGAATAATCAGGAGCTGCTGTTATACAGGATAACTGTCTCTACCTCTCTCTGAGAAGCAGGATGATATGGTGGAAAGCAAGTCAGTCGTGGAGTTAGAGGCCTTGAGGTCCAATTCAGTCTCTGATACTCAGTGATCACTATAGGTCACTTGGCCTCTCTGGGCCTCAGTTTCTCATCTGTAAAATGGGACCATAATTCTTTCTTTCCATGCCTCATAGGGTATCATGAAGAAAGCACTTTGTAAACCTTAAGGCACTTGAGAAACATGAGTTGTTACTATCAGCTTGAGGAACTTCAAATGGCCAGAGTTCTTGGAGAGCAAAGTGCTCCCAGAGGTGCCTTCACAGCACTTTTAAGGACTTGGAAGTAAATAACATCTTCCCAGACATTAAAGAGTGCTCCACTGTCCTCCAAGAGTGAAATTGACCCCTCTAGCAGAAATGCTTCGGCCTCTCACCAAAGAACTTATGCTTTCAGTGTTGTTATAGGATAGGACTCTCAGCATCCTTAAGCATACACATCAGGGAGTTCTCCTACCGAAGTCTTTGTATCAAAGTTGAAGCATTTTCTCAGTTTTACTGAGATTTCTTGGACTTTTCTCTCTTGTGAGGGAAAATGAAAAGATTGCAATAGTGAAATGGACAGACGCGGTTTCTCTTAAAAGTGATAGACTAGAGCCATACCTAGGGTGGGGCCAAAGTATTTTACCCAAGTGAAGAAAAAGATTTAGAGTGGGCAATAATGTCACATCTGTACCCCAAAAGAACAGAAGGTGAAGGAGGTGTGAGCTCACAAAATGGACAAGGAAGGGGGGAAGCAGAAGTTGAATTTCTGGTCTCTGTGAGGGAAAAATTGACTTCAGCAGCAACTCTCTCTGAAGCCCATAAAGAAACCCTCCCTTTCCATTATCTCCCCCATCAATGCACACACAGACACACACACAGGAACAACACACAGACACAGACACACTCACACAGACACACTAATACACACACAGACCCACAGACACACACACAGAACTTCCTATTCCTTCCATATTTTTCTGATGTCTAATCCTTTCCACCCTTTGTGCAAGCAGTGACCTTCACCTCACTAAGGCTAAGTAATCCTAGGGCTACCCTTCCTCCCCTGTGCTGTATAGAAAGGAATCTAATCAAGGTTAGCATAGGGAAATGGGGTGGGGGGGTATGGGAATGAGCTTTTCTATGTACCTACTATGTGCCAGGCACTGTGCTAAGGCTTTTTTAAAAAAAAATATTATCTCATTTGAGCCTCAGAGTAACCCCTGGAGGTAGGTGTTATTATTATCCTAATTTTACAGCTGGAGAAACTGAGGCAGATAGAAATTAAGTGATAAACACAGGTGAAATGACTTGGCTGGGGTCACACAGTTAGTAAGTGTCTGAGGCAAGATTTAAACACAGGTTTTTCTCACTCCCAGCTTACCACTCTACGCCTTGTGCCAATAGTTGCCTCTAGCATAGGAAAAATATGGAACCTTCAATCCTGTGGGTGGGTCTAGAAGACATCCCAGGAAGAAACATGGTCTACTCTATGTTCACCAGAGCAGCTATGGATGGAGAGGCCCATCATCAATATACTGGGGCCTTCATGAAGAATTCTTTCATTGTGGAAACCCGTGAAACAAAGAAAAATACCCAATGTTCTTCAGTCCAGTATGGCCCCTTTTTTGCTTCTGCTATAATAATGGTGATGTCATCGAAAGGGGACAGGGCAAAGGCTTCTGAGCATCACACAATTTTCAGTTGTCTATAAACTTTCAGTTAATTATTGGTACTCTCAATACAAGATGCTTATCCAATTACCAAAGAGAAGACAGACTGCTGGAGGAACTTAATCATCTCAATCTTGCCATTCTTATTTTTTCTTTCAATTTTGCCATTCTTAAACAAAGCCAGAAGAAGGACATTTCATTGAAATGGAGGGATGACTCAATGGTACCCTTTGGAGAGTCAAAGAATGGAACTGAGACAGTCGTTCTCATGGTACCTTCAATGGCATAAAGAAGCATCAGTTCACAGAATTAAATCTCACATTGTGGTACTGATAAATATTTGCAAAAGGCCCAGTATGGTAATAACTGAAGCTCATGAAGAACATTAGTTTCTGAGGATGATGAGATAGAGAAAGTCTATGAATAATTTGATATGACTCATAATCCACGCAACAGACTCATTGATACTCTGTTACTTCAAAGCAAAAATAGGAAAAGGTGAGGATGATGAGAAACATGAGAAATCATGTTAGGAAAAATGAATGAGTCAATGACCCTATAAGGCATAATATAGACTAATTGAAGCCCCGTGCCTTTATAGCATAAGCTCTTTTGGTTTGATTGTTTGAGACAGTAATTTGCAGATGCTGGACACAGTAAACCTCAAATGACATCAAAAATGAAGTACGCAGTATTTTAACAGATAGTAAAAGACCCAATATTTCTATGGGAGGGATTTCTAAGTCAGTTCTGTGTGAGTAATCTGACTGCTGACTTGTCAAGGCAAAGATCCGGATTAAGAAAAAGGAGGAAGAAAGAATCATGATGAGAAATGTGTGTGATATTTTGGAGCAACTTTACCCAAAACCATTTAAATAAATAATTAGAAAATTGAAATGGGAAACAGGCATCAGAAATGGCATCAACCCTAATTGCAAAGATTTTATACAGAAGTTTAACATGTGTAAAGCAATTGCCACAACATATCAAAAGAGCCCAGGTAAGGGCGGCTAGGTGGCACAGTGAATAGAGCACTGGTCCTGGAGTCAGGAGGACCTGAGTTCAAATCTGAACTCAGACATTTAACACAAAAACTAGCCATGTGACCTTGGGCAAGTCACAACCCCAATTGCCCTCAAAAAAAAAAAAAAGCAAAACAAAAGCCCAGGAAGTCTCTTAGCAAACATTTTGTTTACTTGCCAAGTAGTGGACAGAGGCATTAGTAGAATATAAACTCATTTGGAAAGTCTTGTGAAGGAGCATAGTCAATGATAACAAACAGCATCATCTCATAAAGCAGTGAGGTGGTAAAAATTATTTAAGAAAATTTAACTAATCAAAGACATCCCAAAAATATTTAAAGATACAAATAGGACAACAGGCTAAAGAAAATATCCGTAAATATGACTGACAAAGTATTTTCATCATTGGGGAAGGTGGAATAGCAGCTCTTTGACCCAAACATTACATGTATGTGCTCAGGGGTGAGGCAGAATGGCACTAATGAGAATTAAGAAAAAGAAAGCATTGAAATTAGGCCAAGTGTGAGTAAAGAGGATCTGCATTGGAAGAGATAATTGTGAGAGAATGAAGGGATGCATGGGCAAGGCATTTGAAGGAAGGTAAGGTGTTGAAAGATGAGAAAAAGTCTTGGACATTATAAAGCCAAAGTCAACAAAAAAGGAAACTGAGGAAACCTCAAGTTATTCACCTACAGGCCTACTCCTCTGCCTATACAATGTGTTAGGCAAAACAGCTCCACATGAATCAATAGTGTGTTCAGTAAAGGCATTAGTAGAGAATAGGAATGTTTTTACAAGTGATATTCAACAGCGCAACGTACCTTCAGTGATTTAGAAACTGACCAAAAGATGTCAAGAATATGATGTGTCTTCACACTTAATATTTATTGATGATTGAAAAAAGGCTGATCTGATATCTCAAAGTGTCACCTTAAAGTGTTTCCACCCAACAGGGTCTCACCCATCCATACATCAAAATCATTCAAGATTCCTTGAAAGGCCCAACAACAGAAGTAAGTATGTTCAGTGACTTGGATCATAGATATCAGATGCAGTTTATGCCTCTGTTATCTCCCTGTTTTACAACAGAGAGCTACGTGCTTGAAAAAAGTATTTGCCACTGGGATAAAGAACATCTAAGACAGAGTTTAAGTTGAAGAGGGTTGTTTCTCTGTGGATTGTGAGATCTTCCCAAAGATCCTGTTTGTGAATGACATTAAACCTTGTTGCATCTTCTCCTGGAACATTATAGAGCCTTCTAGAGATCTGCAACAACGTATATGAGTTTGATATGACTATCTCCACAGACGTGACCAAGTGGTCGAGGACTGCATACTGCCCACATTAAAATATGCATTTGGATGGACAACCAACAGAGAGAGTTTCAGTGTGTATATTACTTAGTCAGACAGTACAGAGGGATAAGTTGAGCACAGTTAAATAAGAGAACAGGCTAGATTGCCTTCAAAAATGTCAAAATTCTCTGAAAAACACCAAGCTACCCATAGACACAAACTCCATCAGTTTTAATGTCAACAGCCGATCAGTGTTGCTATATGGCAGTGAAGTATATAATACAACAGTTTGAAGAATTAAAAACGATTATTCCACAGCAAGCAGTGGGGAAAAATAGGGTGGATGTGAGAAGGCTTCTGCATATAACTAATGATTAACTTTGAAGAACGTCAAAAATATCATCAAAGAAATGTATGATAGAAAGTGACAATGGACTGGTCATATGGCAAGGGCAAAGGATGACAGGAAGAAAGCTAGAGTACTCCATGATCGAGTCAGAAGCATTTAGAGTTAGAGCCAGATACAGTGGGAGAAGAAAGTGAGGAAGGCCTCCACCTCATTGGAAGCCCTCCTCCCTGGTGAACTTATGGTAAGAGATGAACACAAGTCATACAGGATGGGTAGGCACAGATAGGTCTGGGATCTGCATTGTCAGAGGGTTCTCATCAAAGATCCATCTGAGTATGGGAGAGTAAAATGAAGTTGATATGAAAGTCCATTTTTAATGCGTGTTTCCCCAGATAATGTTGCTTGCACTGGGCAGTGGTTGCCCCAGTTATGGAAATTGCCACTTCCTATTCCATATAGATGTCCTGAAGATAGGAAGATAGGTATTTTTCAGATTCAGCTCCAGAAAAGAAACTTTGCTTACTTGATTCCCCCTGCCCCCAGCTACTAGTGTTTACCCCTTCCAATTACATTACCTTTTGTAAATAGTTTGTATATATGAATGTGTGTGCCTATTTCCCCCTTCAATAGAATGTAAACTCCCTGAGGGCAGAAAATGTCTGATTTATGCCTTTGTATTCCCAGCCCCAAGAACAGTACCTGACACATTCTAGGCTTAATGAATACTTATTAGTTAGCTGATGCATTGATCGATTGATGGCTACACCCTGTGCTTAAGCAGAAAGCTCTGCAAGGTTTCCCTTTGAAGATAAAATTTAGTGACCAGTGTGAACACATATCTTTGGAAATATCTGCCCTTTAAAGTAGGGAATAAACATACTCCTCCTGTTGACATCTTAAGGTTTTCTATGTCTCTCTATATAAATTTCTTCATTTTCCACAGCTAGACTATTTTGGAATTTAGATCTTGAAATCCACAGCTGTTCTATATGGACACTACTCATATAAACAGAGTCACACAATGAACACTTGAGGTCAGTAGCCTGATGTAAAATATGTTTTTAAATATTTCTTAAATTTATTTTTTCTGGTTTATTCTATTCTATTTATTTATTTACTTGCTTATTTATTTTGCTTTTTAAAGGGGGGAGGGCAGGGCAATTGGGGTTAAGTGACTAGCCCAAGGTCACACTTGGCTATTAAGTGTTAAATGTTGGAGGCCAAATTTGAACTCAGGTCGTCCTGACTCTAGGGCCAGTGCTCCATTCACTGTGCCACCTAGCCACCCCTTTTTTCTGTGTTTTTTTTTCTAAAGAAAATGTGCCCCTCTCCTAAGAATACATTCTTTCCTATCCTGTTGCCATCAAGAAGGAAACCATGAAACAAAAAGAGTCAAGAAAAGACCTTTCGGAAATTTCTGTTGTCAGGGACTCAACAGGGGGAACAGAGAACAAGGAAAGAAACAAACTGCAAGGCTGTCCTGGGCAAATATCGGACTAAAAAGCAACAAGTTCTTATCACAATAAAGAAATCTCCCCAGGGTTGTCTCTTTGGACAGAGGTGTAAGGCATACAAGAAGGTTGCTGTCCAGAAGTCAGAGGGGAGCCCCAGGAGAAGGCAGTAAGCACCAATAACCTTGGTTTGACCAAGTAGAGTGTCCTTCAGATGCTGTCCACATGGCAGAATTGTACCCCTGAGTCTCTCTTCCTATATTTTGTTCTGTACCTATAATTGCATGGGTGGACAGAACTCCCAGTGAAGAGACATGCTACAAAATTCAGTAAGATTTTATTAAGCACCTATTAGGTCCATACTCTGTATTATATACTGGGGAGGGTTTTTTTTGGGGGGTGGAGTTCTTTTAATGTTGGGTCTATGATTTCATCAGGGTAGAGAACTCTAGGTGAGAAAACTCTCTCCACCAATTAAGAGTAGAATGTCTGCAATGTATAGTCTTCAGAATCTGCCTGGGGGCACTGAGAAGTGAAGCCATGGCCCAGCGTCACACAGTCAGGTTGTACCATAGGCAGGAACTGAACCCAGATCTCCCTGAGTCCCCAACTCTCCATCATGTCCTGCTCCCTTCTTCACTGGGGGCACAAGAGGTACAAAGAAGAAAATAAACACTCTTGGTCCTCAAGGGACTGATAGATTACCTTGGAAAAACAATGTGTTAACGGAAAAATAAAGACAAATTAACACACATTAAATGCAAAGTAATTTTAGGAGGGGAGAATACTGAACACTGAAAGCATCATGAAGCACTTCCTGGAGGAGGCAGCACTTGAACTGAAGCTTGAAGCAAGATGGGGAGAGAAATACAGGAGAGGAAAGCATTACATTGCATGTCATAAGTCATATTGGGTAGGTTTCTGATCTTGTATGTGCCAAATTTAATTTATGTGCTTAAAAGCATGATTCTGAGAAAGGGCCCCTAGGTTTCAACAGACTGCTGCCCAAGGATGCATCACACACACACACACACACTCACACACACACACACACACACACACACACACACACACACACACACGGTTAAGGACCCCTGGGTCCAAGCCTCTCATTTTATAGAAAAGGAAACTGAAGGTTCACCAAGAGCAAGGGCTTGCTCAAAGTCACACAAAGTTTCTGACCCCAAACCCAGCGCTCTATTAAATACCTTCCAGGCATTATAAGGCAATGAGAAGTTTTGTGTTTGTTTTGTTATTGTTTGCTGTGCAAGTAACTTAAAAAACAAACCACACTGTCCCCCTGCCCTCTTCCCCTAGCATTTATATTCTAACGTGGAATAAAACATGTAAACAGATGAACAATACAAAATAATTTGAGGCTGGAGAGAACCTTAGAAGAAGGACTTCCTGAGGGAAGTAAGCTCTCTACTCTAAAGGAGTGAAAGTGAGGGTGACAGGTACGTCAGGCATGTGGGCCAGCCCCAGCAAAGGCTCAGAGGAGGAGATGGAGTGCTAATTTTGGGGAATAGATTCCAGACCAGCTTGAATGAGTGTGTGAAGAGGAGAAATCTTTTGTAAGTTTGGAAAGGCCTTTGAGAGATTATAAAGGGCTTTAAATGTCAAAGTGGGGTGTTATATTTTATCTAAAGGGCAAGGGGAGTCAATCGTTTCTAGGCAGAGGAGCAGTATGGCCAGACTTCATACAACACAGGAATTTTACAAAGTAAGTCCCCCTTTTTATATTAACAGAACGGTTTCAATCATGGGCAAGAATGTGAAATGAATTAGAAGAGAGATAAATGTGTTTCCCAGGATATTATTCCACACAGCAAGGAGAGAGTGTCGGAAAGCCTTCCTAGAAAGCCATCCTCAAATTTGCATCAATCAGGTGTTGAACACAATGCCTTCACAGAAATTCCAATTTGAAATTTGGTTCTTCATGATGAACATAAGGCTAGTTAAATCACTGTGGGCTCTGAATCTGGATTTAGATCCATGCTTATAAAGTCTTCAGAGGTCAGCTTCCTGAAACACATGATAAGCAAGGGCTTAGGTGGTAAAGTCCTTCTCCACTGCTTTCCCCTGCCTTATGAGATGGCTTTCCCATGTCTCACTAGGAGAGGGTCCCAACTGTGGCAAGTATTCCTTGGTGTCAAATGTTGGGTGTGAGCCATAGACAAGCAATGGTCCTTTGGGCCAAGGCATTAATTGCCCATCCAATGAAATAAAGAATTCCCCTATACTTGGCAGAACCTTTGGACACAATTTATAGCAATCTTTGTGCCTCATTGCCTGTTAATCAGGTCTCTGACACTGGGAGAGGAAATAGATAAATGCAATATTCCTCCTAGGCCACTTTACCCAACTTGCCCTTGTGGGGTTAGGGTCCCCAAAAGGTTGCCTTATGATCACTCCTTCCAGGTTCCTGGGGGTGACTCTCAGGGGCTGGGTTGCTGTTGTTCACATGTCCTACTTCCTGGAAGTCTTTTTCTTCCTTCCCAGAGTCTCAGAGAGCAATGAATTCCTCTTAGGAATATGGATTCTAGGCTTTGGTGTATCTATTGTGTCCACAACCAACATTTCTCTCTGCCATTTGGGGCCACAATCCATGAAACTGCTGCCATTTTAAATTGTCTTTCCATATCATGTAGATACTTCCTCTCCCATCACTCATTGCTTCCATGACTGGTTGCTGGTGAGAACTCTGGATCCCCTGGAACTCATACAATTATCAAGAGTGAGGGAGGAAGAGATAGAATGAAAAGCCCATCTTCTCTTCAAGAAATTCACTCAGGATCAATAGTGCTATTCTAAAATGGGCTTCCTATTTTCTGATGTGCATGTATGGTTCTTTTGGCCTAACAAAAAAGATTTCCTGTGTGGCATCATCTGGCTTTATCCGATGATAAAAACACTTGTTCACACCTAATTTATATTTTTAGTTCAATGATTTGATTAAGCTGTCTGGAGCTGCTATGATTGCATTAATTGGGGATGGAATTAGAAACCCCTAATCCGGACTTCTGGAGGTGAGTCAAGATGCCGGAGTAGAAACAGCACCACCAAGGTGCTCTCCCACCAGACCTCTTCCAAACCATGTAAAAGAAGACTCTGAACAACTTCTAGAGCTCCAACACCCACAGAACGACACAAAGAAGATAACCTCCCGCTGGGGACAGCCTGGCGGCCCTGTGGGGAGCAGCCTGTGGAGCAATCTGGGAGCCAACAGCTCACTGCACAGGAAGCCGAGCCCAGGTCCACAGGGTGGCCAGACCAGCAGCTGGCTGGAGGAACCCCAGAACACCAGCAGTTGTGGGGATTCCAGAATTATCAACACAGACATGCCTAGGACAAAATGAGAGGCTAGTGCCCTATGGACTTTGGGACCAGTATTTGGGGAACACGTTGGCTTCCTCCCCTGGGGGCTAGAAGCCAGTGAGGAGACAAGGCACACTCGCCATTTTGCAGCTCCAGTGGTGGCTTCAGCTCCTGGCCTTCGAACTGTAGTGAGATCCAGTGATCAGTCTTGGGGGTTAATCACTCTGGCTTTAACCTGCTTGGATCTGGATTGTGATCTGGGGGAGAGGTCTGGGGTGGGTATCCAACTTGCCAGAATCGGAAGTTGTGAAGACCCCAACGTTCAGGACAGAAGCTCCCCTGTCTGGTGGCAGAGTACTACTGTGGTAACCAGGGCAAAAGTCAAGTAATTAAGTGGCAACATGCCTAGGCAAAGGAAACAAAATAAACAGAAAAATGCAACATTAGACTCCTATTTTGGGGGCAAAGAGGATTGAAGCATGGAACAGAAGGAGGACTGTGAGGTCAGAAATCCTGCTCCAAAAGCCCCAAAGGAAAATATGAGCGGGTTGCAGGCCATAGAGGACCTTAAGAAGGATTTAAAAAATCAAATAAGAGAAGTGGAGGAAAAATTGGGAAAAGAAATAAGAAGGATGAAGGAAAAGTATGAAATGAGGGTCAACAGCCTGACTGAGGAAAATAACACCTTAAAAATAGACTAACTCAAATGGCAAAGGAGGCCCAAAAGGGCAATGAGGAGAAGAATGCCTTAAAAAGTCGAATTTGCCAGAGGGAAAAAGAATCTCAAAAACTCACTGAGGATATTCATTCCTTCAGAGTTAGACTGGAGCAAATGGAAGCTAATGACTTTATGAGAAATCAAGATGCTGTTAAACAGATCCAAACAAATGAAAGAATAGAAGGCAATGTGAAATATCTCATGGGAAAAACCCCTGACCTGGAAAATAGATCCAGGAGAGATAATTTAAAAATTATTGGACTACCTGAAAGCCATGATCAAAGAAAGAACCTAGAAATCACCCTTCAAGAAATTCTCAAGGAAAATTGCCTTGATGTTTTAGACCCAGAGGGCGAAATAGAGGTTGAAAGAATCCACAGATCTCCTCCTGAAAAGATCCCAAAAAGAAAACTCCCAGGAATATTATAGCCAGGTTCCAGAATCCCCAGATCAAGGAGAAAATACTACAGGCAGCCAGGAAGAAACAATTTCAATATTGTGGAAACACAATCAGAATAGCCCAGGACCTGGCAGCTTCTACACTGAGGCATCGAAAGGCATGAAATATGATATTCCAGACGGCAAAAGAGCTTGGATTGAAGCCAAGGGTCATCTACCCAGTAAAACTGAGTATTTTGTTTCAGGGGAAAATATGGTCATTCAGTGGAATAGAGGACTTTCAAGCATTCTTGAGGAAAAAACCAGAGTTGAATAGAAAATTTGACACCCAGACACAAGAAGCAAGAGATGCCTGAGAAGGTAATCAGGGAAAAGAAATCAAAAGGAACTTATCAAAGTTGAACTATTTACATTCCTACATGGAAAAACAATAACTGTGAATGATGAAACCTTTCTCAGTATGAAAATAATTGAAGAAGGGTATATGGGCATATGAATACATATGTGAATGTGTGTATATATGTTTACAGTTATACATGGATAGAGGGCACAGGTTGAATTTGGTGGGAAGGGATGATACTTAATGGGTGAAATTATGAGGTGAGAGAGGAATATAACAAGAGGATATGGGGAAAGACAGAATGGGGTACACTAGCTCATATAGAAGAGGCAAGGGAAAATGGTTACAAGGGAGGGGAAGAACAGGAAGGCAAAAAGGCAAAACCTTATTCTCATTGAATTTGGCTCAGGGAGAGAATCACATACATACTAAATGGGATATCCCACCCTGCAGGAGAGTAGGGGGAAGGGGGATGAGAGGGGGGATGATGGAGGGGAGGTTGGAAGTACCTACTTTTGAAGAGGGACAGGATCAAAGTAGGGAATGGACCAGGTTGGGGGTGGGATGGATGGGAGGGAATTATAAGCAGCCTTTTACAATATATCTACTATGGTAATGTTTTGCATAGCTATACATGTACAACACATACTGAATTGCTTATCTTCCCAGAGGGAATGGTTGACAAGGGAGGAAGGGAATGGATCTGAAATTCGAGGTTTTAAAATTAAATGTTTCAAATATATATAAATATTATTATTAATGCTAAAAAAAGAAACCCCTAATCCACACCCTTACACAAACTTCACTGTGGTCTAGAAACTAAGGATTCTCAAGCATTCAGCAGAATCCTTGGGTCATTTTCTGCAAAAAAAAAAAAAATACACATGAAAGGATTAGGTTCATTCAGTTTTATAGACTGAGATGTGTTCAGGACCTCAGAGGTCAATTAGCCCAACCCTCTCATCTTCCAGACAGGCAATAGAATCCAGAGTGGTAAAGTGATTCACCAAATATCACACAGTGGCTGAACTGGGCTTGACTTTAGTCTTATGACTGCAAACGTGATGTTTTCCACTATATCTAGAAACTTTGTATGTATCACTTCTCCTATAGTGCCTTGGCTGTTTTTCTTATTTGTTATTAGATGTGTAAAATGGGACTGTCCCCATTGTATAAGTTGCATTTAGTAGGGTAACTAAGCTTCCAATAAGTTATCATGATTTCATGAAAATTATTGAGATAATGTGGTTAGGGTAGGAGAGGTAGCCTTTAAAAATCCTTATAATGCTCTTTTCCTCTTTCTTTCAAATATGAGAATGGCACCCAGCTTTTTGGCCAGTTTCTCTAAATTATTAACAGTAGACCAATAAGTTTGGATTCAACCCTCTTTCCCATAGCTGCATTATTTAACCTATGAATCAGAGTTGAAGGATTAGTCTGACAATATGAAATATAGAAACCAGAAATTTAGCTGACATTAATTACCATGAATCTCATCTGGTCTCTTTTTCACTAATCTATGTGTACTAACTGAATCAAGCACTGGAAACATATATCTTTGTCAGTTAGTTTTATAAATAACGTTGAGATCCATGAATGAAAAGAAGTTGAGTATTTTGTTCAGCTGAGTCGATGGTTTGGAACATAGAAGTTTTAAAACCATAATGCACTTGATTGATTAAAATCTGTTCTTTCTTTATTTGTTTCTGAATAAAGTAATGCTTCCTTTGTGGCTATTTTAATTGGGTGGATTATTCAATACAAGAATGGTAAAGGTCTTTTCCTGAGAAACATCTTAACTATCAATTCAGTTTCTTACCTGCTGATTCACTTCACAAAGGAGACAATTAAAAGCAAATTCCATTAGTAGATTTTTGTATTTTAAAAGTTTTCATTTAAAAGACAGGATGAAATATGGAGGCACAACTAGGACAGAATGACTTGGGTATGGTTCCAGGGTGCAGTTTGGAAAGGGGTCTGATAGCAGATGCAGTTATTCAATACCCTAAAGTGCCCATGACTTGTCCCAATCTCCCCTTCCCCCTTCTGCCTTCCCCTGCCCCAGTCTCCAAAGCAAAGTCTCTGTACATAACTCTCTGCTTAGCTAAGGATTTCTTTGCATCCAGTGACCAGAGAGTAGTTTGTGGTGCTTTTACTTGTGAAAATAAATCCCTACTTACATTTAGGTTGAGTTATAGATCTCTTTGCAGAATGCTCCAATGTCATTTATGTCAAATAGTACCCATTCATGGTTCTGTTGGATTTTTTTCAATATGCGGACCACAAGAGGGAGATGGCCAACCTAGGCAATGTCTTTTAATGCTCCAAGAGCAACTGCCAGTCAAATAATCTCTTTATTTTGGAAGTGAATCCCCCACCATCCAAATCTACTATGGGGTGGCTAGGTGGTGCAGTGAATATAGCACCAGCCCTGAATTTGGGAGAACATAAATTCAAATCCAAACTCAGACACTTAACACTTACTAGCCGTGTGACCTTGGGCAAGTCACTTAACCCCAATTGCCATGCCTTCCCCCTCAAAAAAATCAAAAACCAATGTCCTATGTCCATCAATTCTTTTTGCAAAGCACCCCTCAACTATCTTGCAACCCTGCTCAGTTTTAGAGACATTTCATAGCAGAGGCTTATTCTTCTACCCTCAAAGAAAACAAATTGGAACATTAACTTTATTTTTTTTATTTCTGAACTCACACACAAAGAGCATTTCCATATGCAAAGCGGGACAGAAAAAGATTATATATGAAACTACCAGTCTCTCCTGTGTTTGGCTTGCTATTATTTTTAAGAATATAATAAATTCAATGTGGAACTTTCAAAGCTGCCCAGCTTGTCTTTGCTTCCTTCTGGCCCTCCTCCTACTTACAGCTAAATAACTTCTCTGAAAATCTTAATTTGCAGCTGTTGCCCTAATGCTTTGAAAACATAAAGTCCACGACAGTTTGCTTATTCAAAATATCAGTCTTACATTCAATTCCTATTTGAAAAACCTTAAAAATTATAAATTAAGAATTTTAGAAAAGTTTTTGCTTGTTGTCTTTCAGGTATAATATGGTTAACAAAATAGGCAGCCTAGTGGTGGATAGAGAGAAAACCTTGATGTCAGGAAGACATCCAAGATGTCTCTGTCCAAGCCCTCCTTCCTCCCTCCAAAAACACAGACACACATCCCGACTATGAGACCCTGAGAAAGTCACTCAGTCTGTGAGGGGCCCAGGCAATACTCTACACCTCTAAGCTGCAGTAGAGTTATCAATATGCTTTAGTAGAATGAGCTCCCTCCTAGGCATTTCGTACAACCAATGAACTTTCAGGATTAGATCTAAAAAATAGTCCAAAAACATCTTCCAGGTTTCTTGTAAAATCATAGGAAATCCCTATTCCGTTGCCTATTTTCAGTTTCTCACATGTTGGGAATTATGAATATGTTTCTTTAAGAACTAAATGGAAGATAAAAGGTATTAAGACAAGAATAAGAGGAAAGCCGCCTGGGTCAGCGTAACAAGTGTAATGAGGGCTGATTTTGGCATCACAGACTCCAAGTGTGATTCCCAGCTCTGTTACTTATGAACCAAATGACCTTGAGCGGGCCTCTTGTTTCCTTGGCCCTAAATGAGAAGAGTGGACTAGACAGGGGCCACTAGGGCCAGCTCTGTCTGCGATCCTGTGAGCATCCCCCTAGGTTCTGGTCTTAAGTTTTTGATGGTCTTAGATTTGAAGTCATGTGACTTCATGATTCCTGAAATATTTATTTACTAAATATATTTCCCAAGTCAGCAAAATGAGAAGCATACCAAAGAATGTGAAGGTGCATTGATGAAATGAACAGATAATATTCAAAAGGAACGTGCATTTATTAAGCACCTACTGTGCATGGCGTTCTGTGCTAAGGGCTTTGCAAGTATGATCTCATTTTACCCCCACAACAACTCTAGTGCTGTTATTATCTTCAGCTTACAGTTGGGGAAACTGAGGCAAGCAGAAGTCAGAGGTTGTCATCCAGCTGTTAAGGGTCTGAGGTCACATTGGAACACAGGTGTTCCTGACTCCAGGCCCAGTGCTCCAACCACTGTACCCTCTTGCTGCCTTTTTAGCCAAGAAATCCATTCTACATTACATTAATGCAATCCTGGTCCCAGTAAGCCTGATTTGGGAGAGGTAAGCATTCATAAGATCATAGATTTAAAGCTGAAAGTAATTTTACAAGCTGCCTTATCTCACCTCTTTATTTAACAGGTGAAAAACTGGAGCCCATTGAGCTAAATGCATGTGCCCATGGGCACACAAATATTAGAGATTCAAGCTCAGGTCCTCTGACTCCAGACCCAAAATTCTGCCCACAGCCCCCCACTGATTATGCTGACTCTAGTAAAAGACACAGCTTCTGGAGACCTAGGTTCAAATTCTATGCCAAGCCCTTACTCATTGTATGACCATGGACAAGTCACCTAACCTCTCTGTGCTTCTGTGCTTCAGTTTCTCTATCAACAGAAATGATACTTGTCTACCTATGTCACAGGATTGACCTTTGATAACCTCCCTGCAAACCTCTAAACACTTTGAGATGTGAGTATTCTGTTTAATTTTTTCTATGGCTAGTGTGAGATGTTTTTTGGAAGAGACCAAATCTATCTCAGGTCTAACTTCCAGACCTATGAATGCCTGAATGCTTTTTCTTGATTCAAAAACAGAAGAAATCTCCACCGCAGGGGTTCAATATTTGAGCCAAATTCCCCCAAGCGTCTCCCTCTCCCTTTTTCGCCCAATCTCTGACCTTGGGTCTTGTACCCCACAAAGCATCACTTCTGTCTACCATTCAGCCAACATCTTGTCAAACTGGCCTGCAAGATTAAGTTTCCTGATTCTGAATTCAATATTGCAACCCTAAGGATATAAGAACCAAGCTGGAACATTCTGTTTAAAAAAAATGGATAAAATTGTTTCAGCTCTGAGACCACAGTTTGCCCTGACTCGAATGATAAATCATCATGAGTGACACTAAGTGAAATGAGTTGGATGTTCTCTGCTTTATTCAGGCCCATTAGGAGGCCCTTTACATGTGCCACAGCTTTCCACCTTCCCTCTGAAAGACTGGGGGAGTATCATTGGCCGGTCCCATTCAAGGCTCTGGCGAGTGCCCATTCTGTGGACAGTGGCACCCATGCAGTGTTCTGTTGAGGCAAGGGCTGTGACATGGTTATATCGCATGGATTCTTGGACAACTCTCACATCACACAGTTGGAATGGCTTGTGCACTTGACACAAGTACGTTTACACAAAATATCAGGGCCATCTCTGTGCAATTGTAGTGCTGAGGCTGGAGTCAGGGCCACCCAGGATCAAAGGCACTAATGTCTCTAAGCCTCAGTTTTCCTCATATGAAAAGTGGAAATAATTATGGCCACACTGCCACTGGGTGGTTCTGAAGTTTGAACAATATGTGAAACCTATACAGAGCTTTGCACACTTTAAAATGCTTTGCTTGTGCTCTCTCCAGCAGCACGTATACTGAAACTGGAATGACACAGAGAAGATTAGCATGGCCCCTGCACATGAATGACAAGAAAATGTGTGGGGTTCCATAATTTTAGACTTTAGGACCAAACAAGAATTAGAGAAAATTATAAAATGCAAAATGGATCATTTTGATTACATTAAATTGAAGAGTTTCTGTACAAACAAAGCCAATGCAACCAAGATTAAGAAGGAAGTGGAAAATTGGGAAAGAATTTTTACAACCAGTGTCTCTGATAAAGGCCTCATTTCTAAAATATGCAGAGAAATGAGTCAAATCTACAAGAATACAAGTCATTCCCCAATGGATAAATGGTCAAAGGATATAAACAGGCAGTTTTCAGAGGAAGAAATTAAAGATATCTATAAGCACATGAAAAAATGCCCTAAATCACTGTTGATTAAAGAAATGCAAATCAAAACAACTCTGAAGTACTACATCTTACCAGTCAGATTGGCTAAGATGACAAAACAGGAAAATGACAAATGCTGGAGAGGATGTGGAAAAATTGGAACACTAACACATTATTGGTGGAGTTGTGAACTGATCCAACCATTCTGGAGAGTAATCTGTAACTATGCCCAAAGGGCTATAAATAATTTCATACCCTTTGATCCAGCAATACCACTTCTAGGGCTGTATCCCAAAGATATCATAGAAGTGGGAGGAAGACCCATATGTACAAAAATATTTTATAGCAACTCTTTTTGTGGTGGCAAAGAATTAGAAATAAAGGGGATACCCATCAATTGTGGAATGACTAAACAAGTTGTGGTATATGAATGTAATGGAATACTATTGTGTCATAAGAAATGAGGAACAGACAGACTTCATATTTACCTGGAGAGGCTTATACAAATTGATGCTGAGTGAGAAGAGCAGAACCAGGAGAAATTTGTATACAATCACAGACACAACATATGTATGATGACCAATTTTGATAGGCTGGACTCTTCTCAGCAATGCAGGGTTATAAGACACCTCCAAAAGACTCATGATGAAGAGAGATGTCTACATTCAGAGAAAGAACTAGAAAGAACAGAGTTTGAATGCAGATTGAAGCAAATTATCTGCTCTCTTTCTTTTTCTTGCTTGGTTTTGTTTCCTCTTTCCCATTGTTCATTCCATCCATTACAAACCTTCTTTATAACCTAATATCGAATGTGAAAGTATTTACAGATCCTACACTTGATTGCATGCTGCCATGGTGGGGGGGAGAGAGAGAAAAATTGAAACTCAAGAGATTGTGAAACTGAATCTTGTAAACTAAAAGTAAGCAAACAAATTAATAAAGACATTTTTAAAATGCTCTGATATTTAATTTAGTTCAAGATATTTAATATTATTAATTTAATAGTAGTTGTGGTTGATATATTTTTATTTTCATGCTTTCTTCTCACTCTCCCAAATGAAAGCTCTGGGGCTTTAATAATCTGGTTAAATGTCACATGGCTCTCAAAAAGAGGGAGCAGTTTCCTCGGCACTCTTTGGAGAAAGATTGTAGGTCAAACATTGGGAAATGATTTATTCTTTTTTATTTTAAAGGTGACTAGCATTCCTTAAGGCATGGGTAGATTTAGACCCATAAAGGACCCTAGAAGTCATTGATCCCAGCTCTCTTATTTTACAGATGAGGAAACTGAGACTAAGGCATTAAATAATGTGCCAGTCTGAGAAAGGATTTGAACACAGTTCTTACTGTCTTCATTGTACCATGTTACCACTAAGGTTCTTGGTCAGTAGGGATGGGAAATTTTTTAAAATTAAATTTTATGTTTATTTTTAGTTTACATCATTCATTTCCACAAGATTTTGAGTTACAAATTTTCTCCCCATCCTTCCCCTACCCACTACTGCAAAACAGTGATCCCACTGTATACCCCCTCCCCGAATCTGCTCTCTCCTATATCCTCCTCCATTCCCCCTCCAATTTTGCAGTAGGGCAAGATGGATCTCTACACTCCAGTGCCTGTATATCTTATTTCCCAGTTGCATTAAAAAATAAGCATATATATATATATATATATATGTATGTATATATGTTTTTTTAAACATTTGATTTTAAAACTTTGAATTCCGGATTCTTTCCCTTCCTCCCTCATCACCCACCCTTACTGGGAAGATAAGCAATTCAATATAGGTTGTACACGTGTAGCTAATTACACAAAACATTTAGGAAATTTTTTAATAGAAATATTTCTAAATATTGACCATGAATTCACTAATGAAATAAGTAATATTGGGCACCACAACTGATTCAAGTTGGTGACATTCAATAGTTGCATTGAAGAGGATTCCCCTGTAACAGTGTATGTCTATAAAGTACTTTAAGGCATCCACTAAGCATGCATTTCAAGTTATTATTATTCTAAGGCATTCTTGAATTGTCTCTAACACACACTGGGCCATGTGACTCTGTGCAAGTGTTTAAGCCTCAGAGTGTTCCAGGCACCTCTAAGACTCCAAGTTGCAAAGAAGGGAAGATCTGCGTTAGTGGAGGGAGTTTCACACTGAGTTCCCAGTATCAATTAAGTCAGAGGGTCCCTTCCCTGCCCCCTTCCAAGAGCTTTACAAGTTACATCGGGGTCTCTCAACCTTGAAATTCTTCTTTTGTTGGTACAAGAACCTAGAAAGTTGTTTCTTTTAAAAAAAAAAAACATTGGTTTAAAATTTATATCTCTTGGTTGTGTGTTGTTTTTTTCTTTTTTGGGGGTATTTTTTTTTAAATTTTAAACTTAAATATAAAATGAGAAAAGAAAAATACATTGCCACAAACAAGAATTCAATATAAGACAACAAATTTCCATTTCAAGAAAACCTATCTGATAAATACTATACATTGTTTTTAAAGCTGCCCAGCTTTTCTTTGCTTCCTTATTGGTCTTCTTTTGTTCTCTGCTGTGTACTTTTTACTTTATTTTCCCCCTCTCCACCCAAGGAGGATATAATTAAGCATGTAGATAGATAGATAGATAGACGATAGATAGATGATATAGATAGATATAAATGTACAGGGGCAGCTAGGTGGCGCAGTGAGTAAGAGCGCCGGCCTCGGAGTTGGGATGACCCGAGATCAGATCCGGCCTCAGAAAATGAGCCCCCACGCATAAATAATGACTAGCCGTGTAACCTTGAGCAAATTACTTAACCCCAATTGCTTTAAAAAAAAAAGATATAAATGTACACATATACATTCATTCACATATATGTTAGACCATACAATGCTTATTTTTTCCTATCATCTGTTTCCCTGAAGGTGGATAGCATCTTCCTTAATAAATCCAAGTTTTCCATGTTTTTCTAAATCAACCAGCTCACCATTTCCTATACCACAGCTATCCAAAAAAAAAAAAAAATCACATCCTATCTGAGAGATTGTCTATGAAAGTTTTCTCCCAGTTTTCTGCGTTCTTTCTGTTCTATCTACATAGGTTTTGTTTATACAAATTTTTTTAAAATTTAAAATAACTGAAATTATCCTTTTTATACTTCAACAATGTTCTTGCCTTATAATATGGTTAAAGGGCTGATACTACTGAATCTACTTCATTTACATATTTTCCCTGGTTTCTTTGAAATTCCTGACCTTTTGTTCTTCCAAATGAACTTTGTTATTATTTTTTCTAACTCAGTAAAATAATTTTTAGTAACTTAATTGGGATGACATTGAATAAATAAATTAGTTAGGTAAAATTGTCTTTTAAAAAATTATATTGGCTTTACCTACCCATGAACAACAAACATTACTTCAATTATTTATATTTGAGTTTATTTGTAAAAAAATGTTTTATGTTTATATTCATATAGTTCCTAAATTTATTTTAGCAGATATAAGCTCAGGTATTTTATTCTATCTAGGTAAACAATATTGAATAATGTTGCTGACACATAGTGTAGTTTCTATATTCACTTTTGATTAAATTTATTTTAACTTTATCTGAGATCATGATTGCTATCCCTGCTTTTTTTTTTTTACATTCTAAATTCTATCCCTGTCCTTTATTTTATCTTTGTGTGTATCTCTCATTTTTATGTTTCCTGAAAGCAACATATTGTTGAGTTCAGATTGTTAATTTTCTATCCATTTTATAGGTAAATTTATCCCATTCACATTTTAAGCTATAATTACTTATGGTGGATTTTCCTTCTTCCTATTTTTCCTCACTATCTTTCTCACCTTATCTATCCTATCCCTCCACACTCCCCTGCTTTACTTCTACCCACTATTCCTTAACCTGCCCATCCTTCTAAGAGTACCTCCCTCCCCTCATCCTATCCCCTTGTCCTCTTTTTTTCTGAATTTAGTGCTTATACACACACATATAGACACATATACACACATAGACATATGTGTTGTTCCCTCTTTAACCCATTCCTGATGAGAGTAAGGTTTCAGCACTACCCACCCTCCCCTCACTAGCTTCTTCTGTATCCATTTTTCCTTTTATGTCTTATTTGTATCAGATAATTACTCCTTTTAAATCTCCCTAAGAGTTTTGTTTTTTTAGAATCACCCCATCATACTAGACTCAGCCCAAACCTTTCTTTCAAACTACCCAGATAACGATGACAATTATAAAAATATTGCTAATATTTTCACACATACAAAGTAAACAATTTGACTTTATTGAGTCCCTTATAATTAATTAGTCTTTAACATTTACCTTACATTTCTCCTGAGTGTTATCTGTCAGCATTTTCCTTAAGTTCTGGGGTCTTTATTACAAAAACCTGAAAGTGTTTGAGTTTGTTAAATGTTCATTTTTTCATACAGGATTATACTTAACTTTTCTGGGTAAATTACCTTTGGTCGTTACCCCAACTCTTTTGCCCTATGGATAGTATTCTAGGACCTACAGTCCTTCAAGTAGTAGCTGCTAGGTCTTGTGTAATCCTTATTGCAGTTCCATGATATTTAAGTAGGTTTTTTTCTTGTTGCTTCCAATATTTACTCCTTAACCTGGGAGCTTTGAAAGTTGGTTATGATATTCCTATAAGTTTTCTTCCTAGGATGTCTTGCAGGTAGTGATCAATGGATTTTTGCCTATTTCTGCTTTGCCTTCTTTTTCTAGAACTTCAGGGCATTTTTCCTTGATAATTTCTTGTAATATTGTGTTGATTCTTTTTTTAATCATAATTTTCTGGTAGTATGACTACTTTTATATTATTTCTCTTCAATCTTTTCTCCAGATCAGTTGTTTTTCTGATGAGATGTTTCCCTTTTTTCTTTTATTTTTTCATTCTTTTGATTTTTTTCATGATTTCTTGGTGTTTTAGAATGTCATTAGCTTCTTCTTTCCCAATTCTCATGTTCTTTTTTGTTTAAAAATTTTTAGTACTTTATTTTTCCCCAGTTACATGTAAAAATAATTTTTAACATTTGTTTTTTAAACTTTGACTTCCAAATTTTCTCCCTCCCTCCACACCCCTGCCCATGGAGAAAGCAAGCAATTTGATATAATTTATATATGTGGAGTCATGCAGATCATTTCTGTAATAGTCATATTGTGAAAGAAAGCATAAACAAAAAAACTCAGGAAAAATAAAGTTTAAAAGTATGCTGCAATCTGTATTCAGACACCTACAATTATTTCTCTGGGGATGGATAGCATTTTTCATTATCAGTCCTTCAGAGTTGTCTTGGATCATTGTATTGCTGAGAATAACTGTCATTACCAGTCAATCATTGCACAAGTTTGCTGTTACTTTTCGCATAGTACATTTCGCTTTGCATCAGCTCTTGTAAGTCTTTGAAAGTTTTTCTGAGAGCATCCTGCTCATCATTTCTTATAGCACAATAGTATTCCATCAAAACCACATTCCACAATTTGTTTAGTCATTTCCCAATTGATGGGCTTCCCCTCAATTTCCAATTTTTTGCCACCAGAAAAGAGTTGCTATATTTTTTACATATAGGTCTTTTTTCCTTTTTATTTTTTTATCTCTTTTGGGATACAAACCTAGTAATGGTGTAGCTAAGTCAAAGGGTATCAATGGTCTTATAACCCTTTAAGCATAGTTCAAAATTGCTCTAAAGAATGGTTGAATCAGTTCACAGCCCCACCAATAGTACATTCATGTGTCATTTTTCCCACATCCCCCCAATTCTAGTTTTACCAATGCAAATGGATAACTTGGTGATTTGCCTGGGGCACTCAGAATCGAAGTGATTTACTAAAGACTATACAGCCAGGATGGGGCATACTGGGCATGACTTAAACCCAGCTCTCCTGCCTCAAAGGCTGGCTAGCTCCCTATCCACCCTACATCACTTTCACATTTCCTGCAGGACAATAAACACTATTGAAAATAATAAGAAACACTGACTCAAGTCACAAGGGCTTTTTCTTGTGTGTTCCTACACATCTGTTTATATGTGAAAATGAGAGAAAGAAAGGGAAGGAGGGAAGCAGGGATCTGTGTGTGTGTGTCTGTTTATGTGTGTGTTCCCCCCCCACCACCTCTAGGGGGTTCAGCTTTGATCTTGTCTGGACTTTAGGACTTTTTCCTTGAAGTCTTTTCCTACTTGGGAGAGTTGGGAGCATCTACTCCCCACCTATCATTTATCACAATGGTTCTAAGTTTATTGTATTAGAGAGATCACACAAGAAGAAAATGAGAAGGGAAGGAACACTCCTCAAAAGCATTTCCTTGTTTAGGAAACTGATGTACAGAATGTGGACACAATTTCATCCACACCTTTAGCAGATGATGAAGGAGGACAGCTGGGGAGTTGAAACAAGGTTCCAGGTTGGGAAATGATCCCCCTGTAGACACCTTCAAAATAGATCAGAGCTCTAGAAGAGTCCCTTAATCTTTGAGACTCCCTATGGATTTAACAGCTAGAGAAAACTCTCCCCTATGGAAAAGCTCCACTCATCAGCAAAGAAGCTGAGGCCAGTAGCAATAGCCAGTTCCAGGCCATGGAAGAAGAAGGCCTCCAAAACTGAGATTTCATTCTTGGAGGAAACAGAAACCCTATGGGTAGGTGAGTTCCTTTACATGAAGCCAAATCTTACTTGGAAAATGAGAAGGAGGAAAAATTGTAGATGGCCACTTTTAATCTCCAGTGTCAGAGTTGATATTTTTAAAGTTTGTATTCCAATTCTTGCCCTGCTATTTAAATGAAATCACTTTGTCTTTCTCAGGGGATGACAGTTGTTCATAGGAACGGTGACCCACGAAGCAGCCAGGCTGCCTTGGAGGCTGAACAGGGTTTCAGAGGGATTGTCCTAAGCAAGAATTCACTGGAACAGAAGTGATCACAGCTAGTTCTCATGGTAGAAATGGGGAAAACAGGAATAAAGATCACCCTACACAGAAGCATCATAATTGACAAGTCTACAGTACCGAAGGACCATCCACGATCACCTTGAAGTCACACAACAAGACTGCAAAGGGAGTAAACATCCCCCTTTTACAGGTGAAGATGAAGGTCTGATCTGCCTATTCCCACACACCTGAGCTTCCTAGAGAAGTTATTTGTCCAAGGCCACACACTTTGTAAGCATGAAGAAGCAGAAATGGAACCTATTCACTAAGAAGCATTTCCAGAATTGGGGTAACAGGGCTTCTTTCCTTCACCTACACTGTGGGACCTTTGCCAATTTGAGGTGTAGGTCACATTAGTAGAGGCAGGTAAGTGGTAGGATAGACTCGGAATCAGAAAGACCTGAGCTCAAATTTGGCCTCTGACTGTATTTAATCTTTATTTACCTCAGTTTCCTCACCTGTAAAACAGGAATAATAATAGCACCTGTCTCCCAGGATTTGTGTAATGATAAAATGATATTTGTAAATCTTAAAGCGTTATATAAATGCTGCATCACCATCATCATCACAAGCAAGGGTTTATTCCAGAGCAGCACTAAGAGAGGGAGAAGCCATCATTCATTCAGTCATTCAACAAGTATTTATTAAATTCCTTCTGTGTGCTAGGCACTGTACTAAATGCTTGGAATAAAAAAGTGCTTAGTACAAAGCTGTCTTTGCCCTCAAAGACTTACCTTCTAGGGGTTTGGGAAGGGTGAGAATGTGAATAAGCGTCCATGTGTGTGCACACATGTGTATATGTGTGTGCATCTGTGTGTGTGCATGTGTCTGTGCCTGTGTGTGTGTGCATCTGTGTGGGTGTGTGCATCTGTATGTGTCTATGTGTGTCTATGTGTGTGCCCATGTGTGCATGTCTATGTGTGCATCTGTGTGTGTGCATGTGTCTGTGCCTGTGTGTGTGTGCATCTGTGTGGGTGTGTGCATCTGTATGTGTGTATGTGTGTGCCCATGTGTGCCCATGTGTGCATGTCTATGTGTGCATGTGTGTGTCTGCATTGCGTGTGTGTGCATGTGCACACGTGTGTGTGTTTTATACATATAGAGCACCATGATATGGCCCTTACTAGTTCAATTAAGTTTATGAGCACAGATCTCAAAAAACACCAAAAAAAATTGCAAGTGAACATCTAAGAGGTTATCCTTTTCCTGGATATTCTCTCCTAGGGACATTTGGAAAACGCCCATCAATAGAAAGACCACATTGGGTAGACTTTGTACGTGTGCTCAAATGAGGATGAAACTTTGTCCTTTTCACCCCTGGTCTGTTTGTTTAAAACATTCGACTACGACTGCGTCTTCTTCAGATCATTGGTAGTAAAAGGAAAATTGCTTAAGGAATGTCTCCTTCTCCCCCCCCAGCCCCCCCCCCCACAAACATACACACAGAAGTTCCTTTGAATAGCAACTGACCCAGACCAACTGAAATCCAATATTGCTTCAGAAAGCAAAAGAACATGACAAGATGTTTCAAGATATACAAGAAAATGGTAAGAGCCCATGTTTCGTGTGGCAAAGAGAAAGTCAGCTGAAAAATGCATGCTTCCATTCTACTCTGGGGCAACAACCAGAAATCAGACATGTGAAAAGGACATGGGAACTCCCCTTCAATGTGTTTTCATATAAAATACTGTGGCCTCATCTGTCCCTATTCTAGGAACACTCATTCCTAAGGATCCACTATTTTATATGAAGTGTCATGACATACTAAGCTCAAATCCTATTCAAGCCTTCATTATTGAAGTATGGAGTCATTTTGAACACACAAAGAAATATCTTCTTAATGTTTAATATCACTAAAACCAACCATGCCACCTGCTTTCTCTAACTATTGGCATTGACTTCACCTAGATACTTGCTCAGCTCGTACACTAGAAATGTTTCTGAAATTCAGCTTCAAAGTAGTCTTAAGATAATAAGTATGAATTGTCAAATTGTCATAGATGCCTTCCATTTTTTTTTCAAACTCACGAATACAGGATTCTTCTCTTAGCACCCATGGAGGGTTTAGCATCCCCAAGAATTCTGAACACATATATTATGACTTTAATGACTCAGAATCCTACCCAATTTATCTAAATACTATTTTGCATCCAGAAAGAACTACCCCCCCCACACACACACAATGGTCTGAATTTTCCTCTTTCAGCATCCCAGTGAAAAATGGAGAATAGCAATGTTCTCATTCAAATCTATGTGGGGTTACCTTCATAGCAAGGAAAATAATGGCATCTATTTCTCTGGCATTGACTCAGCTTAAAGGTTATGAAATGCTTCCTTCACAGTCTCGCTGTGCAGGGTGGGGCGTGAGGACAGACACAAGTATTATTCTCACTTTGTTGGAAGAGGAAACTGAGAGTCAGGGAAATCTAATGGTTTGCTTTTGATCAGTCTGTCTAAAACATGTATCACCAGGGCTTGAACTCAAGTCTCTGGCCTCCCAGGTCAACTGGTTTTCTACTCTGCTAGATCACCTCCCTAATTTCACCAGATCCTAATTTCTCTTAGGGATAGGAAGCACCCTTTACCCAGCCTTGGTCAAACAATCAGCCAGCCTAGGGAATGAGGGGATGGAAGTGGAGAAACCAGGCCTTTATGAAAAAGAAATGAGGATTTATATTGAAAAAATAAATGGTCTTCATTCTACTCAGATCAGAGAGATAAACAGGAGGAGACCTCAGTGGCCATCTTGCTATCCCCCACCCATTATTCTACAGGCAAAGTCCATAAAGAGGAAGTGACTTGATCAAAGTCACATTTGTAGTAAACACCAGAGATGGGCTTTGACCTCTGACCTCAAAGTCAATGCTCTTTCCAATGTCAACTATTGTCTTGCTTGTGAAGTTTTCATATATATATGTAGTATATATCACACACACACACACACACACACACACACACACACACACACACACACAAAGAGTTACATTGACCATAAAAGTTTATCATCTGCAAAAAGGCAGTTTTCTTGTATGTCTACACAATCAATGCTTGGCTATCTGAATATGGATAATCTACAGCTTTCCCCTCTCTTTCAATTAGAATTTTTTAGTACCAAGCTCACTTCCCTTTCCTTTATTACTGTCAGATAGGGACCCTGAAGAAGGAAATGGCTAACGACTCCAGCATCTTCACTGAAAACCCCACCGGGGTCATGAAGAGCCAGACACAACTAAAAATGACTTAACAACAACCGTAGCAAGGCTGACTTCTCTTTTCATCAGTTGGAGGATTTTTAAGGAATTTTAAAAACAACCCTTAAGATACTTGAGGTCTTTGTGCCCCCACTGCCTAGCACAGTACTCAGGATATGGGTGGTTCTTCATCTGTCCTTGTTGACAGAATGAGCAAATAAAATTAGAATCCCAGACACGCTATGAAAGTTTATTTAAAAATTGGCAAGTCCAAGGCTTCAGATTCTCTGTTGATTCTGATTGGTCCCATCACTGCTCCCCTCAATTAGTGTACCCTAGTGTTCAATGTACAAATGGTCAGGTTTTCTTAATGCTTAAATATATCCTGGGGAGAGTGCCTGTTTTACTGGTGAGGGGCAAAGATGGCAAAATGTACCTAGGCTTTTTATGGTTCTTCTTGGGATAGTTAATATTCTTGCTTCCCTGTTTGGTAAGTCTTTTTAAAAATTCTATCAGTGAGGACCTCCCCAGAAGCCATCTATCTGCCATGTGTCTCCCACATCCTAATACGCTCACAAGCTATGTGAATATTTTTCTCTAATTCACTTCAACTGTTGTTTTTATTACCAGCTAATTTAATATCCTTTCTTCTTTCATATTTGTAAAAGCCAGTGAATGCAGAAATGTGCAGCCAGCCTAGACCCTCAGGCCTGTGGATCAAGATGGCAGGCTGGCCTGGGCTCCCTTGGGGACTGTAGTGCCAGAAGGGTGATTGGACACAGTGACCTGTCTGCATGAGATGAGACAAAAACAGGAGGTCTGTAATGCTGATGAACTAACCTGTCACTCACAAGCTCAGGTCTGCAAAAAAGAGAAGACGCAGTCAATATTTAGTGACCACAAGAGGTGGGAATGCAAACAATCATTTATTTTAAAATGAGCAGACCCCATTAGAGACACCCGTTAGTTTTATTTATTTAGATTCACTGGAAAAAGGGGGAGGAGGTCCAGAACTCACTTTGTGGTTCCATTTCTAAAGAATTTGAAAATAAAAATGGAATGCTGCAAAAACTCATCCTGAGATTCAGGGCATATAGAAGCCTGACACAGCTTCTTGCTCCCTGGAATCAGGGTTGGATTCCAAACAGTGCAGTTATGAATCAAATTCACTATGAGCAATGAGTTTCTAGATCCTGACATGCCAGGCAAGGAAACTGGTCTGCAGAATGCTGGGCTGCTTAATTGCTTGCTTGGGGGAGGGAAAATCCAGGGGGAAAGGTAGAGGAGCAGCAATGTACCTTGGAGCCTGCATTCCCAGCTGCCACATAATGGGCAGTAGTGCCAGCCTCTGTCTACCCACTGTCATCTCCAGGGGAAGCCACAGTGGACACTGGCTCCTGGAGGTGGAAGAAATTGAGATAAAGGAAAATCTGGAGCAACCCTCCCAGAAAAAGCTTTAAGCAGTGTGGAGGAAGAATGTGTCTGAAAAGCAGATAATTGACTCCTGTAACTCTGGCCATTTGGCAACTAAGCTGGTAGTTGTGGAGTGAGGGCTTGAGGAGGGACGAGAGAGAGAGAGAGAGAGAGAGAGAGAGAGAGAGAGAGAGAGAGAGAGAGAGAGAGAGAGAGAGAGAGAGAGAGAGAGAGAGAGGAAGAGGGAGAGGGAGGGAGAGAGCATGCTTAGCATTGCAATTGTAAAATATACATGTAAAGGGATGCACACTAAATTCTGTCAAATGGGTAGGTCCACACCTCTGGTAGACCTTTGAAAATGGCATTTGAATTGAGAGCTACTGGAATGTGGACACGGAAAACTACAGAATTAGGTTAAAGTTTTGCATCTCGATGATGTTAGAAGTTAAGCAATCATTTGGTAGCACTTGCTCCTTCCATTCTGCCAGAGCAGGAAAACCAAACTCATTTCCCAATATTAACATGTCCTACTTCATCCTGCATCAGCAGCAATGCATCTGCCTCATTTCAGCTTTCTGATTTTTGAGGAGAGAGGATGATTTTTCGCTATTTTTCTTCTTCCATCAAATTCAGTTTAGTATTTTTGGTTCAAATAAATAAGATTCATTTTCCCCTTAACTAAATAAATACATGAAGTCTATTTCAATTGCAATTTGCAAACTAGTAACTTTCTTCATTTTAACCAGCCAGAAAGCACATGCCTCAGTTGTTTTAACCAAATAAGTGATGAGAGCTACGACTTGTTTTCAAAACTATGTCCTTCAGTATAATGACTTATTAAGTATTTATTCTAATGTCAGAATGCACAGCAAGTTGTCAATATATATGAGACTCCTGTGTACGCTCCTGGAAACAATATTAGGAGTGAATTAAAAACTCACAGTCCTATCATGATAATGACATTGGCGATGACGATGACAGCCCAGCTGTCTACTAGAACCTCAAAAGGAAAAAAAATGCTCTGTCTTGTCTGTGTAAAACGTGTTTCCTTTCGGCGCCCAGCCCGCTCTTAGGGATTCTCACAAAACATTAGTAAATAACAACATAGGAGGATCCACCTGATTCTTGCCTGAGCCGCATTTCCTCAATTGAGGGATACCCATATAATAAGCACCACGGAGGGAAATCGTATTTCTTATTTGAGAGCAGGGCAAAATCATGTCACCCAGTATTTATTCACTGCAATGTATTTAAACAAGTGCCCTGCTTACGGACATGAGAGGCACGGGCTGATGAAACAGGACAGGAAAGCTCTCAGGAACTCAAGTTTCATTTGGGTATTTGTTTTTAAGTGGCAGTACCTACATGATTCCTCACTGCCACGATTGTTTCAGGAACATTTCATGGACCCATCCAGTAATGCACACGTGTCTCAGAAGGAAATGAGCACTTTACAACATGGTCTATACATGGATTTTTTTTTCTCTGACAAATAACTGCCCACACTTCATTACTTGAAAGCCTGCATAGCAGAACAAAGCTTTAAAGTTTAAAAAAAAAACATCTCCTTGATGAAGAAAAACAACCACCAACCCTATCTCTTACGTTGAAATGAGTGCAACTCACTGGTAAACAAGGCATTCTCGATCTCACATTCTCCATCTAAAAATACATTACAAGGCACGCTGGTATTAATAAACCATGTGCTTTCCGAGCCGTAAATGTTGGGCTGTAATTTAGTTGAAAACCGTGTAGGACGGTGTGTTTTCTATGACTATTAAAAATATAGGGGACAAATTCCATGTCCCTAGCATAACCAGCTTGTCTTAATTAGACACTGTGTGTAAAAAAAAGGAAAGAAAAGAAAAAAGAACTGTACACATGCAAAAATTAAAAAAAATAGAAACTTTGGAGAGTTTTAAAATATCTTTTTACTGTATTCAGAATTTATGACTTAATGGTCAATGAATAAACTGAGAGTACTTAGAAAATTGTTAGTAAAAAAGATACACGTCGATTTTTAAAGCCCAGGAATCCCAGGCATCCCTCCCCACCCCCCTATTCCATCCCCCCAACCCCCATCATACTCATAAACAAATAAACCTCCCTCAGTAAGAGGACCCTCTTATTTCTTCCCTCTTAGATTGGGGGAGGCAAATTGGAAGGCAAATTCAAAGACAATGCCTATGCCTCCTCTCTCTGCTCTCCACATCAACATTTCACCATGGACAGAAACTACAGATTTAACAGAAATCACAAAAACAGAGAGAAGCGGGACTCACACTGACCCATTTGGCAGACAAAGACGCCCAAACAGCCAAGCTCTACACAAAATCAGCTGGGGAGGCCTCTGCGAGGGATTCTTCTGACATTTCATCACAGCAACCCCAGCCCAGCTCACCTCCCTGAGTCCAGGAAAGCAGAACAAAATAGAGCTGTTTATGAGAGCTGTTGTACAGGATTGCATTAGAGCTGGCCACCTGGCCCTTCCAGATTGTGGCAGGGCTTCATTGCAGCTGGCCCCCTCTGCAGCAGACAAGACTCCCCTATTTACCAAGCTCCAGAACACATTATCTGCTTCAGGAGTAAAAGTTTAAAAAAAAAGAAAAAGAAGAAAAAAACAAAAGGAAAAATCTGTAGCTAAGATTATAAGAATTACGGTCAATATTTTAAAAATTGAACAGCATTAGACAATTTTTAAAAACCCACATAACTAGCTAGTAAATGTAGCACTTTACTCCCCATTTCATTCACTTCATTTCTCTCACAAATCACAGTATCAAGTCTAAAGCAAGATCTAAAAAACAGTTTTTTGCAAAACTCAGACAAAATTTTAAGGTGGGATATTTTAAAAGCATTTATTCGATATGAGTTTTAACCACTGCTGCCCTGGCCAGGTTTAATGTGGTCTTGTGGCTGCCTCAGTCTCAGGACTACACTGGCAGGCAGCAGAAATACAGATAGAAAGATGGTACTGTAAATATGAATTATGTGAATCATATGGGGAGACCCTTGTGGAAAAAAATTCAAAGGGGAGTTGAGAGATGGCTGACTCCATACCTGACCAATTACAGCTTGCATGGTCCATGTGTCCTGCTGAGCTGAGAGATCGCAATCCATCATACGTTGTCTTTGAAAAGGAGAATGGGGCTTTCTGGCATGCATCTGTCAATCAACTTCTGCACTCCCAACCATCACCAAAAGCAAGGGAAAAAAAGTCCAGCGGCTCCACCAAATAGGATGAAACAGTCATGTGACCTCCAGCACACACACATACACACACACAACACACACACACACACACGTACTTCCAAGGAACAGAGGAATTTTCTCCAGATATGAAATGACATTGACAAATATCCAATACCAAGTAAATAAAGTGGGACAAACAGCTAGTCACCAAAGACAAAACATTTGCTATAATCTTCAGCTAAAGATTTAACAAACCTAGAAGAATTTTTTTTCAAAAAGAAAAAAAAAGCCTAAACTTTCCAGCTGAGGTGTTATTTTTAAGCATGTAGTTATTGAAACTTTAACCCTTTGTCTCCTTGACTGCTACCTCTTCCTTTCTTTATCTTCCTTCCTTTTCTTTTTTCTCTTTCATGTATATTTCTCCTTTCTTTTTACTTCCTTTTTTCTTCCTTGTTTTCTCTCTCCCTTTTTTATTTCCTTGTATTCTTTCTCCTGTTCCTTTCCTTTCCTTTCCTAGTCTTCTTTTTCCCTTTCCTACTTTTTCTTTCATCCTTTTACTTTTCTTTCTCCCTTTCATTCCTCCTTCTTTCCTTTATTCATTTTTTCCTTCCCTCTTTCCCTTCCTTTCTTTGAAATTCATTGTGTTACTTCTCTGACCACCCAATGGTTTTAATCACAGATTCTTTAAATTATCTTTAGCCTATGTGGAGCAACCATTACTGAATTATTTTCTTTTAATTGCAAGCTTGACAATCTAATAACTTTTCACTCATACTCTGTGATATTTGTTGACTGGAGATATTTACAAACACTCAACTGTTTGTGTTAACTGTGATGACCACTCAAAAAAGAAAACATTCAGATTTTACCAGTATTTTTAACTACTGTAATTCAATAGGATGAGAGTTGGTTCACTCACTGTTTTCCCAAACTCACAAAACATTATAGAAAACATGCCTATTTCTTCTCTCACCTAAACTGTTCTCAGGATTTTTAAAGATTGTTTAGTCATTTCTTCCTGTCCAAGAACATCCTTCCCTTGTCTCGAAAAACCAAACATGAGCAGTAGCAGATGAATGTGTGGTCAGAGACAGCTGATGGGCTACTATCCCAGGACCTTGTTAAGCCTTTCAAGATGATGGCAGACACCTGGTCTTGAGTAACAGATGGGCAGCCTGTGTGTTCATTTTCATATAAAATCACATCCTGTTCAAACCAATAAATAATATTCATAGACTTTAGAGTGTTGTACTGATCTTCATGGAAGTGAACTTTTTTCTGAAGTCTTTGAATTCATTGGGATGATCTTAACCTCCCTGGAACTGTTTCCTCATTTATAAAAATGAACAGTTTGGATTTGCAGGCTCCTGAGGACCTTTCAACCTCTAAATCTAGAATCCTCTTATGTAAACTGTGACAACTCACCCCTTAGTCTTTCCATACATGGGTTTTGTTTTGCTTTTCTAAAACATGTGTTTATATGTAGGCAATTGGTTTCCATATTTAATGCCTAATATTTAAGCTGAAAGAATTGAGGAAAGGGTGTGAAATATATAGAGGTCTCATCTCTTGAAGTCTACAAATTTCTTGAAGACAAAAGTGAAAAAGGATTTTTAAAAAGCCTACAGGAGAAGGGGAACTCAGACTTTCCTCACCCCATAGCAACCAACACTTTAAGAAAGAAATCTTTAGTGTTGCCAGCCCCCACTAAGGGCAAAGAAGCCAAATGTGTTTGAGTGTGTGGGTGGGTTTGAGGTGGGGGAAGGCTGCTTCTTTGGACCTGGGAGTCCCCAAAGTCACTTGGCGTGTGTTCTGGGTGCATGTCACCAGATATGTGGTATCCCCCTCACTGTAGGCCTTCAGGTAAAAGATGGCTGACCTTTTCCATGTTGAAGATGCTGTCAGAGCAATTCTGGTTCAGGAGCAGGTTGGACAAGCCAGGCACTCTGACCACTTATAGCCCTAAAGAAACAGGGATGCTGGGCACCCTTGGCTACCTGGGGGCTCAAAAACCATGTATAAGTACAGTGGGAGTCCATTGATGCTGGGGTGACTTGGTTCTGGCTGGGGGATTGAAGGGGTGGCTGGGGGTCTGAAGACACAGTCAGAATACAAGGACCCACCCTGAGGCTCAGAGAAGGACCCCAGTAAGGGAGAATGGAGAGACTTGGACACCCAAAGACATCGGCCTTTACCCATGGAAGACTTCTATTCTGGGAGGAGATAAGGTGACATACCAAGGAGAAGAGACTGAGGAGGGGATTCTTCTCCCCTAAGTATCAGGATCCTCTCCCTGCCCCACAAACACTGCCTTAGTACTGGACTTGTGATCCTAATCCCCAATCTTGTATACCCTGTTCCCTGGGCTCTGGCTTCTATGGCAACTGATGCCACTCTGGATTGGCACAACCCCACCTGATGAGAGGGGAATTGTCTGGGAAAGAGGGTGCTTCTCAGGATCACTACCCCGAACAGTGCACTCTTCCCCCTGCTTCAGACCCAACCCAGGCATATGCCCAACTCTTACCTTGTCAGCAGCCAGCCTCCATGCCTGGGGATGCAATTGGCTCTTCAGATCCAGCACAATCTGGCTCCTTCTATTCCTTCTCCTGTCTCCTTAGCTTTGCATAGGCACTCCCCCATGCCTGGAATGTCCTCTCTCCTCACCTCTGACTCTTAGGATCCTTAACTTCCTTCAAGGCTCATGTCCTACAGGAAGCTATTCCAACTTCTCCTGGTTGCTATGCTCTCACCTGCTAAAATTACCTGCCAAAAGTTAACTATGTAAGATTGGATTTAGAACTAGGAATAACCTTAGAGTTGCCATAGCACCTCAGGATCCTCCATCCAGAGCTGGAAGGGACTTCAGAAGCCACCCAATCTAAACTCTTCCTTTTTATAAATGATCAAAAGACATCCAAGGAGGTCATAAAAACTCATCCAAGTAGTTTCAGAGGCAGCATTAGATCCCATAGCCTGACACTGATTCAATGCCTCATTCCTTATTGGACTGACAATGTAGTAACAGCATTTACATTACAGATTCTCGAGAGTGTAGACTCCTGGTATAAGAATTCAAACAAACAGAATAAAAGGGAGGAGAATTTGAACTTAAAGGCTAAGATGGGAATGGGCAGAAAGATAGAAGTATTAAAGAAAATAAAGAAATGCGTAATCCCAGGAATGAATATTGATTATGAATATTTTAAATAAAATCCTGGCAAACAGACTATAGACAAAGATCCAAAAACATATTCACTAATTTCAAGTCGGATTCAGACTTAGGCTTGCAGTGTGGTTCAATATTAAGAAAATAATTATTATAATTAATCATATTGAAAGGAACAGCATCCAGAAGCACATATTTATAGAAATAGACCCAGAAAAAGCCTTTGACAAAGTATAACACTTTTAAATAGTAAAAATCCTGATTGACTAATACAAGAAAAAAGTATCTAAAATCAAAAGCTAGCTCTACTTGCAATGGATCAAAGTACATCATTTTTTTTAATGGTAAAAATCCTAATTGACTAATACAATTTTAAAAAGCTACAATCAAAATTTAGCTCTACTTGCAATGGGATAGCATAAGAAGCTTCTCCAAGAAGTAGAAAAATAAAGTATTCTTTCTTCTTCCTCTGTTACTTGACATCGCTCTACAAATCCTAGCAATGGTAATAAGAACAGTGAAAGAAATCAAAGGCACAGACCCAGGCAAAGAGGGGACAAAAGTAGCCTTATTTGTTGATAATGGTATATTGGGTCTAGAAAATTCTCAAAAATTCTGCAAAGAAACTAATTGAGACAATAGCTTCAGTAAAGTAGAAGGTAACTCCCAAACACTAAGTTGAAGAGAAAGTGTTATTCCCCATTTTTTCAAGGAGATTCCTCATCAGGAGTTCCCTATCAGGGAAAGCAGATTCCATCCAAAACAAAAGCAACAGGATACAAAATAAATTTACAAATATCAACAGTCTTGCTATATAGGAATAACAAAATCTAAGAGAAAATAATTAAAAGTCCTATTTAAAATATCTATAAAATGCACAAAATAATTGGCACTAAAATTTTACTTTACCATGACTTGAGATCTATATAGATATAATATCAAAATAATCTTTAAAGAAATAAAGATTGCTTTAAATAACTGGAAGAATGTTCAGTGCTCATAATTTGGCTATACCAATATTATAAAATTGATATCATTTGAATTAATGTACAAGTTATTGTCATTACATGTCAATATCAAATTATCAAGGAGATGCTTCATAGAAATAAAAAAATATAAGAAAATTCATTTGGGGGAAGGAAAGGTCTAGGATCTCAAGGGAAATCATGGGAAAATATATTAAATAAATTAGTAGCAAGTAGTGAACATCTAAATAATTTAGTACTAACAGAAAACTAGAACAGTTGAACAGATTACATAAGGAGAAATTAGACACAATTGAACTCAATAATCCAGTGTCCTATAAATTCAAAACCATGTTAGCTGAAGAGATTGGTGTCTATAAGCTATAGGTCTGTGAGCTCAACTCTAGCAAAATCCTAGCACGTCTGTGACCTTGTGGACCCACTTACAACATTTTTATGCACACCATATGACCTTGGAGGCTACCAGTCTGAATCACCGAGTGGGATAACTTTCTGAATTCTACAAAAGACTGTGCATCACTGTAACAGTTTCCAGTGAGGGGGTGAAATGTCTTCTTGTTCCAACAGATGGCACTCCAATTGACTGCCAACCAAATGATCTTCATTTTCAGGGATTCTTAACCTTTTTTCCCCCCATCATGTGTCCCTTTGACAAGTGAAATCTTTGGAGTCCTTCTCAAAATTATCCTTTTAAATGCATAAAACACTATGCATAGGATTACAAAGGAAACCAATTATGTTGAAATATAATTGTCAAAACATTTTTAGAAACAAATTCATAGGTCTCAGGAAAAATTCCCTGAAGCATGAGTAGGAAAGCCTCCCAAGAGGGCACACTGTCCCCTCTGGCCACTCGAGGCAGTTTTCTAAGCATAGCAGTGGCAGCAGCATGCTGATTTAATTCAGTGATGACCAGGTGCAGAGTTAGCTAGGGACTGATAGGAAATAGAAAGGAAGCATGGTGGAGTAGAGTCTTCGCTTCAAGTCTCAGCTCTGATATATACTGGCTGGGTGACCCTGGTCTAGTCAATGAATGTCTCAGGGTCTCAGGTAACTCTAAAAGATATAAATTGTATGGCAGATGCTGGTCTACATTGCTGGAAGGAAGACACTCAATGGGAGTTTCCTACAGAAATAAAATCCCAAGTCTAGCCCCAAGCCGTATAATAAATAGAAACATTTCTTTAAAAAAAAAACCAAACCCAAAACAGGAAGCCTATGGGTGTAGTCCTCACCCATATCTAGAGCCTTCTCTTTCTATTAATAACCCTGACATTCTCAGAGGACAGGCATTCAGTATACCACAGCCATATAATTCATCAAGTTCAGTAAAAATTATTGGAAAAAACACGTGTTCCTTCATGGAGCCCTGTAGTCATTACCCCAAACTTGTCTCAGCTGCCCTCCCAATTCCTCAGGTACAGTCAGGGAATAGTCCTGAACCACACTCACCCACAAGTCAGAGAAAGGAAATAAGTGTGTGTTGGGGTTGGGGCAAGGGTGAAAGACCCCGGCTCTGGGCCACTGAATAGAGCCCACAAGATAAGATCACAGAAACATGGGGAGGAAGACAATCTTCTTGCCCCTAGCTCACTATCCACCAGGACTCCAGACAGTTTCTTTATTCTCATGTTCTCAAGCCCCCACCAACTCTGGTCCCCACTGATCTCAGCTCTTCCTCCATTATTGGTCAAAATAAATAGAGCCTTAGGCTATAGCAGCCTGAGACCACTGCTACCCAGCAGTTCCCAATGTTTAAGGAAGCTGATACTCAGATACTGAGCTGAAAGCTCCAGTCCTCACAGAGGCTCTCTGTTCTCTGACAGCCAAGAGATCTTGAATGTCTTACCCTTCAAGAGCATGTGTTCTCCCAGACTCGCGGAGGAAGGAAATTGGGGATTCTAAGAAACTATCTTACAACTCACTGTCTTCAAATTATTGAATCATTTCCTTGGATCCAGGGGGAAAAGAAGTCAAATAGGTAAGTAGGCAGGGTGCGGGAAGAGATTAAGGTATAGTATAGATACTAGAATGATAATACTCTATTACAAAGAGGGACAATTTCCAGGGGTGATCATTAGAAGCCAGAGGGGCTCATCAAGAACAGAAAACGGCATAATCTCATGGGTTTGGCGGGGTTTTGTTTTTGTTTTTGTTTTTTGTGACAGGATAACTAGCTTGGCAAATGAAGTAAATGCTATCAAAGTAACATGTACTTAGATTTCAGCAGAACATTTGGAAAAGTTTCTGCTGCTGAACTTATGGACAAAATGTGCAGAGACTTGGGCCATCATAGAGTTAGGTGAATTTGGAACTGGTGGAGGTTTGGGCCCAAAGAGAAGCATCTCAGTGCCAACTTGGTTGGAGTTCTCTGATGAAGTGCCCTAGGGATCTGTCCTTGACCCCATGCTGTTGGGCAGTTTTATCAGGGTCTTGGAGGAAGACGAAGAAGGCAAGCTTTTCTAGTTTACATTTTTGAAGTTGGTGAAGATTCCCATATGGATGTGGATGGACTCATTAGCCTTGGAGGTCCCTTCCAACTATGAGATTCTGTAGAATGTGCGTGGTTCAGCAAAAGTCATCACAATTTTGGAAAACTCAATGTCAGTTCTGGTGACAAGAAATCTTTCCAGTCGTGCCGACTCCATGGATATGGTGGCTCATCCTTATAATCCCTGCTACTGGGATGCTGGTGGATCTCTTGAGCTTAGGAGTTTTGGACTGCACTGGGGTAAGACAATCAGGAGGGACATCAGGCTGCCTAGAAGGAGGCAAACTGCCAGAGGTCAGAAATGGAGCACATCAAAGCTCCCATGCCAATCACCAGAGGGCTAGACCTAGGAGAGGCCATTGTCTGTCCAGCATAAGAAAGACAGAGAGACCTCAAAGGGAAGAGATTAAGGTATAGTATAGATACTAGAATGATAATACTCTATTACAAAGAGGGACAATTTCCAGGGGTGATCATTAGAAGCCAGAGGGGCTCATCAAGAACAGAAAACGGCATAATCTCATGGGTTTGGGGGGGTTTTGTTTTTGTTTTTGTTTTTTGTGACAGGATAACTAGCTTGGCAAATGAAGTAAATGCTATCAAAGTAACATGTCTCAAAAAAAGAAAAATTCCCACCCTTCTCATCTGTTTACATTTTCATTTCTCTAGTATTCTTCAGTATCCTTCCCTCTTTGATGTCCTTTGGTCTTATTCTTTCTGCACTCCAAATTTCCAGCATTTCCATTGTCAAAATCTTTCCCTCTGGTTGCTTTATTTCTTGCTAAGGACCAGGCTGAAGGGACCCTTCACAGCTGCAGGAACCTGACCCCTTACACTCTGAATCTCCATATATATATGGTTGGGTGTCTTTAACCCAAGCTTTATAAACCTCAGGCAGCACAAGTTCATATGAGACAGGATGGGAAATTAGGTCCCAGGCAGTATGGGGTGTGCTGGCTATCTGTTTGTACCTAATAGCATTTCTTAAATAATTTATAAAATTTACATATCAGCATCCCCTTAATGTTCCTTCTTCTAGGACTGCCATTAATGGGAGAATCCCTCAGGGTATGGAAAATAGGGTTGATCACCTATATGCTTTAAGGAATGACCTTTAGGGGAAAGAAAGGCATTCCTCTTTAAGTATAGCCCTAATTAGGGCCTAATCAATTAGCTTTTTTGCACTATTGACACATATTGAGTTTGCAGTCCATTAAAACCCCAGATCTCTTTCATACAAACTGCTCTTCAGCCCAGCCTCCCACATCCTGTACCTGTGAAACTGATGTTTTTGAGCCCAGATGTAAGACTTAAAATTCATCCCTAATTCAATTGTGCCTTATTTGGTTGGGCCAAATGTTTAAGCCTAATGATGTCTATTTTGAAAATTGAGTCTTTCCTCCAGGGTGTTAACTCTTCCTCACAGCTTTGTGACATCTCAAAATGTGCCAAGCATTCCATTCATGTTTCCATCATCCAAATTACGAAGGAAAATATTTGCTTGATATTCACTTACTTGGGGAGTTTGTTTTCTTTTGCTTTGAAACTGTATGTGCTATACCTTTCCTGGATCTATGCCTGTTTGTTTCTATTTTGTTTTCAGAAAAATTGCAGGGTGTTAAATTGAGCCTAAAGCAGACTGAGAATATGAAGAAACCCAGTTGCCAGGGTAAGCCCAGGAAATGTGGCCTTGGCAGCAGGCTTGGCACTGCTGAACATAGTACAGCATCCTTTGATTTCAACTTATTTCTTCCTCATTCTTTGTGGAAGGTTTTTCCCCCTGTTCAGGAGGACGCAAGATCGGCTCACTGGAGTTGAGAGCTGCCTGGGAATCCACTGAGAGAGTGGCCACCCGACTGTCATCCCTTGTTCAGGGGACTGTCTGTTCAAACAAACAAACAAAGACAAAGAGCCGTGGGAGGGAGGCAGCCATTGCCCCTTCATTTTTTTTTTTTAACCATTTCATAAAAAACTGTGTCTGGTAATCAGCATTTTTCACACCCAGGATGTGCTCCAGCTCTTGCCTCAGACAATATCACAGACCTGAGAATCTCAGAGTTGGATGGTCGACTGGGTGCCCTTTGAAAACTGCACTGAAAAGCTGTCTGGTTTCCTGGTACCTTCTGTAATTACCTTCTGTTGCCTCGGCCGAGATGCTAACGTGTAACTCCTCACAGAAACCTTCCTCGCTGAATAGAAACACACATCCCTTATTCTCCTGTTCACTGTTCACTGAAGGACTTTTCTTCTGCTCTGTGATGGGAGGGCCACACTGTCAGCAGAAGCCCAGCCACCATTGTCCCTTTATGCTGCTGCATCAATAGGCTCCAGAACCTGGTCTGTGGTTTGGTAGATCAAAGGTCTTGGTTCACTGTGGAAGTATGGGGCAATTAATAGGACACAGATTGGAATTGGGGGCTTCTGCAGGGCTCCCTGATCACACATGGAGTGTGAGTGTGTGTGTGTGTGAGTGTGAGTGTGAGTGAGTGTGAGTGTGTGTGTGAGTGTGTGTGTGTAAGGAGAAATTTCTTCTACTCTGCCTTCTAGAGAAGGGGCTGACATATTTGAAAATGTCTGAGCCTTGGAAGGGACCTCATTTCACAAAGGAGGAAGCTCAAACAAGGAACAAACTAGTTGTTTAAGGGCATTTCAAAGAGAACACAGTTAACATTGGAAAAGTTCTTTTATTTCACGATTGTTCATTAGAGGTAACTGTTTGGCCCACAAGAGGTGCAGCACCAAGGGGACGCTCCCACCAACTCCCCATGCTTTCTCTCTCAGATATCAGTCACCTGGCATCTCTGGAGTGCCTGCTATTGAGGGTACAAAGAAAGGCAAGGGGCGATCCCTGCTCTTGAAAAACTCACAGCCTCATGGGGGAGACAACATAGAAACAGTGACATGCAAGCAGGCCGTAAGCAGGGTAAGTTGGAGAGAATCCACAGACTTAAAGCAGTTTGCTGCCACCCCTCTTGGATGGCAGGAATAGCTTCCCATTCATTTAGGGGTGAATTGGGTCTCAGAGCTCCGGGCTCTGCCATCCACCTCTTAACCGGCAAGCTTTCATTTAAAGTCTTTTGTAAGGATGTGTGACCTAGGACCAGTCATTCCCTCTCCCTAAACCTGAGCTCCCTCATTTATAAAATGAAGAGGTTTTATTAGATGACCCTTCAGGGTCCTTCCACGTGTAGTTCTATGACCTCTCACAAACCATGTAAAGACCTAAATCAGAATAGGAGAAATAAATCAAAACATGTTAATATCAATACGCCCAACAGGATCATTTCAGGAGGTACCCACACCAATCTCCTACACGGCAGGCAGGGCAAAAGCTGGAAAGTCAGGGCCTTCTACCTGGTAGCCTGGAGTAGGAAATAGCTATTTCAATAAGAACTATCTTTTTCTTTGGTGAATTAATTTCAGTGGAAAAGTACCAATTTGAAGTCAGACGATCTGGACTGGGATGAGGTTTTGCCACTTAATAGCAATGTAACCTCGGGCAGGTGCTTAACCTCTCTGGGCCTCAGTATCCTCATCTGTAAAATGAGGCAGTTCAGACCTCAAAATGCTGGCTCTAGAATCCCAGGATCTTTAGTCCAGTCCCCTCAGTTTACAATCTAAAGCTAGCTTGTAAACTAGTATTTGCAATGCCTTCCTCTGGGCCTGTGACTTTGTCTATGTGCTAAACATAAAATAAAAACCATTAGCATTCAAATATTCATTGACTGTAACTATTGTGGCTAACAAATGGACAGCCCAAAAGCAAAAGGCTTGAAACAAATCATTATCTTGCCATGGTAATCAGAATGACAGTAATTAGCCATGGTAATCTCCCTAGCACAACAGGACTTGAGTTTTCAGCATAATGCCATAGCTAGAAGGCTTGATATTGGCTCCTCAGTATTGGACAATTCTGAAGGCAAATGGATATCTATAAAAAGATAGAACTGAGGACAGCCACTGCTTATCCTTGGAGAAACCCAAGATTTTACTGTAATAAAGAGATGATCAGTGCAGTAACAAGATAATCGGGTTTGTTTTCAGAGCTGTGTAGGGAAATTTGGGGACCCTAATTGGTCTGTCAATTACAATTAGATATGAAAGAGGTGGTTATGAAATACAAGCAACAGCTTCCATTTATTTACATCCAACTTTCAGGCATGCAGAAAATGACAGGTCATGTTGATATGGATACTAAAGAGCTTACAATGAGCTATTCATCAGATGAGGAGGTGCTGGCAGCAGAGAGGAGCCACTCTGGGTGAAGCAGGTTGGCTATGCCCAGTACCAAGGAGGGGAGAAGGAAAAGTCCTTCACTGCACCATAGCTGAGTCACAGGCATTTGAAATGGCAACAAAGGTCACTGCTAGACTTTCACTCTTCAGAATTCACTTTTCAGCTCTACAGATTTGTGATCCTATGATTGAGTCAAGCATTTAGGGCACATGGTGGATGGAGAGTTAGAAGCAGGGCCTGGAAGACCAGAGGCCAAATCCTGCCTCTGATGCTTGCTGCTTGTGAGACCTTGGACAAGGGACTTTACTGCTCCATATCTCAGTTTCCTCATTTGTGAAATGAGGGGGTTGGATGTGGTGGCCTCAAAAGTCTCTTTCAGCTCTAAATCCATCATTCCATGACTGATAATACTGTGGATGTACTCAAACAGAATCCTGCACATCATCCCTGACAAATGACTGCCCAGCCTTTCCTTGGAAACCTCTGGGGAGTCTACATCCATTAGCTCATTCTACCTTTTGACTGCCCTGACAAGAAGGAAACCTTTGGAGAAATAACCGGGGCAGGAATTCTGGGCCAAAGGGGAGACTAAAGTTGTATCACTGAGCCTATAGATCTTTCCAAGTGGCCAAGGAGTCTACCACAGCTCCAACAATGGAAAGCTTAACAAACTTAGTCTCTCCCAGATACTTGCCCACACATCACTCTTCTTTTTCCATAGCTGAAAAGCTAATCTTATTGAGGTGTTAATAAAACTGATAAAGTCTCACCCTCCTGGCTTGTTTGCCTTTGAATAGAGGATTGAAAGTGAAGTCTTAATTCAAACACATGAGTGGTGGGCTTCCAGATCACAGTGCATGAGGAATTTGGGGGAAGGAGGCATTTCTGGCCCCACTAAAACACGCTCTACCCAAGGTTCCCTCTTGTGACAGCAATGACTTAAAAAACCAGAGCAAGTCCTCTAATACTTCCCAATTTCATCCATTCCATAATATTGATTCTTCCACAAGACATGTCTCCATTTCTTTGAGGGTATGACTCACACTATTCAGACCTGAAATTAATTCATAGGCATTTAGGGTTTCCTGGGGACACTGAGAGTTTAAATGACTTGTCCAGGGTCATACAGCCAGTATGTCGGAGACAGGATTTGAGCCTTGTTCTTGACTCTGAGGCTCTCTACCACTAACCACAGCACACTATCTCTTCCTATTAAAATAAAGGAAAGAGATCACCAACCCCAGTCATTTTGTAGCAATATGTCTACCCAACTTGAACATTTCTCAAAATGACCTCCCCACTACTCTAGTTCCTTCCTTCAGCTTTTCTCTCACCACAGGAAGTTTAGTCATTTACTAAGACCTGCTAGGACAAGACTCCATTTGAAATGGCACTTCCACATTTGATGAGCAACATCCCAATAACAGCAGACGCCGGCTACTCTTGAGCCCATTCTGAGGAGTTCCTCATAGCTGGCACGTTTGCCCTTACAAATCTAAGAGACTTTACCCAGGTCAGGGCTGACAGTTTAGACCAGAGCATGGTATTATTAACAGTCATTAATTTAGATTTGGAAGGGACCTCAGAGGTCAACTAGTCTTATTTTACAGAGGAGGAATCCCAGGCTCAAATGGTCACACCTATAGCAAGTGACAAATCTATGGTTTTAACACTGGACCCTCTAACTCTAAATATAATATTCTTTCCATTGTAACCACACTGCCTTCCTGTGAACAAGATAATAGGCGATCATAAGAAATAACAGGATTTACAGTGAGGAGATCACATATTTTCATTCTATTTCTAACCCTATCCAATTCAATTCAGAAAAATATTACACTGGTCCTATGATGAGAGAATCAGGGACTTTATGCATGCCATCAGCTGTTTTGAAAGGAAGATCAAAGCACATGGAGAAGGTGTCATGGTATAGGGGGACGAGTCATGCTTCTAGAATCAGAACATGGGTTCAAAACAAGTTCTTTCTCTACATGTGTGATTATTGATAAAGGCACTTAATTTCTCTGGGCCACAGTTTGCTTATCTCTAAAATTAGGAAGTTGGATCTTAAAGGAACCTCTATTTGTAAATCTTTGGTCCAGTTTAGTAATGGGTCACTTATATATGTTCATCTGGCTCAAATTGAACTATTTAAATGATCTGTTGATTTTTATCAATGTAGGAAATTCCTGGTGGGAGAATTACCTCTACCAAGTGTATATTGCCCGTTGTCTGACTTAATACCAAGGAAGTTGCCTAAGATAATGAGAGATTAACTCCTAGGTTGAAAGTTGAAAGTGGGTTGAATCATACAGGATCAAATATTTGGTTGCACTGATTCATTAGTACTAATTAAGACACTAACAATTAGTAGACTGAATGTTTCAAGGCAGTCCTTAACAAACTGGGATACTGGTGATATTTTAGTCTCCCTATGTAAAAGGGTGGTCCTCTGCAGGAAAGGAGAAAGTAACAAATGAGGTGTGTCCTTTGAATGAATGGTGACATTTGCATATGAAAATGATTGGAAACAATGATCTTGTCCTGGACATAAATTCCTCCTGGGCCTTTTCTTTGCTCACTCATTTTATTGGGAAAACTAGAGGGCCTTAGAATTTCACTACTGAGGAACTCTAACCCCAAAGTGTTGTGGTGGCTACTATCTGGTTTATGGGGAGCTAGATGGTGCAGTCGATAGAGAGACGGCCCTGGAGTCAGGAGGACCTGATTTCAAATCTCACCTCATTTACTAGATGTGTGCTTAACCCCTGCTTGCCCCAGTTTCCATTTGTTAAAAGAGCTGGAGAAAGAAATGGCAAAGCCTTTGGTTATCTTTGCCAAGAACCCCCCCCCCCCCCCAAAAGGCATTACAAAGAATCAAACACAAATAACCAAGCAACAGCATAGAAGTCCAGTTAATGTTTCAGCCTGCCAAGATGATCTTTGGAAAGTATTTTGATCCATCAGCATAAGATATGGTGAGATCTCTGAATGGCCCTGGTTCTGCACCCAAAGAGTCATCATAAGAAAAAACTAAACCAGTAGAGATTGGAATGCTGGAGTGACCCTACTCCTCTAGCTCCTGTTGACTTAGGAGTTGAAATGAAAGGAATAGAACTGGGGAGGGTTCTAGGTAAGAATTTCTGCTGTTCCCTTTATGAAAAATTGTAACAATGTCTTTAGCTGAAGATTTCACCTGTGCCAAAAGTTATAGATGAGGGAGACAACACCAACCTAATACCTGCAGAGCACAGTCCAGTGGAGCAGCCAATCAGTAGCCCAGCATGAACATGTCTTTGGCTTGTAGCCTGGGGGGATGGGAAGGACTTCTCCCACCTGCCCAGGACACGTCTTCCCTAATGTCCGGGAAATACTGATTCCCCACATGTGAGCCATCTGTATGTGACCTCTATGGGTGTCCACTTTACCAAAGCAGGGTATACTGGCAGGACATTGTACTCTGGTTTCTTTTTGCTACTTTTCTTACTTTGCCATTTTAGTAAATGGCTTTGCTTTGTGTTCATTATGGCCTGTGGCTGATATTGAAAGGGAAATACATCAGTGGAGACTTGCAAATCATAGCTTTAGGATTTTAGACCCATAGGATATTGTAAACCTGGAATAATATCTCTCTCAGGAAACCAGATAGATGAGTTTGATGGTAGAGGTAACTTACAGGGGGTGCTACTTATGCACACATGTATATACATGCATGCATGTGTATATACATATATGTATATATAAAAATCAATACCAATTGATATTAAAGTATTAATATCAGTATGACCCATCAGGAAATTTTCTACTTCCATTGCTCCCTCCTTGGAGCCCATTTTGAGTATGACTCCTCTATTATTACAGAGGATTTTATTTTCATTAAAAGAACTAAATAGGAAAAGCCAGATTCACTGTCCAGGGTGGTGGACTGAATTCTATCACTTAAACACAAATAACATAAGACAAATTTCAGTTAAGTATCTGAGGTTAAAGTTGGCTCTCAATGTCTTTCTCAGATTCTGCTAGTTTAGAGGTATTTCAAAGATCTTCTAGTCTAACCAGCCCTTAAAGAGCAGAGCCACAACTATGACAGGGAAACCTGGAAGGGAGGCTAAAATTCAGAGGGCATAAAACAGTGTTTGTATTCTTTCTGCAAATAGAAAGAACTGAGCAGTACAGGGGAGTTCTTCCCTTGTTCCAGTCTTCTCTCCTTCCTTCTCCTTATTGCAGGGTCCTGAAAAACAACCGGTATCCCAGAACCTTTCTCTCCACTGTGATTTGTATGCCAAGCTCTGAAGTTTCTCTCTCTCATCTTCAACTGAATTTGTCTTAAAAAGGTTAGAGTCAGGGGTGGCTAGGTGTTGAAGTGAATAGAGCACCGATCTTGGAGACAGGAGGATCTGAATTCAAATTTGGCCTCAGACACTTAACACTTACTAGCCATGTGACCTTGGGCAAGTCACTTAACCCCAATTGCCCTCCAAAAAGCAATAAAAAAAAAAAGGTTAGAGTTAGATCACTTTTTGTGGTCTTTGCCCTGTGTGTCAAAATTGTTGGATATGGTTCTGATAAATGAAATTTAGATTTAAATTCCATAGACTTTGTTTAATTTCTAAATGTCTTCAGCCAGCTCAAAATCTGTAATCAGTCTCAGGGGAGATAAAATATGCATCATTGATAAAATACCCAATAAGTGTTCTTTTGAGAGCTTTAATTTGGAATCAGGGGAGACCTTGGTACCCAACATGCCTCTGAAATTTACTGTGTGAATTAGCCACGTCCCAAACTCTCTAAGCTGTTTTCTGTTAAAAAAAAAAAAAGTGAAGCACTATCTGTAGTACCCACTTCAAAAAGTTGTGGTCAGGATCTCAGATGATGCATATAAAACATTTTGGAAACTTTAAAATTCTATGCAAGTATTAATGACTATTATTATAGACAATATACTTCCAGAGGATGTTCTCACTTTAGGAGAGTTTAAGCTCTTAAATAGCATTTTCCCCCTAAATTGGTCTCCCTCAAATTGTAAGTCATTGATCCTCTTGGGACAAACAGAACAACAATAATAACAAATGAAAATAATGAATATTTATACATTGTATATAATTTGATCCTTACAACAACCTTGGAAGACAGATGAGGAAACTGAGGCAGACAGGGGTTAAGTGACTTGCTTAGAATCATATACCTATTAAGTGTCTGAGATTGGATTTGAACTTAGGTTTTCCAGGTTCAGGACTCTTTCCTTGTATGGCCTTAAGTCACTCTGGCTCTCACTGATTAAGCAATAATAGGTCCCAACCCAAGCTTCATTTGGTCATTGTTTGAGTTTTGTTGGCTCAGAGTTAGTATAAATAGCAATTGTTTCTGTTTGGGCCAGAAACCCTGAGGGTCTTCCCTTCCTAAATTGATTTTTTTGTTTTTTTTGAGTGGGTAGAAGAGGTCGTTTTTTGCCTAATTTCTCACCTAGCCTTAATCACTGATTGGGTGTTGCCTCAAATAAACTGAGACCTAGGAAAGTCTCAAATTTAAAAAGCCAAGGTTTTCCACTGCATCCAGGGCCATCTCCAATCCTCCGGATCTATATTTTACCACTTAACCCAGATGACTCTGGAAGAGATTGAGGCTGGTGGCTTTGCACAGCTTTCCCTCGCTTATATCCAATTCACTTGCAGGTCAACATATCACCTTCCTGATGTTTTTGGTCCTCTTTGAGACCAAAGGGCAAACAACAATCTATACAGCTACTGTTCTACACTGCCAACAACAAAAAGTAACAATTAAATAGTACTTTCTTCAACATAATGCCCCCTGAAATAATCAATATGTACTCTTAAGCACTAGGAGAGCTTTAGGGAGGGAACTTAGGGGTTCTCTCATCAACCTGGTCATCTTGCTGATGAAGAAATTAAAGCCCAGAGGCATTCAGTGACCTGTCTGAGGCCAAGCAGGTGTGTAAGAGTTGGAATCTGTCCATCTGTCATCCAACTCTCACCCATGACTTGAAGAAGCTATAGCATTTACAGTGGCAGATGGGCCAAATCAGGTTGAGGGTAATCTGGGGATCTCTCACTCAAGCATTGAAACTTCCCCTGGTGGAATGGGTGGATGAGAAAAACTTGTTTCAGCAGCCATGAAGGTAGCTGAGGCAGGTCCTGGGGAGCACTTAGAGCTTTGTCAGACATCAAAGACGCCAAAGTCATCCATCTTTTGCATCGAGGGCCATCACCCACCATCTTAACTTTTGTCCTGCCACTGGAACCTCCATGACTCTTGGAAGGGAAAGTGAAGCTGCAGACTGTGTGCAACCCTGCCTCACTTCAATCCAATTCATGCACAAGTCAAGCCTTCACCTCATGTCATTGGCCCTCTTCAAAAATAAAGGATGAACAATAGAAATTCTTAAGCTCTTATTGTGTGCTAAGTACAGTGCTAAATATTGAGAATGCTTGTGTGTGTGTGTATGTGTGTGTGTGTATCCATATATACAACTGGCTTCCAATTATTAGGACTGTCCTGAGATCACTGTATATTTATTTGGGATGTATCCTGAATTTACTTCTCTGGGAACGTGACTCTTGTGAAGGCTTGTTTATACATGATTCATAGTTTCAATGGTTGGCTGTTGGGCAAGTTGAAAACCTTCTTGTTCATTTCTGAAGTTTTTGAGACCTACAGTTCACTATCCATAGATAAGTTTCCTAAGTATCACATCTCCCAAGGAGGGAATGTTTTCTAAATCAATGGGAATAGTATGAAGATTTGAGATATCTTCCAGATGCCCTTGGAGGAAAATATGGACAAACCAGGAGCTCATTACATGTGTGAAAAATCCCAAAGCACAAACAACTTAAGGGAAAAAAAACAAAGAAGAAAATAAATGTGGTGGTTTTGTGACAAACTGGATATATCAGAACAATATCCTTGTAATAAATTTTCTGCACCTCTACAGACATCTTAGCAGGATGTATATGGTGGCAGTGGTGACTTCAGCAAGGTGCTGAAAGTGGAACACCCCTGGGAGTGAGTTGTAGTTTCCTGGAAAGCCACTTAATCTGGTTTGCTTCATGAGATGCAGTTTAAGGCTTAATTTGTTTCATATAGGAATTCTGTGTTGCATAAGAAAAGGCCCACCTCAATCCTGACCCCTTGCACCTCTACATGCACTTCCCCAGGGCCTGTAGGTGGCACTCTGCAGTATACATTAGCATCTAGTTAGTTGCTAGCTAATGAAATGTGAGGCAGATGGTGCTGTTTGGATTGCTTTTTAATTAATTAATACATCTAAGTGTGGGGTCTGGACAAAGCTCCTTTATCTCTCTGGGCCTTAGTTTTCTCATCTGTAAAATGAATGGTCCTGGAGATTTTAAAGATGTCTTTCAGCACTTAATCTATTTTCTGATTAGTTAGGTATTACCCACACAGCTGAATTATAAATTCCTTGAATGAAGGGACTTTTATGTCTTCTATCTCCCCTTTAGCAGCCCCAAAACTGAAGTCCCTGAGGCAGTGGCATGAGAAGAAATTAGAAAGGAAGAAGTCCATCAGTGAAACAAGAAGAATCTAGGAGAAGAACAGTCACCAATCAATCAAATCAAAGAGCTCTAAGTTGGCCACTTGGTAGAGGGAAACCTGGAATCTCAAAGATTTGTGGCAGGAGGGCAGAGGACAATCTCTTAGGCTGGTAAGGTTCCAGTATAGTCCCAGTCACAGGCTGTCCGATGTCCAAGGGTAAGTCTACAGAAGCATCTTTAATGGACTGGCTGCTTGATTATGACCTCTTTGGTGAAGACAACCAAGAAAATAAAGGAAAATAGAAGCTAGCTCTCAGCCTGTAGAGACCCCTTCCACTCTACAGTGATGGAAGGAGAGCGGTAGAAAAGGTATCAGGAACTCTAATGGCTCATGCAGTGTGTAAGTCATCCAGAAACACAAATTTGACCCTTGGTACTTTAAATGTCCAAGAGACCCACAGAATGGCAAGGTGGGTATCGATTGTAGTTTACATTGAGAAGTAGGAGCACCTACATTCCTGAGATCTTGGACCGCTGAAATATTTTTTTTAAACAAATATTTTATTAACTTCTGTTTTACATCATTCATTTCCGCCAGATTTTGAGTTACAATCATTTTCCCCCCATTATTCCCCTACCCAACCTCCCAGAATAGCAGTCCCACAAGATATCACTTCCTCCAATCTGCTCTCTCCCATACCTTCTCCCATACCCCCATCGACTTTTCCATTAGAGGAAGATGAATCTTTGTGTCCCAATGCCTGCACATCTTATCTCCCAATTATAGGCAAAAGAGTATTAATAATAGTATTTATATATATTTGAAACATCTAATGTTACGACCTCAAATTTCAGATCCATTTCCTTCCTCCCTTGTCACCCATTCTTTCTTGGGAGATAAGTAATTCAGTATATGTTGTACATGTCTAGCTATGCAAAACATTATCATGGTAGATATATTGTACAAGGCTGCTTATAATTCCCTCCCACTCATCCCACCCCCCACCTGGTCCATTCCCTACATGATCCTGTCCCTCTTCTATAGTGGGTACTTCCAACCTCCCCTCACCCCAAGGATGCCCTCCCATCCATCATCCCTCCTCTCATCCCCCTTCCCCCTATCCTGCTGCAGGTTGAGATATCCCATTTAGTATGTATGTCATTTTCTCCCTGAACCAAATTCAATGTGAATGTGGTTTTGCCTTTTTAGCCTTCCTTATTCTCCCCCTCCTTTGCAACCACTTCCCCTACATGAGATAGTTTACCCTACCCTGTCTCTCCCCATCTCCTCTTGCCACTTTCCTCTCTCACCTCATAATTTCATCCTTGAGTATTCTCCCTTCCCAACAAATTCAACCTATGCCCTCTATCCATATATAACTGTAACCATATACACACACATTCACATATGTATTCATATGACCACACCCCTTTCTTCCATTATTTTCATAGTGAGAAAGATATCATCAGTCACAGATATTACTTTTCCATATAGGAATGTAAATAGTTCAACTTTGATAAGTTCCTTTTGATTTCTTTTCCCTGATTACCTTCTCAGGCATCTCTTCCTTCTTGTGTCTGGCTGTCAAATTTTCTATTCAATTCTGGTTTTTTCCTCAAGAATGCTTGAAAGTCCTCTATTCCACTGAATGACCATATTTTCCCCTGAAACAAAATACTCAGTTTTGCTGGGTAGGTGACCCTTGGGTTCATTCCCAGTTCTTTTGCCCTCTGGAATATCATATTCCATGCCCTTCAATCCCTCAGTGTAGAAGCTGCCAGGTCCTGGGCTATTCTGATTGTGTTTCCACAATATTGAAATTGTTTCTTCCTGGCTGCTTGTAGTATTTTCTCCTTGATCTGGGGATTCTGGAACCTGGCTATAATATTTCTGGGAGTTTTCTTTTTGGGATCTTTTTCAGGAGGTGATCGGTGGATTCTTTCAACCTCTATTTTGCCCTCTGGATATAAAACATCAGGGCAGTTTTCCTTGAGAATTTCTTGAAGGGTGATTTCTAGGTTCTTTCCTTGATCATGGCTTTCAGGTAGTCCAATAATTTTTAAATTGTCTCTCCTGGATCTATTCTCCAGGTCAGTGGTTTTTCCCATGAGATATTTCACATTGCCTTCTAATCTTTCGTTTGTTTGGATCTGCTTAACAGCATCTTGATTTCTCATAAAGTCACTAGCTTCCATTTGCTCCAGTCTAACTCTGAAGGAATGAATCTCCTCAGTGAACTTTTGAGATTCTTTTTCCATCTGGCAAATTCGACTTTTTAAGGCATTCTTCTCCTCATTGCCCTTTTGGGCCTCCTTTGCCATTTGAGTTAGTCTATTTTTTAAGGTGTTGTTTTCCTCAGTCAGGCTGTTGACCCTCATTTCATACTTTTCCTGCATCCTTCTCATTTCTCTTTCCAATTTTTCCTCCACTTCTCTTATTTGATTTTTAAAGTCCTTCTTAAGGTCCTCTATGGCCTGCAACCCGCTCATGTTTTCCCCTGGGGCTTTTGGAGCAGGACTTCTGACCTCACAGTCCTTTTCCCGCTCTATGCCCCCAAAATAGGAGTCTAGGGTTGCATTTTTCTGTTTCCTTTGCCTTGGCATGTTGCCACTTAATTGCTTGACTTTTGGGCTTGTTGCCACACTATGGCTTTAAGGCCAGATAGAGGAATTTTCGTCCTGAATGTGTGGGGGGCAACTTACGTTTCTGGCAAGCTGTAAACCCACCCACAACTTCCACCCTAGATCACAATCCAGATCCAGGGAGGTTAAAGCAAGAGCGATTACCCCCCAAGACTGATCGCTGGATCTCCCCACGATTTGTAGGCTGGGAGCCGAAGCTGCCTATGAAAACTACAAAATGGCGTGTCTCCTCAGCGGCTTCTAGCCCCCAGGGGAGGGAGCTGACGCATTCCCCAAATACAGGTCCCAAAGTCCACAGGACACTAACCTCTTACTTTGTCCTAGGCGTGTCTATGTTGATAATTCTGGAGTCGCCACAGCTCCTGGTGTTCTGGGGTTCCTCCAGCTAGCCCTTCCTGCAGGGCTGCTGGGCTGTCCTCAGCGGGAGGTTAGCTTCTCTGTGTCGTTCTGTGGGTGCTGGGGCTCCAGAAGTTGTTCAGAGTCCTTTTTTACATAGTTTGTGGGGAATCTGGGGGCAGAGAGGCATGGACGAGCTGTTTCTACTCCGCCATCTTGGCTCCGCCCCCTGGACCGCTGAAATATTGAAAAATCTCCATGTTTATTGTAAATGCACTAATCTGGGAAGGAGAAAACTGGGATGTCTAGACATCTCAGCTCTTATTAGATTTGTTCTGGTTGACCTCAGAGGGCAGAAGTAGGAGTGATGAGAAATTGCAGAGAGGAAGATTTTGTTCAATATGAGAATATATGTGTATGTGTGTATGCATATGTATTTGGAAAGTATTATAAATATGTATGTTATATATGTGTTGTATATGTGTGTAACATGTAGGTGTACGAACATGGAGAAAAATATTTAGAGTTATCCAAATTGGAATGAAGTACCACACTTCACTGTATTAGCTCCCTGTCACTGAAAGTCTTCAAGTGGAATCCAAATGACTATTTATCAAGAAATTCAGTATTGTATGATGGCTAGATTATTGACATTAGAGTCAAGAGACTTGGGTTTAGCTCCTGTATAATCATGAACAAGTTGCTTGGCCTCTGAGAGTCTCTTTTAAATGAAGATAACCATATTTACCCCACTCACTTTGTGGGGAGATAGATTTCGTCTTGAGGAGCAGGGAAGGTCAAGCCTTCCTGAAAATAAGAGCTCCCCAGAAGTGGAAGGGGGCATCTCCAGAGGTGGTGAGTTTCCCATCAACTGGAGGTCTTTAAGCAAAGGCTAAATGGTTTTGATTCTTGCTTTGTACTGGTGTGCTTTTTGGAGAGAACAGCTTATTTGATGTTCCTCCATATATGACCTTCATGCTTTTACAAAGACTGTCCCTGCCCCCTGCCTGAAATGCCAACTCTCTCTCCTCTCTCATTACTCTTAGAACCCCTACCTTTTTTCAAGACAACTCAAATATCTTCTTCAAAACTCCTTTGTTGATTCTTTGAGTTTTTACCTCTCCCCCTTAACTACTAGATTTTTTCTAATATTTCTTATATGTACTTATTTGTGAACATGTATTCTCCCACCCCAAGTGAAATGTAAATACCTTGTGGGCAGGGATTTTCCAAATTGCCTAGAACATAGTAGGTACTTAATAACCTCTTCTCAATCAAGAAGAATTGAGTTGACATTTGTGCTTTTTAGAAATTGCTTTCTGCAGTATTTTGTAGATTTCTTTTATCATTTCACTAACTGTGGCATGTAAGATCTGAGACATTCACAAATGCCATTCATGGAAAGAAACAGAGATACTAAGCAGGAACAAAAAGAAACTGGCTACTTCCATTTTAGTCTCAGCTGAGACCTCCAGAACTACACTAATAAAATAGCACTGTTACTGAATTAAATAAAAATGCCGAAAGTAAAAGTAAATTAAGTTTCTTAAAATTTTTTCCACCTCAATAGTTACATGATTTTTATTAACTTGGGAAAGGATTTCTGTCAGCTATTATTGTTTTCAAAATGAAGGAACTTTACATTTTTACCCTCCTTCTGAGTTCTCCGTATGAGCAAATATGCTCATTTTTTGGAACTGGTCCTAGCCTTCAGTACTTTCCAGCTGTTCAAATTAATTGAAAGGTGTTGTTGTCTTCTGCAAAACACTACAATGAACCTCACACCTGTTTTGCTCTGAACAGCAGTGAGAAGTTTCCCCCTTGTTTTTGAAATAGAAATGAAGGTGTTCTGATCAGCCTAGGTCCCATAAATGCATAAATATCACGGAAGTCATGTCCCCTCCCAAAAGGTATCCCTTTATTTAGAAAGTATTCACAATCTGAAAAAAAAGTAAACTTTTAAACTTTATTCTAGGGGAAATATATTTTACTTGCAAATTGCAACAAAGAGGAAGTATTGATCAAAGATTTAAGGGATTTAAGCATCAGAAGTAGCCCAACCCCTACTCAAAAGGAATCCCCACTAGAAGATACCTGAGAAAGAAGGGGTCATCCAGCCTCAGCCTGAAGACCTCTAAGGGAAGGGGAAAGCACACCTCTCTAGGCAGTCCATCCCATTTCACACACACCCCCCCATCTCTTTTTATTAGGAAGTTTTATCTGGCGGCACCTTCTGCCCCCCATGAGTTTTGGGTCTGCCCACAGGGCCAAATGGACCAGAACTAATCTCTCTTCCACCTGATAACCCTTAAATACCTGAGGACAGCTCTAATGTCCCCTCAATAGTCTCTCTCTCTCTCTCTCTCTCTCTCTCTCTCTCTCTCTTTCTCTCTCTCTCTCTCTTTTTTTACCAGGTTAAACCACCTATGGTATTTCAAAGGATTCTCACAGGACATGGATGTAAGGCCCTTCAACACTGTGGTTGTCCTGCTTTGGATAACCCCACTTTTTAATGTCCTTCTTTAACTGTAGTGCCCAGAAATGAAGACAGTTACAGAAAACGAACATCCCTCAGGTTCCTTTTAGATGTGCTCTAAGCAGGACCAAGGACAGAGGGATGCTTGTTATTGCTTCCTTTCTGGGTTCAATGGCTCTCTTAATGTAGCCTGAGATCACATGAACTTCCTTCCTCTTTCAGGTTGGGTAATTCATACTCATTTCTAAGGCTGTGGAGATTTATTTTAATAACAACAATGCTGATTGCCATCATTATAGGGTTAGGCATAGCTCTAATGAAGAATGCAGGTCAATACCTTCTCTATGACTGATTGTCTCCTAACACAAATAGCCCAAAACACTGAAAGTTTAAGTGAATTTCCCAGGTCACATGGGAAGTATATGACAGGGACCGAACTTCAACCTTCTTGCTTTGAAGATCAGCTCTCTATGCACTATGTAAATGTTACAGGGTTCTAGGAAAGACAATTGTTTTTATCTGAACTTTTCACTCCTGTGTCCACTTAAAAGAAATCTGGATATTAAATTCTTGGTAAATAATTCAGTGTTATAGCTGTATACAAAAATAACCAGCCCACAATGTTTTCCCCACCAGCCTATATATAATACATATACAATAAAATAAATGAAAATCCTATCCTTAATACTGGCCTATTAAATATCACAAGCAACTAAGTGGTTGGCTAGAATTCTAAAAGAAACATTTCATTATAATCATTCATTTGAGCATGTACTCATCTAACTCTCTCAGACTTCTGACTTACATGATAGGTGGTGATGCTGTCAAATCTCATTAATTTGAAAACAAAAACACAACTGAATATTTCCAATGCAAAGGTACTCCACAGAGAAGGGGCTTATCCTCAGCAACCCTAGAAACTGCTTGACTGATGACCAGAAAAGTGAACTGTAACAATTACTCCAGAGCAAGTTGGTGAAGGCAAACTCCAGAACCTAAAACCATCCACTGGATGGAGTGGGAAGGTGGAAAAGAAAATAAAAACTTAAAAGAAAAAGTGAAGCCCCAAAGGTTTGCCTAGAGGGCTATGGAGGGAATGGCATTGAATCAAGCAAACATTTATTAAGCACTTATTTTGTTTCAGGAATTTTTCTATTCATTAGAGATATAAAAGGGATATAGAGATATAAAGACAAAAATTCAATAGGACCCACTCTTAAGTAGTTTATGTTATATTGGAAAAAGTTGAGAAGATGGAACCATGTAGGTATAGTATAGTGTAAGCTCTGGGCCATTTTCCCAAACTACACTCACACTGAGAGATCTCCAATGATGACCAAATCTATCTCCCTTTGGGATTCTAGGGGAAAACTTGACCAATGAGGGAGGGGGTGGCTGGTGGTTTCCTAGTACACTTGCCTTTGAGCCCCCATCTGATGGGTATTCCCCAATATCAATTTCCAGGTCAGATCTTTCCAATGCCAATGAACAAATTAGGCTTAATTACATTTTACCAAGGATATTTGCTAAGAAGGAAAAGCAAGAACAGAAGTACAACAAGCTACCCTTTACATACCTACTCAGTTCCAAAGGCACTTGAAGTGGCTATTTCCAAATATGCTACCCACCATCTCCCAAGTTGCTTCTAGATTTGGCAAAGCTGGTGGGTGAATTGCTTCCTTGCTTCCAGGATGCAAGGTCAGGACTCATGAGTGACTTCAATGCTGGGCTGGGTCAAGCAAGCTGCTCCTTAGGGCTGGCCATTCACTGGGCTCAGCTGCTGAGGCTACCAGCAGACCCTGTTACCAATGCTAGTCATGAGATGTCCGGTGGCTCTTCTGACCCTTTGAACTTCACAAGGTCATAAACTAGACTATCCCAACTCTGAGCCACACTCATCAGAGTTCTGGAAAGAATTAGCACAACAAAGACAGGAGAAATAGGGGGGCCACAGGTTCATGGTCACATGGCAACCAGGTCAGGAAATGAGGCAGATAGCAGCAGGAAGCAGCAGCTTCTGAAACACCCATAGCCAGAGCTCCTCCCTTTTGCCCAGAAGTGTAAAACAAGGATTGCTTTGAGGAAAGAGATATGTCTGTTTGAAAGATTTGTCTGTACATTCAGTTCCGAGCTAGTAGATGACTAAGAGGAGTTCCATCATTTTGCAATAAGCCAACAGGAAACAGTCATAGAATACTTGTGCCTGCTCTGAAGCAAAGAGGGAGATTTCTAGAAGCAGGCTGACAAAAATGTCCTCCCGGACTGGCATCTTGTTCCTGATCTGAGGCTTGGGCTTTCATTGTCCAGACCCCCACTCTGTAAGGATTTGAAAAAAAAATATAAAAAGTGAACATAAGGTTATTCAGGCAAAGGGGGAGAAGAAGGGAGGCATTAGAAGCCATGAAGGTCAATAGAATGACTTTAGGGGAGAGCTGGGGTTTGAGCTGAACTTTGAAGTAGAGGGAACAGCAAAGAGCTTTATTGGCCTCAACCAAAGAGTATGGAAAGGGAAGCTAGTTTGGGTATTTTTTTTTTGCTTTTTGGAGGGGGGAAGATAGGGTCACACGGCAAGTTGTGTGTTAAGTGTCTGAGGCTGAATTTGAACTCAGGTCCTCCAGGGTCAGTGCTCTATTCACTGTGCCACCTAGCCATCCCTGGGATGGTTGTTGTTTATTCTTTGTGATTGAAGAAGGCCCAAATGACATCATTATGGTGGGGTCAAGGTACGGTAGGTCCAATTGTGGCTGATCAGACCAATATGAGCTTGGAAGTCTCTACCACAGGTTAGGCACAAATAGCTAACATGAATATTTGGATTGAAGATGGCTCTAAATTTGCGCATCTCGTGTTTCTTTTAAGCTACTGCAATTTTGCTTTGCTTATAAAGGGCAGTGTTTTCCTTGATACAGGCACTCTATACTGGGCAGTTCTGTGCTAATGTCTCCCATGTCTCATAATTGGTTCTAGAGTTCTTCAGACAGACCTTGAGAATGTCTTTGCACTTCTTCTGACCTCCATGTAAGCACTTATCATGTAAGCACTCCATAAAATAGTCTTTTAGGCAAATGTACATCTGACTTTTGAACATGTCCAGCCTGTCAGAGCTGTGCTCTCTGCAGTAGTTGGCAGTTTAGCTTGAGAAAGGACCTTCATATCTGGTGCCTTATCCTGCCAGGTGATCTTCAGAATCTTCCTAAGACAATTCAGATGGAAGAGATTCAGATTTCTGGCATGGCGCTGGTAGACTGCCCAGGTTTCACAGGCAGACAACAGTGAGGGCAGCACCGTGGCTCTGGAGACCTTCAGTTTGGGAGGCAATCTAACACCTCTTCTCTCCCAACTATCTTTCAGAGCCTCCCAAACACTGAGCTAGCTCTGGCAATGTGTGCATCAGCCTCATTATCAGTCTGGAAAGTACGCTACCAAGGTAAGTGAACTCATCCACAGCATTTGCTGTCACTGGTGATTAGGGTTAGGGAATTGCATCCCTTCCTTCTACCTTCCCTGGCTTCCTTCAAATCCTAGCTAAAATCCCATCTTCAACAGAAAGCCTTTCTTAGTCTGCCTTAGCACTAGTGCCTTCTCTCTGAGATTGTCTCTCATTCTTCCTGTCAATAGCCTGTTTGTACACAGCTGTTTGCATATTGTCTCCCCACTGGACTGTGAGCATCGTTTTTAGTCCCTAGTGCTTAGCATGATGTCTGGCACATAGTAGGTACTTAATAAACATTCATTGCCTGACTGGAGCCAGGCTATGAAAGGCTTTAAATGAAATAGGGATTTGTATTTGGTCTCAGCACTACTAGGCATCTATTAAAGATTGCCTAGCAAGGAAATAACATGGTGACACTGAGAAAAATTTTAGGCTAATGGGATAGTGTAGGATGGCCTCCAACAATTTACCCACCAGGTCAGGCTTAATATTCCAGCAGTAAATGGCTCAGACTGGGAAATCATTGACTGCGGAATACATTTGGGCTTCACGGATCCAAAGACTATCAATAGCTGAATTAGGCCAATGGGCCCTTGGTATGAATTTTGGGATTTTAAAGATAAGATTTACCAGTATTATGATAATTCCTAGTCATTTCACTTCCTGTATTTGTTGGCAGAGGCCTCTCCAAAGGAGGAAATATGTGGCAAACCAACATCTCCACTCAAGAAAACTCATACACAAGATTTGTGTCCAAATGAGATTTATTAACAGAAATAATTGGAGGCTTAGGAGCCAGAGGGAAGGGGTGGGCAGTCCTCCCATGTACATGGATATTGGGGTGGTGATATCAAAGTTCCAAATAGTTATTCAATTTCCCCTGTATGTAGAGGAAAAATTCCATCTCTAGCCCGTGTTAAGGATGGCCCTTTGTTTTTCAAAGACTTCCAGGTGGTGATACATAGAAAACAAGGTGTTATGTTACATTGGCATTCAGATACATACTTTGGGACTATTGAACATTGGATTTGGTTGAAGGAGCAAAGGAGAGAGAAAAGGAAGTCCTGAGAACATCTGAATCCTCCCATGGATAACTTTGGCCTTGCCTGAGCTTTTGACAACTTCTCCCCTTCATAGGTGTCCATGAGCTCGTACAAGAACAAAGGGGCAAAAATTTGCCCTTACTTCTAACTGAATTTGATTCAGCTATGCCAACCTCTAGACTCCAAAGTACATTACAAGTGAAGTCAACAGGCTTGCCTTACATTCACTCCAGGCCTTGGCTTGGTGCTTCATACATTGGGGTATTTTACATCTACGAGATGGGCTAGTGGGCTATTATTCTAACCTTAGGCCAGGATGGGCCTTTAGAGTGGTTCAAAAAGAGAGGATAAGAATGAATACTGGAACAAGAGGTAAAATCTGAAGGAATGTGGGAAGAGCTGATTTGGGGGGTTCAATCTATCTCTCCAAAGTTTTAGTCTTTCATGATGATTGCTTACATTTTCTGCCTCTGGCTACAGTAATAGGTTAGCGTGGTCCCAGGGTGAATGTGATAGTAATATACCCTTCCCTACACAACCACATGTGAAAACTATTGGGCCTAGATATAGAATACCTTCATTTGTGAACCGGACATAATGAAGATGATCTCCATCCTCCAAACCATTGATTTTATCAACAGGAAGCACAAATCAAATACGTGCTATCACCGCTAACTCTATCTATATAGATAGGTATCTATCTATCTATATGTGTGTGTGTGTGTGTGTGTATGGAGAGACAGAGAGAGTCTTTGATGCAAGAGATTTACAGTTTCAGGGACTGTTTGACAAATTTCTTCCCATTTCCAAGTAAAAGTTTTCATTTAACTTTCACTTAAATTTTTCATTAACTTTCTTAAAACTTTTAACTTTTTTAACTGACAAAATTCTAGAATGTTTTATTAAAGGGATGGCTACTGAGCATCTAAAAACAAGAAGGGATCATGAGAAGAGAAGGCCTAATTACCATCATCTCATTTTTTCACAGGTTTACTAGGCTGATAGACCAGGGAAATGCTATACTTATAATTTAGCTATATTTTAGCAGAGTATTGGACAAAATCTCTTATGTCATGCTTGTGGAAAAGATGGAGAAATGCAGGTTGGATGATAGTACAGGGAGATGGAGTCAGAATTAGGTGAATGACTGGAATGAAGAAGGAGCCATGAATGACTCAATGTCACCTGGGAGGAAGTCTCCAGTGGAGTACCCAGACTGTTACTGTCATTCCTGTGACCAGTATAGCATTTTTTCTCAAATATTTGAATAAAGATAGAGATGAGACGATTATTAAATATGACATACAGCTGGGAGAACCAGATAACACGTTGGATGACCACATAAGGGTTTTCAAAGCTCCTGACAGCCTAGAACACTAGGTTGAACCATCGGATCTGACTAAACAGCACTTCCTCTGAACTCAGTCTGAGTGTTTTGTGTGTGCAGTCCTCTGCAATTGCAATCAACAGTGTGATATGACAGCCCCCAAATGGATGCCATTTTGTCAGCAGGCAGGTTAGTTTAGTGGCAACATTCAAAGCAGAGGAGTAAAATGTAAAGAGACTGACCTGAAAAGTTGGTCAGTCAATATGCATTTTATTAAGGACTGACCATGTGCCAGGTCCTGCACTAGATCTGATTGGGTTCAGAATGTGAAGGTCCTTAAATTCCATACAGAAGCTTCACGGAGGTTTCATGGAAGGGAGTAATATGACCTGTAAATCCAAAATTTAAATAAAGGGAAAATGTGTTCATGGCCACATCCCAAATGGGGAGAACCCTGCTAATTTTGTCTTCCAACAGAGAAAAGACAGGCATCATGCAAATGATGATTCCAATCCAGATCAAAAAGTCCTTTATGGCTTTGGCCATTTTCCTTGACTTCTTTGATTCCCATTCCTGAAAATTCACATATCTGCAAAATGGATCTGGAAGCGACTTTTTCACTGGAATGGTGAGAAAGCTTTGCAATGAAGATCGCCAAGAGAAGCTTCAGCACTTCGTTGAGGATAATCCTGATAATTGTGCAATGCTCTAAAACTTTCAAAGCACTTTACACGCATTATCACACTTGATTCTCACAAAAACCTTGTGACAGAAGGTCTATTCATCTCCCCATTTTACAGATGAGGAAATTGAGGCTTAGAGAGCCTATGTGATCTGCCTGGGCAGGCACCTGGACAGGAAAATTTCAGAGGTGGGATTTGAACCTGGGATTTCTTGACTCCCATCCAACATCATTCTGCCTCTTGAGAGGTTCATAATTCAGTTCTTCTCAGCAAATTTCCCAGTCTAGATGGAGTCATGCTTTATCCTGACTATAGGTTTGTGAAGCAGCAACATTGACAGATATTTGTACGAGAACAACATTGCAACCACCTTCTGCATTATCTGTAAACAACACTTAACTCCCCGGTAAAGGGAGTGAGATTGACAGGGGAAAAAGAGACCCAACCACAGACCATTTAATTGAGTTGCAGAATCTGGGAAAGGTTTTGTAAAAAAAAAAAACAAACAAACAAAGCAACCCCCCCCCCAAAAAAAAACCCCACCCGTTGGATTCCATGTAGCATAGTTATCAATAGCTCTTATTTTAACACAAAGCAGTAGCCAGAGGTAAAAGCTCTCAGTTTTATTATTCCATTATCCTGAGTTCCAAATAAATTTGCCACATGTTTCCCTCAGATGGTAAAGAGCCAAGACCTTGCAGTTTATACCAGTGGAAGTGTACACTTGAGATACAGCTTAAGTCAGCCAACTGGGCTCTCTCAGTGGGGCCCATGCCGGAGGGAGCTGATTGTTTTAACGATCCCAGGATAGAATAATGAAACATGCCTCATCTTTCCAACCAGCCCTGATCACTCCTGGCTCCAGCCTATGCTTCACAAAGAAAGGTGGATTGGGGGCCCTCAAGAACAGGAATGGCTTGGTGGGTTTGTCATTCCTGCAGCCCAATCAGTAATGGAGGTTGACATCACTGTTGCTACCAGTCAGCTGAATGATGGGCAGCGAATGATCGGCTTTCCAAAACTACAGGCTGGAAAATCTCCTAGAGATGAAGTGTGCCTGGCTAGGGGTCAGGAACTTTGTGATGGGGTGTGCTGTTTTTTCATTAAGGCAGCAGCACTATGTTTGCAAATGTTGACACTGCTTGAAAATGGTCCTGTTTTCCATCTGACAAAGAATCAGCAACAGAATGATATAGCATGTTGCTGGAATATTCCATTTACTGCTTAAAGAAAAAAAAAAGGACAGATTCCTTCCCCCGGCCCCCAAAGCCCTGTCTCTTCAGCCTCTTTTCTCCTTTCCTCCAGCCTCAGACAATGAGGTGGCGTTCCTTTCTGGGAAGACAAAACCTTCCACCTGGATCCTGGATTTGCTCATCTCCTTTGAGAATTGGCTCTAACATGTTTCCCCACTGTCCTTTCCATCTGCATTTTTGTCCTGTCTACTGGCTCCTTCCCCTCTGCCTACAAACATGCTTTATTCACTTTTTCCATCTAAAGTTCTTCTCTTAATGCTATTGGCCCCATAAGCTAATGCACAGATTTTCTCCTCCTGCTCTGTGTTCTTGTCTTTCTATGCATCCCCAGCATTTAGCACAGCAAATGCCTAATTAATTCTTGTTAACTGACCAATTGATTATGGTTAGTCTTCCGACCACCAGTCTTGTTCTCCAATCCACTGTACACCCAACAACCAAAGGAATCTGTTGAAGGTTCCTATACATCACTCTGACATATGTGAGGCTCTGACATTCCACTCTGCTGAGACTGCTCCCTTCAGTCCCCAAATTCTACTCTCCTTGCTTTGGCTTCAGTCATGATCTTTCTGAAGCAACTGATACTGTTCACGAAGCCTTAGGATTGGAGAAGACGTCATAGGCCACGTGTTTCTGAACAGGGGTGCGCTCTGCCACATACTCAACAGGGGACCATGTGGACTCTGCTTGAAGACTCCCAGGGATGGGGAGTCTATTCCGCTTTAGATTACTCTGATGGATAGAAAATGTGTTTCCTTTCTCTTTCCCCTGGCTCCATGCTACTGCTCTTACCTGGCACTCCTGCCTCCACCTCGTTCTCCTCAGTCTGATTCACTATTTTCCCTTTGTTCTCTCACCCACCATGTGGGCATCTTCAAAGTCTTATCTTTCATTTTTCCCTTTCCCCATGCCTTCCCTTGGTGATTTCCTCTAATCTCATGGCCTCTCTGCACAGATGACTCCTAAATCTGCTTCTCCACTCTGATCCCCCTCTGCTGCAGTCCTGTATTGCCATTTACCTTCTCAACATCCTCACACAGATGACCTGATAGTACTTCAGCTATGTGTTGTGCTGCTCTCACCATCTTGCCCTCCCCAATCTGTCCCTTGTCTGAACATCCACATTTCTGTTGACTGTCCTGCTCTTCTCCCTGCACAGTAGCTACCTCCAGTCAGATGACTGTGCCCCACTGGGCTCCCTCACATTTACCTCTTCTGTCTACTCTCGCCCCCACTACCACAATTCAGACCATTATTCACCTCTTAGATAATGGTAATAGCTTTCTGAAGAAACTGTCTTTCTAATGTCTCCATCCCAACCTTCCTGTTGGCCCCAAAGTATGTATGGAAACGGTGTGTTGCCAGCTATGCCAACAGAACACAAGATCTAAAAAGTCCTACTGAGCTGGGAAGGCTTTGAAGATGGGACCAGTGTTGCACATGGGTCTGTTGCTTGAGGACCAGCCTAAGCAAGTGCAGTGATCCTTGTCTCTGAACAAGGTTCTCACAAAGACCGTATTTGCCGAACAATGAAAGAATTAGGATGATTTCAGCTGCAGACTCAGCTCTTAATACAGGATCATGATTTAAAGCTAGGAAAGATGGCGAAGGCCATCTAATCTGACCCCTTTGTTTTACATGCAGGAAGAATGAGATATAGAGACTTGATAATTTACTCAAAGCCACAGAAGTAGTAACAGACAGAACCAGGAATAGAGCCCAGCTCCCCTGGCTCCAGATGCAGCCTTCTTCTCATTGCACCATGATGATGAAACAAACCTTTTTAAAGGATACATGCAAAGATTTAAATGAATTTTAATCCAAACCTAGCATGTTTCTGGTCTATTTATGCAATGCTGTGACCCTCTGCCTCCATCATCCGTTTTAAAGAGAGCACAAATGCCTTGTCCCACCATGTAGGTATATTTATGTTGCCAAGAATTTCAGGAGAAGAAGAGAAGAAGAAGCATTCCTTGTCTGAAGCTAGTTTTTAAAATGAAGGCCCCCTTGTACTGTTGGATTTTTGCCTCAAAGGGGAAAACAATCTCACACCTCCCAGGTCAGAAAACAAGGAAGACATTCAAGACAGAGATAACTAGGTGGTAACAGGGCATAGCATGCTAGCCTTGGAGTCAGGGAGACCTTGGGTCAAAAACTGCCTCAGACATACTTAGTCTCTGTGTGACCACGGGCAAGTCATTTAAACCTCTTTAATCTTGTTTCCTCATCTGTAAAATGAGGATCATAATAGTACCTACATCACAGGGTTACCATGAGGATCAAAAGAGAAAATAGGTGAAGTGCTCTGCAAACCTTAAAGTCACATACATATACACACACGTGTGTATATATATGTATGTATTTATACACATACATACATAGGAACATTTAGATACATATATTCACTATTTTTATATTTTGGAGAAACAAACTTACCAGTTACTGAATTTGCTGTTTCTATCACCTCTTTGTGACTCTGGTCTTAGCTCTTCAGCTTATAGGCTGGAGGTAGGTCTTCTCTACAAAGGTACAAGTGAGTACTGGTAACTAACATGAAATATTTAATGTCCAAATAGTTGCATTTATATGTGCTCTGGATGAATATAAATATCTATTTCCAGTATATTTGTAGATGTATATATCAAGCCAGCTCTGAAAAGAACTGCAAAAGATTAACAATTAGGGGCGGCTAGGTGGCGCAGTGAGTCAGAGCGCCGGCCTCGGAGTTGGGATGACCCGAGATCAAATCTGGCCTCAGAAAATGAGCCCCCACGCATAAATAATGACTAGCCGTGTAACCTTGAGCAAGTTACTTAACCCCAATTGCTTTAAAAAAAAAAAGATTAACAACTATATGAAAGTTTATTCCATATCACTAATAAGAAAAAAGAAAACAATTCAGTTTTTATCTCATATTCAAAGAATTGGCAAAGATGATGAAAGTTGGAAAATTGGCGTCGGCAATGATAAATGAGCTACAGAAAGATGGAAGTGCCAATATACTGTTGGCAGAATAGTAAATGGGTCCACTAATGCTTAAAAACAATTTGGAATGATGCAAAAAATGTGACTAACCTACCCAGACTTCTTAAACCAGAGATTCTCCTGCTAAGTGCACACTTTAATGATAAAAAGGTTGTGTTCACAAGAACAACTCACAGAATTTGAAATAGTTTTAGAAAGAAATTTATTATCTCATTTAATAGAGGAGAAATCTGGAAAGAATGGGTGACTCCCCTCCCCAGGTTCTGGAAGATTTATATCATATAGGATGTTGACAAAGGCTTCCACACACAAATCATCAGACAATGGTATAACACTTGAAATACACACAAATCACATGAAAGGAGCACAAAACACAATCTTAGGCAGATCCTCAACAAGTCCTGGGTGTGGGGATGTGAAACAAGAATGCTTTGGGTGGATCTAGGACCTGGGGGAACTCAAAATACCTTATAGCTGTCTCCAGCATTTCTACAGAGTTACTAGGGCCAGGATGACATTCTGGGTGCAGTCTCTAAGAATAAAGCTAGGTTCAAACAATATCAATAAATGGCAAATTATAATCCACAAGGATTACATAGGCAACAAGATACTTAAAGTAGTACTTTTGTGGTAGCAACAATCTGCCAATGAAGTAGATGCCCATCAATTGAGAAATGCCTACATAAATTGTGGTAAATGTAATGGAATATTACTTACTGTGTACTATAAGAAATTATGGATATGAAGAATGCAGAGAACCATGGGAAGAAGACATATACGATATAAAACAAAGTCAAATGAACAGAATACACAAAGACAAGAGTAAAAATGGACCAAACAACCAAGCTGATTGCTGTCTAGTTATGATGACCATGTTTGACCTTGAAGAAGAGATAGTGTGCGATTTCCTCTCTTCTTTGGCGATGGCTGTAGAACACAGCATATGCTGCTAGTAGTGATTGGTTTATACTTTTATTGAATCACCTGTTTCCTTCCATATTGTAGGTAATGGTTGTCTAGGTTGGGGAAGGAAGAATGTTGCATTCAGAGATGAAGGCAATATTAAAACCAAAATAATCAATATTATTTAATTTTATTTTTAAAATTAACTGTTATTTTCCAATATTTATTCTCCCTCCCTCCCACTCCCAACCCACCCCCACAAAGAAAAATATAATATAACGTGGATGTGGCAAAATAAATTTTTTAAAAGAACAATTAAAATTTCATTGTAGCTGACTATTCTCAGTTTCAGGGTCAAATTGACCCAGGGAGCCATTGGTTTGATAGGCCCCATTCTGAGTGAGAATGGGAGGACAGATCCTACTCTTTTGAGTTCTTTTTAATCAGAGAAAGGGGACTTACTGAAGACCAGGAGAACCTTAGGCCTTACTTCTATGAGATTTCCTCTCCCTGTTCCACCCCATCATGCTCAGCCATCCAGTTCTTTCCATTCTAATGTTCCTCCTTGGTGTGATGATATCCATGGGTTATGGAATCACAAAATTTTCATTGGAAGGGTTATCAGAGACCATCTAGTTGGGTCTTGGACATGTGAACAAACCAGAACATTCTCTTCCCCACCCCAGCTGCTCTGGGAATGCTGAAGTTGTAATTTGGTGGGAAACTATAGGAGGAAGGCCTCTTATACCCTGGCTCTTATGACCTCTCCCTAGCCCCATATGGTGTGTGGAGAAGAAGGATAATCCTTGTTTGGGGTTACAAAAGGAAGGGATGGAATAAATCTAAGTTGGAAAGCTAGCTCAGGCTGGGCCCAAGCTTTTGGCTCTGTGCCAGTATCTAAGGGTATGAGGTGAACAAGAAGAGAGGTTGCAGGGCTCAGGACTGAGAGACAGGGGAGTAAGCTGAACAATGGGGAAGCTAATTCAGGGAGGGGCAGGTCACTGACCATTCACCTTTTCTCAAATTTCAGCCTTTTTGTTGTGGTTGTTTGTACTCATGCCCACCTGGAGTAGAGTAGGAGTACCAGTGTGGCTGTCATGAGGGTGGGTGTCAAGGAGTTCCCTAAGCCCCAATCCTACCCCATCCCCCCTGGATTGCAATCATGTACAGTCTGAGTATTGCATGGAGTTTTTCTTCTACTTTGTTTTCCCAGTGCAGATGGTTGTTCACTCTCCCTGGAAGCTTTGTGGTGCACCAGCACTCACTCTCAGTATGTGTGTGTAACCATAGACATAGAGATGTCCATCATTAACAGGTAATCTGTCATTAGACATCTTCCATGACTCAGACCTTTGGTAATCATACATCTCACAACGTAGCACTTTACCTGATGTCTCCACTCAACAAATCATTAACAGAGTTACCCCTTTCATCCCAGGAGTCTTGTGATTTATCATGTAAGTAAGAGACACTATGTCTGATGAGGCTTTTCAAAGCTTATAATATGTAATAAGGGGACTAGGCTAGAATTGAGTGAGGCCTCGAGCTCAGTCTCCCAACTCACATCTGGAGTAGTAGGTCAGGTCCCCAGCATGAGAATATTACTTCCCTTAGGGTTCTAAGAGTTACCTTGAAAGGCTAGGGTAGTTCTAGTCTGTTTCTTACCCCCATCAATTTCAATCACTTGTTAATTTCTCCTATATAATTTAACGAGTTAAAATCAATTAGCTTTTTCAAGGGGATATTTGCTGAAAAGATAAAACATGGACTGAAATGCAACTTCCCAAACAGGGAGCTTACTCTCCTATACCTCCTTGGTCTCTAGGGAGAGTGGGCTTACTTTTTTTACTTAAAAAACCCACTTTTTGTTAAATTGTTTTTGTCTTTATTTCACAATCATTTTAATTCTCCTTTTCATTCAGGCTGAACCCTCACAATTAAGAGATAGAGAGATCACAGAAAACAAGGGGCTCAAAGCATCCTCTCTCCTCCTCTGGCTCCACCCCAAGTTCACTCCTGGGCATCAAATAGCCAATGGACAAGATGTGACCTTGTCCACAGGATAGTAACTGTGCTGATGGGTCAGTCCACTCCTGGACTGGTCCAAACAAGTAGATCTTCGAGGCCAGCTCCTCACCAGACTCATCTGTGGCTGCTATTGTCTCCAGTCACTGAAGGGAGACCTTCCAAGACTTTCCCAACCCTTTGAAACTCACTAAGTGCTAACCTGGTCCACTGTCTCCAATACATATAGATATTGATAACAGATCTGGATCTGTGATTTCATTGGGGGGTGGGAATGGGGAGGAGAATGGAGAGGAGAATGGGAAGCACCTGTTTGGTGACTCCATCCACTGAGGCAGATTCGTTACTTGTTTCTAACTTCCTGTTATAGGGCCCAGAGTTCTGAGAGGTCAAGGGATTTGCTCCTGCTCATACAGCTTGTATATGTCAAAGGCAGAACTTGAACCCAAGCCTTACTGGATCCAAAGACTGCCCTCTATCCATGATGCTACATTAACACTCACATATATATGAATAGCCTTCAATGTGTTCACTGGAGACCAGCACCTGTCACTGCTGAGGATGCCTTTGGTCTTGTGTGCTTTAAGATGAAACCACATCTACAGACAGTCACTGAATCAGCCACCTTTGGGTCAAATCCTCCCCCCTCCCCCATGAGTGTCTTAGGGATGATATTGTGCATGAGGAAGCCTTCTGGACATGCTGTTGATACCACTGGGTTGTCAATCTGTGTGAAGACACCAGCCTGCCTGTTTTTTTCCTCCTATCCAGTGTCTTTTATCTTGGAAACTAAGTTGGTTTCTGCCAGTTCAGCACTCAGTCAACCCTGATGGAGAGGTAGTGGACCGTCACTGTGGGCTATTGAGAGGGGGGGTAACAAAAGCCAAAGAGCCAGGAGGCATTTGCTCTGAAATGACTTAGGTTCAAGGTGGGAGAGACCGCTTGTGAATTCCAATGTGATTGGCAGAATGGCTATGAAAACAGAGAGAAGAGAGAAAGAAATAATAGCAGGAGACAATTCAGGGAATCCTCAGAGGAAAACAAAAGCTTTTGAATTAAAGAATCAGTTGGCTTGCTTTGGTTACCAGTGGAACCTTGTGAGCCCCCCCCCCCCCCAATCGAATCCCTCCCTCCCCACCCACGCCCACTCACTCATCAGAGCTTGAACAAAGTACATTTAGGACAAATGAATAGAGGTAGTGCTCCCCCCCATGTGAGAAAACTTCAGGAGCTCATCACTTAAGAGGTCACGCCTGCTGAAGAGAGAATACACATTAAAGTGACTTGGAGTCTCTGGACACAACCAACCTTCTCAAGTATTCATTTCATGGCAAGCCTGCCAGGTATAAAGAAGGTCTTTGCTGATTGCTAGGGACTGTAAGCCAGAAACCAAGCAGCCCTCACCTTCAAGGAGCTTATGTCCTTGGGACATATTGGGAAATACAACACATACCTGGATCAATGGAGACAGCTAGGCAGTAGAGTAGCCAGTAAGCTGCATTTGACCTTATGACTAGAGTTCAAATCCTACCTTAGACACTTCTAGATCTGTGACTGGGAAAATCACATAACCTCCCTCAGTCTTGAGTTTCCATATCTATAAAATGGGCATAATAAGAGTACTTGCCTCTCAGGGTGGTCATAAGGATCAAATGAAATCAAATACCTAAAGGACTTTGCAAACCTCTAAGTACTATATAAATGCTAGCTCTTCTTTCAAAGTAAATACCTAGGGATTTGAGGAAGGAGAGAGCATAAAAATCTTGTGGGGGTAAAGGAAGTCCCTGATGAAAATAAAGGCTCTATAGACACCAAAAGATTTATAGCAGAACTTTTTTTTTCTTTTGGTGGCAAAGAACTGGAAATAAAGTTGACTTCTATCAGCCAGGGAATGGCTGAACAAATTATGGTACATGAATGTAATGGAATATTAATGAATATGATGACTACAGAGAAGCCTGGGAAGATATGAACTGATGGAGAGGGAAGATATGAAGTTAGTTTTGAATAAGAAAATGAAATAGTTGTAAAACACTTGGGAAACATTGACACACTATAGAAATGCTGGTGTTATTATAAAGTTAGCAGAACCAAGAAAACAGCTTACACAAAGACTGTAACAATATAAATGGAAAGAATCCATCCAAAATTATAAACACTGAATATTGCAAAAGTACAAAGAACAAGTATGTCTCTAATGAAGAGATATAGGGAAATAGCTTTACCTTTTGCCTTTCCTTAGACCTAGGGGTCTAGGAGTGGAGGACATTGCATGTGATGTCCACCTCTTGGGATATGTTGATTAAGGTTCTTTATATTTTTACCCTCTTCCTCCTCTTTTTCTTCTTCTCTCCACCATGGAGCAGAAGATGCAGGTTCATCCCACCCTTCAGACTCACTTCAGTTCCAAGAAAGAGTCAGCTCTGTCCGACTTTCCTTTTTGGTATCTAGCAACAGACAATATTCTCCACTGCTTCTCTACCCAAATGTTTCTGGGTAACCTGAATTTTTGTTTCAACCACAAAGAGTCTAGGAATAGGTGTTAACTAAAGATAGATAAAAAGGCAAATTAAAACAGTCAGGCTTTTGTCTGAATAATAGGAATTTTCCTAACTGGGGCCTCAGAGCTGTTGTAACTACATTGTTCACTTTCTATCTAATATCAACCCCATGAAACAGCAGAGGATCCGAGGGGCCATACACTGCTCCTAGATTTAAAATGAGCTAATTATTGTAAGAGGGTGCTGCAAAGGTCTATACATGTGGGAATACAGATTTGTTTTATGTCCTTCTGAAAGACACAGTTCTCATAAAGGGATGAAAGCAGGAGAAAGGCAGATTTCAATATTAAGAAGAGCTGATTCCATTCCTCCAAATGGAGTGGACTATGTAGTCAGACATACCTTAAGCATCCACTATGTTGCAAGCACTGTGAATGCAAAGATAAGAGTGAGGCAGTCCCTGCTCTCAAGGTGCTTACATTCTAGAAGAGACATAAAACACACTTACTTGTGTAGGACTTATCACTGGTGATGTCCAAGGACAATGTAGGTGACCACTGGTCAGAGATTGTAGTGTTCTGGGAGGTTGGACAAATGATGTTCTAAGCTTCCTGTCAACTCTGAGATTCTTGGATATGAGAAAGCAGATGACATACCAAGAAAGCCAAAGCCAAGCTGTATGTCATGGACTCACTTGGGACATTCCTTGTCAATAGACCGGAATTGTCAAGAAAAGCATTTCAAGGCTCTTGGATACAGATAACACCCTGGCAGATAAGTGACCATTGACATCCTAATCCACACACATCCACAAAAGGCCAAGTTAGGGACACACAATATCTGCTCTTAAATCATGAGAATTAGTAGGGAAAACCTGCTCTTTTTGTTATGTAGCATGCCTCTAGATGACAGAGTCTAGTTTTTTGAACTATTTCAGGAAGAAAGAACTGAATAAGGGAAGGATAACAAGAAGGGGTGCCTGGGCCATGGGCTTTAAGCTTATCAGAGGAGCCATCTGTGAAATCTTTCCAGCCTAAAAGCTAGGACTATTTTCGCCTTTTCTTGTATCATGGGTTCTTTGTGGAGTCTGCTGAATCCAGAGATTCCTTCTCAGAATAAGGTTTTTAAATGTATAAAATGCAATAAAATATACAGGATTACAAAGAAAATTTTATACTGAAATACAGTATCAAAGACATTTCTTTTTAAAGTTTACAGATTCTAGGTTAAGAAGCTCAGCTTTTGGGATTGATAAACTGGACTAAGTGACCTTTAAGATCCCTTCTGACACCAGGATTTCATCATGCTATTCTACTTAGTGGGGAAAGGGAAGAAACGCTTTTTGTTTTAGGCGCCTATTTTGAACCTGACAATTGTGCTGTGTTTTACAAATAATTTCTCATTTTATCTTCACAACAACCCAGTGAGGTAGGTGGTATTATTATATCCATTTTCAGGTGAGGAAACTGAGGCAGAAAGGTTAAATGACTTATCCAGGGACACACAGCTGGCAAGTATTAAGGCTCTATTTGAATTCAGGTCTTCCTGACTCCAGGGCCAAGACTTTATCCACTTCTTTGAGCTGCTTAGTGGGTTCAGATATGTAATTTACAAACAGTCACAAAGAAAATATCAAATTTACAATGATGTTTAAAGTTGACATTTATATGGCACTTTGACCAAGCTCTGATGTCATCTCACTCATGAGGCCTTTCATGATCCTGCACATTGTTAGTAATTCCCCCATCAAAAACCAAAAGAAAACAATTTTATATTCTCACCTCTATTTACATGATTCCCCCACTAGAATGTAAGCTCCTTGAGGGCAAAGCCTTTTATTTTTTGTCTTTGTGTTCTTAGAAGCTATCATACAGCACTTCATAAAAGCTGGCTGAATTAAATTAATATCAAATGTTTACGTGGATACCATCTCATTTGAGGATTATAACAATGCCACGAGAGCTATAGTTGACTGCTATTAACCATGTTTTACAGATGTAGAAGCTGGAGGCTCCTAAGAGGCTAGGCGACTTACCAAAAGTTACTAAACCCCAGAGCAGGAGTTTAAATCTAGGTGTTTCGGTTTCAAATCCAGCGTTCTTCCCATTGAACTATGGCAAACACCACAACTCTGAACTTCCTTCCATATTTCAAAATAGTACATCCAGAGAATGTTTGATTGGAAGCCAAAAATTTAGGACCTCTGCTCTGCCATTTACTACTTGTGTTGCATTAGGCAAGTACCTTCATGTCTCCTGGTCTCAGTTTCCTCTTCTGGAAAATGCAAGTGAAGAGCTGTATGACTTCTATGTCCTTTCTAGCTCTGGGGTCCTTGATTTTCTTCATTGTGGGTATGCTTTCAGCCAAGGCAGACCACACAGTCCCTCCTCATACTATACCCAAAAGATAGTCATCACTTATTGTCCAACCCTCATGAGATGAGCTGTCAGGCAGGCCTTTAGATAAATGACATCACATGAACTGTCAAGCTTTCTAGCTTGGTAGGACCTGATCAAGCTCAAACTGCATAGTAATGGCTGAGACCTCCTTATATCACTTATATTGAGACATCCAACTTGGACTTTGATGAAGGAGCTAGAGATTGGAGCTATTTAAAATTAAAACATTTATTAGGTATCTACTGTGTGCAAAGAATATCGAGGTAGTATGGTCTAATGGGACAGTTCAGATCCTGCTTTTGACATCTGGCTGTGTGACCTTAGGCAAGTCACTTCTCAGTGCACCAGGATGATAAGACTATAAGTTGGAAAGCAAATGCAGTGTCATTCTGTATCCATACTCTATAATGAAAGCTTCCCAATTACTAATAAAATCATAGGGATAAATTTGAAAAAAAAAAAATTCACAATACACTATGGACACAAAGATAAATAATTAGCTAGCCCTTGCCCTCAGGGAGCTTACATACCAGTAAGGAAATGGAATAATGGAATGGTTTAAATGCTTGACTTGGAGTCAGAAAGGCATGAATCCAAATACTACCTTATACATTTACCAGTTATGTGATCCTGGGTAAAGCACTTAATCTTTTTCAGTCTCAGTTTCACCATCTGTAAAAATGGGTATAATAATGATTACAGCACTCATTCCCAGATTTGTTGTGAGGATCAAGTGAGATCACATGTGTAAAGCCCTTAGCAAACCTTATAGCTTAATCTAAATGTGTGCTATAATTATTACACACACTCACATGTTAGCTTTTGCAAAGCCATGAAGTAGAAGGCAACTCTCTCCATTTAAGCCACACAAAACTGAGTCTCTTGAAGCTCACTTCACTAAAGCACAGTCTGCTTCTTCTTTTATGGCTCCTAAGGCTCATCTTCAGCAAAAGTCACAGAGAAAGCTGTGCGGCAAGCCCTGATAAGAGTGTTTCTCAAGTTGAATGGAACAACATTCTTCAACTTGAAAATCTGGACAGCGGGGTAGAAGTTGTCCCAGGGTTCCTTAGCAAGTTGGGTGACTCCTGCTAAAGGACATAGTAATGGGTTGCCATTTATTATAGAGTGTTCCTTTTATCTCGGTAATCGTGTAAAATAGATAGTGAGAGATATTCCTGGCTACAGCTTTTCCAATAGCATCAGCAATTTCAAACACGATGTTAATCATTCTGGGCAACGAGAACACAAGAAATAACAAAATATCAAAGGCTTTATTTTGATATACGGTCTCTGGTTAGTTACAGGGCAAGCTGTAGGCATTAAAGATTCAGGACATGAGCGTGCCAAACGGTGGAGAAACGGCAGAGCAGCCCCTTCCTCTGGTTCCCCTATGGACTAGGCTGGTACTTAGACAGGGGTTAGAACAATTCAACTAGGCAGGAGGTAGCTGAGGTGAGGATAGTTTAGGAGATGAGTAATGCCCCCAAGACAACGGTTAATGAAAATAGTCAGTAACCAGTCCTAAGATCCACAGGGTAACAGATTGAAGAGACCAAAAAGAGAAAACAAGGTCGAACTTTGTAACAGTGGAACCAAAGCAATCCTTATCCTTAGTGCCTGTTCCCTCCCATAATCTTCCTTGCCCCACTCCAAGGCAGTGTAGTGTAGTGGATAGGATCCACTATATCTTGCTCTTCTGAGCTTCCAGGAAACAGGGGGAAGTTTACCACGCCATAGAGCTGGGGAAAGATGAAGCTAGGCATCTCTGGTTCATGGAGGGAATAGAAGCATCAGGCTTGGCCAAAGGGTATTATTAGAGACACACAGAATGCTAAACTAAGGCACAAGAGAGAGTGTAGCAATCTGAGAGGCAAGTGAAGTGATGTCCTTACCTCAAGCAGAAGAATTCTCTGCTAGGTGAGCAGAAAGGGTTTGAATTATATGGGGGAGTTCAACACACCTTTTTGTGAGTTCCATTGATGTACTAAAAGCACAAGGCTAGCCCTATCTTTTGACTTCCAGGGCTGAAAGGTTCTTGTGAAAGGAGAGAGGGTGAGGAAACACAGAGAGAAGTGCCAGGTTGGTCCAAAAGAGCCAGAGATCGATTGCTACTGTTAAACTGAGGGGCCAGAGTCAGATGACGGGGTCTAGACCAGAAACATGGATAATTATCAGGCAAAAGAGATAAAAGATAAAAGAGATAAAATGGCATTACCTGGGGGAGAAATGTCAAAATCACAATTTCAGCATTGGGAAGTATCTCAATGGTCATCCAGTCTAACCCATAACCAAATGTGACTCACCTGCACAATTTGCCTATCCACTGGTCATCTTCCCTTTTACTTGAAGGTGTCCAGGTGGGGACAAACCACTACCTCTCAAGGCAATCCAGAGGCATCCAATCCCCAGAGAGGAGGGAGGGGCTGAGCCCCCAAAACTAGCCATTGGTAGCACTCAACTTCTTGGGCTCATGAAAGCAGTTCCACCTGTTTTTCTCTAATAGAAGATACAGCCGGACAGCTCCTGCCTGCTTCTACTCTCATTCCTAAGTGTCAGCAGACATAGCTCACGTCTGCTTTCATGAAGTAATCAATCAAGAAATATTTCCTGAGCAAGTCTTCTATGTCCACTGTTTTAATAGTCAGTCTGGAGAATATAAAGATGCAAAGCATTGTCCCTGTTCTCAATGAGCATACAAGCTAGTTGGGAACCACAACTCATATCCACAAAACAAAAGAAACACAGTAACACAAATTCACTTACATTCTCTCTATGGCTCCAAAATTGCTTAGAAGTGGACCTTGGAGGTGCCCTCTTTTCTTGGGCAGGGACAATGGAGGATTACAATAATGAATAGTTTGCAGGGCTTCATCATCAGAATTGACCACTTTCTGACTTTGGGTCCATGGAAATCAATACGAAGACCCACAGCTATACAACTTTTCTAACTTAGTACTCAGGCAGAGGAAGCCTGCCTCTGACTCAATCTAGAATTCACTTTTCCCCTATCTACCCACAGCTCATTCTCAAGACCTCATTCTCAACATGGAATCGGGTCCAGGGGTCTGCACTTAGAGTCCCCCAATACACCCTCAGATTGACTTCAGATACACGCCTGAATATTTTCTCCCCAGTCATTCATTCTCATTCATACAACTATTTACTCAGTCTTACACTAATACTCTACTTCTTCACAGTTATTTCACTAACTAGTCAGTTTCTATGTTTCTAAATAGTTACTCAAATGAAACGCTAACTCACTATCCTCCATCTCTTCAAAATGTTCCCTACACTTTTTCAAAAACACCTAGGACCGAGATTCCTCACATACCTACTTTATTGATGACCCACATCTGGAGAATGTTCTAATGCTGCAAGATGCCCAAAAGGAATCCAGAACTTCGGTCAGATGTGTGTACAATCTGTACTAAGGAGTTCTGAAGCAGATGGTACATGACTGGGCCCTAAAGGATGATGTGACATTACTGTCACTTTAGTTGCTTTGATTTAGAAATTCCATATTTTAGAGACAAGTAATTTCTTTTTGGGTAATTAATCCAAAATTATAGTCAGCTACTACAATGTTTCTATGAGGAAAGCTTGGTTTGTCCTCTCGTGAACTAAACAGGTAAACAAGAAGAACTGAAAAGGAGCTTAATATGTCTTTTCACTCCACCTTTCATTTCAAAAAAGAAAAGTAGAACTCTGTTTTTTTTAAAGAACTAAACAGAGCTTTGAAGAGGGAAGCTTGAAAGGAAAATTCTAGATATGTATTTTGGTACCTTCTTTGCCAAATCCCCACTGTTTTTAGAAAATATTTACTTAGAAATAGTTTTATACTTGGCCTTGACAATGGATTTCTTCATCTAGATTTATATATCTGATACATGTCAAAAATGGCTCGTGTTTAATTCTTGAAATGTTCTTTTCTTCCCAGTTGGCCACCAACAGACAAGTGGGATGCTACATTTAAACAAAGGGATCTCTGTAGGTCTTCAAGTTACAAAGAAATCCCATTCCATTTGATTCCCTGCTGTCATCCTTCCATGGAGAAAGACTCAAAGTGAGTGATTAGAGTTATCTCATGTGCCATCTCATCTCTCTGAATAGCTTTTCCAATAATGTGCAACTTCCTCTCTAACTTGACATCTTTACCTCTGTTTTCCGTTTTTGGTCGAGCCTCACCCCTCCTTTCTATTCCATAGCATAACTTGGTTTAGGGTGAACTGTGATTTCGATCAGCCCCAGAGCAACCATCACCTTTATAGCCTACCCTCTGATACAAATTACTTTCTAAAAGAGATTGGAGTTGCAAAAATCTTGTTTTCTATTAGGAAAAAAAATCCAAAAGGCCCATCATCTCTTAGAAAACCAATAGTATTCATGGTATACCCAAAGCACAGTGAGAACTAGCAAGGCTATAGCCAAAGAAAATAAGTTTGCACTGGTAGATGGAGGGCTTTGCCAATCAGACAGAAGAGTTTAGAATGTAGCAGAAAAAGGTAGCAACTGAAGGTTTTGGAGAGGTATAAGACGTGATAAAGATGACATTTAGGAAAGGTCAGTCTGAAAATGATGTGGAAGGGGAGGGAGATTCAGACATGAGCTAAGCAGGAACTGGACTATGTTGGTGTCAGTGGTGGGTGTGGGGAATAGGAAGGGATGGATATAATAGACATTTTGAAGAAAGAAAAAGTTGATACTTGTTTTAGCTAATGGGCATAGGAAATAAAGATGGCTGGGAGAAAGATGAATATAAGGATTCAATATGGGCATGGAAAAGTGTGGTACCACCTTAGAGATTTTATAATCTATTCTCCCCTCCTTGTGCAAAAAATGGAAATGGTGACTAAATAATTTGCATGGGGCCACATGATTACGTGATCTCAAGACCCCAGAACATCTTATCCTTTGACTCCCAGTCCTAGTGCTATTCTCACTACCTCAAACTGCCACCCCATATTATCTGCTGCAGGATGCTCAACTAGTTAACTTGGCACTGATGACAGTACAAGCAAACTTGGGTGAGAGGTCAGGCCTGGAGATTGATTGGAAGAGTTGTAGTGTAAAGGTCACGCTTTAAGCTATAAAAATGATTGAACTCTCTTAAGGAGGAATGAGAAGGGTCTGAGATAGTGTTAGCGATGATCCTGGGTCATGGGATGGAAGGAGAAAGAAGACCCAATGATTGCAACAACCAGAAGAACAAGATGTTGGGAAACGGGGAGAATCAGGACAGTATGGCATCTTGAAAACCTACTGCCTCCTCTGTTACCTGCCCTTGTGTCCATCTTCGGAGCATGTATTTATAAGAATCAAAGTTGGCTGGGTTTTTTGTATGTACCTCAGTCTCTTTGAAGAATTGCTATTCTTCATCTTCATCAGAATGCTTTCTCTTCACATCTTCAGGGTTTCCTGGGTGCTTCTTATTCTTGGTGTGACTTATGCTATCTAACTTTTGCCCATAGCCTCTTCACAGTTCTTTCTCTGAGCTCTTTAAAATCCACTACCCCCCAAATCAAGGGTGTGTGAGAGCTTATTTCCGCCTTTCCTACTCATCTGCATGATCACAAATTCTTAGATAGAGTTGTCATTTCCCTTCCAGCTTCCCACCATTTCTATACCAGCACCCAACCCTGTGGCCAGAATCAGAATCAGAATAGACAGAGCACTGATAATCATCTACTTCAAGTTGTGATCCATAATTCTGATTTCCATTTTCAGACACCATCTTATTTAGTAGCTATTCATTTCCCAAATCTGTTTCTCCTCATCATGCTGATGAGTTCCAGAATAGGACAACGTGGACTTTCAAGTGAAGTAAAATCTGGGAGCAAGACACAATATAAGTGCCTCCTATGCGCCTCTTATTTCCTAGGCACTGGGGACAAAAGACAAATATGAAACAGTCCCTGCCCTAGGGTACTTTACATTGTACTGAGGGGAAACAATATGTACACAGATGAATACATGGAGAAGATAGATCATGCAGAAGAAATGAAAAGTTATTAGGGTGGGGGAATGGAGAAGAGAAGGGTTCAGGAAAGACATCATATAGTAGGCAATACCTAGAGGAGGCTTTCCATTGTAACTGATTTTTCTTGCTACCTAGGCGATAAACTAAGTTTTCTCCACCTTGGAGAAGGGCTGCAAGTGCTAGCAGAACCCTCTCAATTTTGGCACACTGAAATACAGTCCCAGTGATCCCTCCCTAGTGACAACTTTCTGAGAGGTGAGGAGACTACCCACAGAGTTCCCGTGCAGGGCTGTCCCATTCCTGTCCAAGGAGTGGGTATCCTTATTTTTTCATTTCAGTGAATATTATGGTGAAATCTTACATCCATTGTAATTCTAGGGTCATAAATTTAGAATGGGAAAGGCCATTTGGGTCTATCCCCTTCATTTTACAGATGAGGAAACCGAAGTCCAGATGGAAGGGATTTGCCCAGGATCATGCAGCTAGGAATTGTCTAAGGCAGGATTTGAAACTAGATATTCCTGACTCCAAGTTCAGTGTCTCTTAACTGTACTATTTTCTTTCATGGAACTCTGACGTGGTGGAAGGCTGAGTTTAGGGAGGACAGATTGGAGCTTCTGGAGGAAGGAGCTACTTCCTGGCTAGGACGGTCTCTTTATGCCTAATATTCTCCTAGGAACGTTTGTCATTAAAAATGAGAGGCCATCAAAGGAAGGACTAGAATTTCAGATGCCTTATCATCTGGATGTGAAAGCATCTTCCTGATGCTCTTCAAAGGATGCCAATTCCAAGTCATGTAGCCTCACTCAAGGCACAGTGCCTGGCACACAGTAGGTGTTTCACAATTGCCTGTTAATTACTTTTAAATGGATAGATTGTTTTGAGTAGCAATAGTGAAACAGCTGATTTTGTTACTGACTAATTCTGCTCCTCTGCCCCCACCCCAATTATGTATAAAATACACATTTCAAGAGCTTGATGCCAAACCATAAAGTCTGCTGGAGACAAGCACTGCCACGGCAGGCAGTAAATAACGCGTGAGAGATTTAATGTAAACAGCAGCCTATGGCAGGCCCTGCTGCAGGTTTCTCATAAACTACACAGACCAATTTAGAAAAAGGAAAGGGGGGGTGCAAGAAGAGCAGCCTGCAAGGAAGCAATAACCTAGAGGTAAAAAATATTGATTAGGGGAAAATATTATCTTAATCAAAATATGTCTTTTAGCTAGAAGTTGTTTGGGCTTCAGAAAGAGAAAACAAAATGTGTTTCTAAGACAAGCTTTTCGTTTTTTTCTTGTGATTTTTGTTGAATAATGAGCTATTCATCCTTCTTCCCTGGCCTGTGTTGGCTTCGTAAATCCAAATGAAAGCATTTGGAAGGCTCTTCAGAACCATGCCCCTTTATTTATTAGGCTGAAAGAAGGAAGTTGGATTAGTGATTTTTTTCCCTGTTTCTTGCTACATACCTATGCCTCCTTATGTTTCTTCATACTCCATCCTGATCAATCTGATAAAGATTGCCACACACTATATTTTCTTCTAATGAGGCCGAGATCCCCCCCCCCCAATCTTTTTCATCTGTCTTCTGAGGCGAGAGATACAAATAGCTTGTTTCTGTCAGAATCTGTCATCGGTATTTAAGCAACTTTCAAAAAAAAATAGGCTCCTTCTCTGAGATTTTGCCTTGATCTTGTAAACATTACAACTAATCAGACAAAATCAGAATATGCTTCATGTGTTTTCTAAATTTAGGTGGGATTTGGGTCTCTTTTGGAATGAATATCGCATTTGGAATCCAAAGAATTCACCAATCTTTTTTTCATCAGAAAATTACCACTATCCATACACTCTTCCCCCACCCCTTCAGCCTTCCATTGCATCTAGGGCCATCTCCAGTCATACGAAACTATATCTGGCCACTGGACCCAGATGGCTCTGATGGAGAAAGTGAGGCTGGTGACTTTTCACAGTCCTCCCTCACTTAAGTCCAATTCACTTGCATGTCATGGAATCACCTCCCTGATGTCATGGTCCTCTTCCAGGATGAAGAACAAACAACAACCCCTTCAGCCAATGCCTTTGCTACTAATTACTTCTGTGTACAATCACTCAGAAGCTAAGCTAGAGAGATGCCTCTGAGAGAGCAGGAAAACAAACTCCCCTTGTTTCAAATAGAGAATGTAGATAGATCAATTGATGGTGGCTAGCTAGCTAGTTGTTTTGATGGATAAGTGGAGAGATAGGTAGATAGATAGATAGATAGATAGATAGATAGATAGATAGATACATAGAGGATAGAGCATTGATGTAGCATTTACCATGTGTCACATATTATGCTAAGTGCTGAATATTAAAATACAAGCCCATAAGACAATCCCTCCTCTTAAGGGGCTTACATTCTGGTAGGATACTCACCATAGAAATAGGAGTTTAAAAAGGTGCAAAAGGTGGGAAGATGTCTGCAAAGTGGGGTGGAGACCTGGTTCTTACCACGATGACAGAAAGTTCCCCATCTGAGTGAGACAGAACTGCTTAGTTTTCTCCCACACGTGACACAGGGAGATTTCAATGCTAAGATATTTCTCGGTATATTCTGTGTCTATGTCTATGCCAACACATTCATCTATATGTCAGATGAAGTCACCAAGTATATATTAAGTGACTGATGGAGGCAAGATTCTATGCTATGTGCTGAGTCAAAGATGTCACTTCCCTGATCAAGAAACACCAGGGCCTTTCCAGTGCTTCGGGGATAGGGATGGGGATGGGGAACCTTCAGCCTCATGTGGCCCCCTAGGTCCTTAAGTGTGGCCCTTTGACTGAATCCAAACTTCTCAGAACAAATCCTTTTAGTAAGGGCTATACTTGAGGACATAAAGGGTCACATGTGGCCTTGAGGCTGCAGGTTCCCCACCCTTGTCTAAGATAAAATAATTTCCTTGATTCCCATCAGTAATTAGTGACTGCCTCTCCCCATATACATGTCATACTTTGGTATGTAGCAATGATGCTCTGGCTACCTCCACCAGATGCCAGTTACATTGCCCTCTTGGGTTTCTGGGTTCTCTAAGGGATTGGGGGATCTCTATTGTTACCATTGGCTCATACCCCCAGTGGCTATGTTCCATCCCATTGTTAGGGGCCAGTGATTAGCCTCAGTTCCATTTAACTATTTAATGTCAAAGAAGTATTAGAAAGGGACATTTTGCTTCAAAGATATGTCGAGAAAAAAATACCTTCCCCAACACCTAGTGCCATACTCTCCCCAGTCCACTTTGGTGTCTCTGGGGAAGAAGCTCATAATTTATTTCAGTTCCTACATGGCAGTGGCTCCACTTCATATCCCGATGCCTCATGACCCCAGACAAGACCCTGTCTCAGTTTCTTCTGGTCTGGGTCTAGAAGGTCACTTCCAAAGGCCACTGCTTGTTCCTTGGTGAATCTATGCTCAGCAAAGGCCAGTCTGGACTATGACTCCTAGATTTCTATTGTCATTCTTCCCATGTTTTGAAATTCCCAAGATTGGTGACACTATTCACTTCACACAGAATGGAGACAAATGAACAAATTCCAAGGATGCACCAAGGATGAAGGCCCATTTCTTAGTGCCACATGGCCTCAAAGAGAGAAGGCCCCAAGTCTTCCCTTACAACATAGGTTCTCACTAAATGTTGTGGACAAAAGAATCATACCATCAGGAACACCAGGACCAGATTGAAAGGACTGAGGCAAGCCAGACCTTATGGAGACCCACTAGGGCTATCTGAATGCTTTCAAAGAGCCTCCCATTCACCTCCTGTTTAGCATACCAGAATCAGTTGTGAATGTTTACACATACTCCCTAGTCTCTCCAACTCACTTTCCTTACAAGTCACAATGACCCTCCAGGATACAGACTTTTCAGCTTGTCTACATGGAGACATTGCATCATCTGAGAACAAGCTGGTGCTGTCTGAGCATGTGCAGACCCCCATTACATGTATGTACTCATCTGTACACGTTTTTTTCCACCCAGTGGACCCAATAAGTCCCTTGAGGGCAGGAATTGTTTCATTTTGGTCCTCAAATCCCAGCACTTACCAACATGCCTATGCTTAGTAGGCACTTAATAAATGGGATCATTAGGTTAGAACTGGAAGGGACTTTAGAGTAATCTAGTCCCACATCCTATTTTACAGATGAGGAAACTGAGGTGCAGAATGGTTAAAGGGTAAGTGAATACCTACCTAGCAAGTGTCAAAGCCAGGGGCCATACCTAGTCCCAGGAGTCATGCACCACCAAACTATGACTGCTCTATCACTTCTCAAATATTATATTTCCCTGACTCTGGAGTCATTGTTTCCTCTGCAGTAGAAGGTGAACTCCTTGAGTATAGGAACATTATTTTGTCTTGGTATCCACCTCACCTGGTGCTTGGCATTTAATAAAAGTTCAATGAATAGAAATTAAATTAAATAGCCCCTCTAAGGCCCAATTCACTAAGTCATTCATTTTCATCTCTCTGCATTGACTTTCAAAACTCATCTGAATGTGTTAGAGGAGTTTATGGGATGTTCAGGGAAGACTAACAACTCTGGTGGGAGGGCTGCCATCTTCAGGGTCTACCTATCACCCAACTCTTAGCAGTGGCTCCAAGGAGCTACAGCATGTGCAGCAGCCACACCCTGGTCTTGGCATATGGGCTATATTAGGTTGAGGGTAACCAACAGGCCTCAAACCCATTGGTGAGTTGGGGGAGTGTCTACTCCAAACATGGGAAGACTTCTCCCATTGGAATGGGTTGAGGAGGACAATTTGTTCCAATGGCCATGAAGGTGGCTGAAGCAGGTACTGTGGAGCCCTAAAAGCTTGGTCAGACACAAAGAAGTCAAGGTCATCCACTGTATCCCAGGTCATCCTCAGTCACCTTGACTTCTGTGTGCTGCCACTGGACTTCAATGGCTCAGGAAGAGAGCATGAGGCTGACTACTTCATGCAAATATATCTCACTTAAATCTGATTCATGCATGAGTCAAGATATCACCTGCAATGTCATTGGTTCTCTTCAAAAACAAAGGACAAACAACAACAATGTATTAGAGGGGAAAAGAATTTTCTTGATTTTCATTTAGAAAGCAAAAGAAAGTAACATGGAAGAAGCTTTTGAATGAGGTCTCATTTTCCGCACATCAAAATATGTAGTGAGCACCCCCTATTGGTTGACTAACAGTTGGTAACTGACACGCTGGATGCCAGGCTGGGTGCCCGATGATGAAAGAAAACCAAAGCAATCCTTTGAGTTTGAAGGTTTTTTGGGTTTGGTTTGGTTTTTTGAAGAAGAGGATGGGGTTAGTGAGAGATGTGGAAATCCATCTTTGCTCAGTGATAAGGGTGCTGTTGATAGGAAAGAAAGTTTTGCTCCCAGACTTTCTATAGCTATGGAAGAAAACACCCCCCCACCCTCACTCGCTTTAAAGCTTGCAGCTGTATTCCTTTCTAACATTAAACAAATATTAAAAACTTAACCACCTGGAAAGAACATTGCAAAGAAAACCTGAATTAAAAAAAAAATATACTGCCTCCGAATCTCATCCTGCTTCAGTCAGACTTCTAGTTGGTTTGTTTCTGTCCCCTATTTTTCCCCAAGCTGAACAATGAGCTCCAAATTTCTGAAATTGTTCCATCTCTCACACCTGTTTCTCCAGTTCTCTCCTTTCTGCACGAGCAGCTAAGCAGTGCATTTCAGATCTGAAATTAACCACCAACGCTGCTTCCCTGTCCCCATTTTAAGATTGTGAGGAGCTAAGTCAGGGAACAAAGACAAAGAATGGTAAGGAGACAATCTAGCTCATAAGCAAAACCAGAATTCTCGATAATGGCCACAGGAATGCCAATTTCTCTGTTTCTCTGGCATTTTTACTGTTTTCAAACTCCTGAGGACTACATGCTAGGACCTGTCTGGATCACCACTGTGGTTAAAATCTAATTCTGCATTTATTGGATAAATCTCTGATTGCATTTCAAAATTTGTTATTCCTCTTAAAATACCTAAGGTAAAACTACCCAGCAATTGTACAAAAACCATCTAAATTGGGGAGGAATGAGAGAGAGGTGGAGAGTAGACAGATGGACAGAAGCAGACAGCAGAGACAGACAGAAGGAAAGAAACAGGAAGAGAGAGAGAGAAGGGAGAGAGAGAGAGAGAGAGAGAGAGAGAGAGAGAGAGAGAGAGAGAGAGAGAGAGAGAGGAGAGGGGGAGAGGAAGGAAGAGAGACAGAGGGAGATAGAGACAGAGAGAGAGAGACAGAGAGAGAGAGACAGAGAGACAGAGAGACAGAGAGAGAGACAGAGAGAGAGAGAGAGACAGAGAGAGAGACAGAGACAGAGACAGAGACAGAGACCCAGGACTTGATGCTTTAGAAATCTTAAGGCCTCAGGTTCTCAGCTATGCTCTTTCTTCTACAGATGAAATTAAAATCTCTAGGGACAAATAAAGGCCATCCCTACACTCCCTCCAAAATAATCATTTTTCTATCAATCTTGACAGATGGAGCAATGGAATGAATTTTTTTTCCTTCAAATGTTCCAAAGACTTTGCTGTCTGAGAAGACTTTGCGTTAGCATTCCTACATTTATTTTCAATCATATTGACACCTAGCCATGAGTGGATAGTCTAACCATTCAGGATCAGAATAGTGGAAACATCAAGATGGCAGTATGATGTAGTAGGAGTGCTAGGTGTGCAGTCAGAAGACCTGAGTTTGATTTTTGTCTCTAAAACTTACTGTGTGATCATAGATAAAGGGTCTCCCATAGACAAAGAATAAAGAATATCCAATAGATAAAGATAAAGAATATTCTCTGAGGAGTTTCCATTTCCTCATCTGTAAGCTCCCATCTTCTCAGACTTGGGCTCACTATGTCATAAGGTAGTTATGAAGAAAGTACTGTAATTTAAAAGCTCTTGATAAATGTGTGTTCTGGCCACTTGTCATGTGTACAAAAATGGACCATTCACTTTACCTTTGTGAGCCTCAGTATCATAATCCTGATACAGAGTTGTTGGAATGATCCTGTTAGGGAATGTAGGAGAAAGCCAAATGCAAGTGGCTGGTTCAGCACACAATTTTATTTTTTTTTAATTGGACTTGTGATTTCATGGATATAGGAAACTCTTGAGTGAAGAACTTGCCTATGAAGATCAGTGTCTTCTCTTCAATGTAGCATCTTTAGGAGTTTTCCTAGGGCACTAAGGTTATGTGATTTGTCCAAGGTCATACAGCCAAGATGGGGCAGAGGAAGAATTAGAAGCCAGGTCTTTCTGGCACTGAGCCCATCTCTCTAATCCTCTAGGCCACATGCCTCTCTCAGCAGACACAGGAGGCACTTAATAAAGGTTCATTTAATTGAATCAAATTGAAATGGACTGTGTTGTGTGCTGTGTAATTGTGATGCATGGTGTGATGTGTAGTGCATTATATTTTCTTAGAATGTAAGACCTGGAGACAAAAAGACTCACATTCAAATCCTGCCCCTGTTGCTTATTCTCAGTGTGGCACTGTCATGTAACCTCTCTGTGAATCCATTTCTTCATCTATAAAATGGTAGTAATTATACACAGAATTTCTCCCTTATAGGGTGGGTCATGCACACATCAGCTCTTTTTTATTTTTCTCATTTTCTTCATCTTACATTTGATGACGTTCAGACTATTAGAGAACTAGTTCTCATACAAATCACTATCCTATTTTTGTACTTTTATGTCTAAAGTTTGGCAGAATATTGGGCAGTTTCACAAAAGGACTGCTCTTTATGATTAAATAGTACACTCCTTAAGACATCTCTATCCTAATTCCTACATGTTTTGATGAGTTGGGCCTCAAGAGCTTTGCTACTCTGTACCCGGCATTTTAGAGATATAAGGATTGGAAATGTCTTTTCTAAGCTATGTCATGAGCCCACATAGGTGTGTTCCTCCCAATGGTTATCAAGTAAGAGTCATTAAGAGAGATAGACTTTAGCTTTTAGCAATGAGGTCTTTTCTAAGGCAATACAGAAAGAACAGTTGGTAAAAAAAATACCTCCCATCAGAGTCAGTGACCCAGTCTTCCATTAAGGACATACAAAGTCCCAAAGAAAGTGGAATCAGGCTCAGAAAGCATGTGTGGCAGAGGGAAAATGACAAATCCTGGTTGATAGAAGTCCTCTCCTTCATGGGGCACTCAAGGAATTCCTCTTAGGCATGGTCTAGCTGCTTTGTTAGGCTCTTTATAGAACTGTATGTGAATCAGTCTGTCCTTGGCTCCTGATGTGCACACTTCTACCAGCCTCTGCTGTCCCAGGGAACCATGCTCATACACCAGAAGGAAGATGAGAGATCCCAAATCTTCTAGAACTTTTGTAATGTGCAAACCTTCCGCATATACTCCTCTAATAAATACTGCAGTAGGGGGTACTGTGGTGTAGTGTTAATGGGATTTAATATCTTCCCAATCCACTAATAGGCCTCATGTGAAGCCTATTAAGGAAGGCTTGCTTAGGGGAGGTTTGCTTGTAGGAAGGCTTTCACATCTTTTGCTAATTTCTAATTAGGCCCTGAGTCAGAGGGTTGTGATGCCTTCTGGCTCTGAGAAGGGTATATATACTCTAAGTTGGTATTTTGCTTTGGGGGCTCACTTATGAGAAGGATCTTGTGATTCCCTGGTCAAGATTCTGAGTGACCATATGATCCAGAGAGCCTTTATATCTGAGCAGTAAAGGCTCTCCCCATCCAGGGATGTATGTGAAGTATATAGTTGATTCAGGCAGTCAAAGTCCTGTCTGTTGGTCTTTATTTCTCTGCTTGTATTTTCTCTGAAGTTCAGGGTGCTGACTTTTCCCTTGAACAAGTGAATGTAATTTAAAAAAGATTGTTGATCCTTAAACAGCTCTTTAAAGCAGATCTAAGGATCGGTGCTAGCAGCTATGCTGGGTGTGGCAGTGTGGTTGCTGCTACATGTGATGATGCTGGAGACCAAGGCCAAAGCTGAAATGCTCTTCCCTCCCCTGCCCCAAGCAACTCCTTCTCAGGGAGAGTTAGCTAGAATGCGTCTCTTTCACTGCTTTCTTGCTTTCTTCCACCAGATGCTCAAAGAACTTGGGTTCTAAACTGGTCCTCTATTTTGTAGACTGACAGGGAGAAACTAAGTTTCTCTAGTCTGTCTAATACTACTTCACATTTAATCTAGGTTTTTTTTTTTTTTTTTGGAGATAAGTAATCATTTTAATGCATTAGGTAGACTGACATGCAAATCCAAACAAACTCTAGCCAAGCCTCATTTCAGAAAGCTGCATCCAGCCTGTGGACACCGGCCCCTCCACCAGCTCAGCCCAGACTCCCAGCTTGTGGTCTGCTGGCTGGCTGTCCGTCTGTCCATCAGCGCGGTGGGCCTGGGCGGGCCTTAGCTCCTGTTCTCACCCAACATCCTTTCCTGCAGCGTCTTCTCCAGCTTCACTGTATCAGCGGCAATTTGCTGATGCCCTCAGACAGCTCCTCCACGGCCATCTGGTCCTGGCTGTGGTGCCAGCAGAAGGCCTTCTCATCCAGGTGAATCTTCTCTAGGATGCTGAGCGCAGCTTGAGTTTGGCGTTCTCTTTGAGCAGCTCCCCCAGGAGCTTGGGGGAGATGGTGAGATAGTCATAGCTGGTCAGGGCCTTGATCTCGCCCATGTTGTGGAAGGATGAGCCAATCACGATAGTCTTGTAGCCAAACTTTTTGTAGTAGTTATAGATTTGGGTGACGCTCTTCACACCTGGGTCCTCCTGGGGCTCATAGGACTTCTTGTCCATGTTTGCCACATGCCAGTCCAAGATGCCCCCACGAATGGGGAGATGAGCTTCAGCTTCAGCACAGGCCACAGACTGAGCAAAGGAGAACATCAGGGTCATGTTGCTCCTCCAGGATCTTTCCAGCCAGAATTCCTTCCCAGGTGGAGGCCAGTTTGATGAGAATGGCTCTCTGCCTACACCGGCTTCTTTGTAGAGGTCAATGAGGTGTAGGGCCCTTTGAACCATTTCTTTCTTGTCAAAGGACAACCTGGCATCAACTTCTGTGGAAACCGGCCCGGAATCTTCTTCAATATCTCAGCCCCAAATAACACAAAGAGCTTGTCACTGACATTCTGGGTCTGTAGGCAATGGCATCTTCTTCCAGGTCCTGCTAGGCTGGCATCTAGGCCGCGGCCAGGATCAGCAAGAGATTGGTGGTGGAATCCTGAAGCTTATATTCATCAATGGCACCGAAGCCGCCAGTGTCCGCCACCTTGGTGGGGCAGCCTCAGCTGCTCGAGCGCGATTCCATGTGGGGCGCTTGGCTGGGGTGTTGGAGGCCGGGGTGTCCATGTCGGAGGCCGGGGCGCGGGGCATGGAGAAGGGGGCGGGGGCAGAGCTCGGGTTCGGGGCAGGAGCCGGGTGGAGGCTGCGAGGCGTCCGGGCCACAATAGTCTAGAATTTTTAATTGATTGGTTGATTAAAACATTCTCACTCCTGAAGGTATTGGGGAACCTCCACATTTAAAGTTGGATGGGGTGACTTGACTGGTTTACTTAGTTACTGATTTACTCCACCCTTAAAATTAGATGAAAAAGTGTTACTATTTTTATGGGTGATATGGCAGATAAACTACTGGCCCTGGAGTTAGGAAGACTGAAGTTCAAATCCAGCCTCAGGCACTTATTAAGTAAGTTTTTTAGCCTTTATACTGCCTTACTTTCCTTTTAAAAAGAACAAAAAATTACATAGAGCTTTAAGATTTGCAAAGTACTTTAAGTAAATTATCCCATTTGAACAATCACCAGCAATGTGTTCCCTGAAATAGCAAGCCACCTAATCATCCAGACAAGAGAGTTATATCAGACATTGGTTAATAACCCATAGGATAAAAGCTCTCTGAGAATCTCAATACTGAGGTCTTGGAGTTCTTTGGATTCTGCAGAAGATGAGGGATAAATAAGGGGTATGCTCTCATTATGAAGGGAAGGAACATAGAGATGTCACCATTCTGTGCCTTGGTCATGATTTCCTAAATTTCTTCTGAGTCTGAAAAAAGAAAGGGAAGAATAGTGACAAGATGTTACCTGAGTAGAGGAGACAGGGACAGCTTTGCCTTGTTATGTATATGTAGCCATTTAATTGAAATGTGATAGATCCCCTGAATTGGGATTTTTCCCCCCAACCAATCAGGTTTTACTCACCACCTATCATATTTCAGATACTGCATTAGGTGGTAGGGATTCTCCTTCTATAAAGATAGTAGATCCATTCAGACCTTCCCTCTCTCAGCTCCGGGCATTTTCCTTCACTGTCTCTAGTGCCTGGAATGCTCTCAACTCCTCGATTCTGTCTCCTGGTCTCCCTGACTTCCTTCTAGTCCCAATGAAAAGCCCACCTTTTACAAGAAGTCTTTCCCAATCCCTCTAACTGTAGGGCTTTTCGTCTGTTCATCATTTCCTATTTATCCTTTGCATAATTTGTTTTTACATATTTGTTTGTGTGTTGCCTCCCCCATTAGATTGTAAGCTCCTCAAGGGAATATCTTTTGCTTCTTTTTTGTATCCCTAGCATTTAGCACAGAACCTGGCACATAACAGGCACTTAATAAATGTACAATTATTGGTTGATAGGAATGCACATACAAAAAATGAAGAAGACCCTGCCCTTAAACAGCTTACAGTCAATAAGAGAGGACAACAAATTATCTGTTTAAAAAAATACAAGGCACATACATGTACTTTGGGAAAGAGAAGAATGCATGGGAAGAGATGAAAGACAGTAGTGCTGGATGGATAGGCGTGGCTAGATTGGGATCTGTGTCACTGGAGCAAACTCCCAAACTGATAACGTCCTCCCTCTGTTTGATTTAGGAGCGGAATATTTGAAGCGGAATATTTGATTTCGGAAGCAATTGAGGGGAAGGGGGAGTATCAGGAAAAGCTGCTGGTAGAAGATGGCACTCCATGTCATCAGAATGAGATACAATCTTTCTGAAATATAGTTTGGTTTCCAACTGTATAATATCTGAAATTCCTATGGATCGGGTAGAAAATGTACTTTCTTAATAAAGACTTCTCCCTTTCAATGAGGCCCCTGGTTTTGTAACTGCTCCCTGCCAGGTGGTTGACCTGCATTTTAGTTTCCTTAAAACCACCATTTCCTTATCAACACGGGATGGGGCTCCCAGTTCAGAATGGTTTTTCTTTCAGGATGATGTCTCCCTGAGAGGGGATGGAGGCAGGCATTTAGGCAGCCCTTAGTGACTCCGACCTTCCTAGACCAAAGCTGTCAGGGTCTTAGGGTCTGCTCAGCCATTCTGTTCTCCTGTAATCAGGAGCTGCCCCAGGGTGACCATCCATGCTTCCATGGTTGGCAGGGGGAGGGCAGATTTCTGAGGGACTTTGGGAAGACAAAAGGCAGGAGGAAGGGCAGTTCATTTCTCTGAAAAGGAAAGAATTGATACCTTCCATAGAGTGGAAAGTTTAATGCCGCAGGCAGCCCCTCTGGGAGGCGAGGCTGTGATTAGAAGGAATTCAAGAAACACTCAGCTCCCCAAGGAGAGCACTTTGGGCAGATGAAACCTGGAGTCACTGAAGGGGTTGAGAATGTATCAATCAAGATGAAAAGGTCAGTCCTCTCAATGCTTGGATATGGGTTGTTTTCCCTAGTTTTTTCAACAGTGATTAGAGTCAGATTTCACAATCTAGGTAATCTCCTGACCAAGGCCTTCCACTAAATTGGAGTACTTGGGAATTGGGGGCTAAATCCAATTTACTGCAGAGAAATTATTAACATTGTCTTATGGACGCATAGTGCTGGAAGGGGCCTTGAGAGATGACCCCAACCTATCTCTTATTGTTGGTAATCTGTACCCCCCCCCCAAGGAAATAAGGGTCTACTCCATTATTTTTAAGCATGAAGAGATAATTCCCAAACTCTCTCTCTCTCTCCTTCCCCTCTCCTTCTTCCTCCTCTTCTCTCTCTCTCTCCCTCTCCCCCCCATTCTCTCTCTCTTTCCTTTCTCTCTCTCTCTCTCTCTCTCTCTCTCTTTCTCTCTCTCTCCTCTTTTCTTTCTTCTCTCTCTCCCATCTTCTTTCTCACCTTCTGCTCCCATACTCCCTCCTCTCCTCTCCTCTCCCCTTTCTTTCTTTCTTTCTTTCTTTCTTTCTTTCTTTCTTTCTTTCTTTCTCTGTCTTTAATTTCCCTCTGAATGTGACTATTTAAAGGCTCAGATTTTTTTTTTCTGGACAATGAGCTGGGAAGCTCTTCCCTGGCCTTGCCTTGCCTTGTTTCCTTCCTTGGTGGCAGCTTGGCAGGCAGCAGCCTCTTGGAATCCTGGACTCTCTGTATAATGGGGCTGGTAAGCCTTGGCATCTTGGTTTCTCTTCATTAGGTCTGCATCTAAGGCTTTTGTTCCTAAGTTTCTTGCCACCTCACAGCCATCAGCCAACCTCCTCACCGTCACCAGCCACCAGCTAACAGCAGATTGGAAGGAAAGACATGCTGCTGGCCCCAGGTACCAAGACTGGAATCTGCTACACTGAGGCCTTTGCCACTGAGGGGAATGGCATGCCAATAACATAGCAGCCCTCAAGGATGGAAATACTGTTTTGCAAAAAACAAAAAGAAGGAAGTCAGTAAGCAATCTTCTAGTTATTTTTCCCACGAATAGACCTAAGGAAAAAGCAACACAGCACATTGACTAAGGGGTTTGCCTTGGGGACAGAAAGACCTGGGTTTAAATCCTGCTTCTGAAACATTCTGACTATGTGACCCTGGACAAGCCCTTTGACCTCTCTGTGCACCAGGCAGACTTCTAAGGCTAGAAGCTACATGCGTTGTTGCTCTGCATTGTTGAAAGGAGTTTCTCTGAAATTTCAGATCAGGACAAAAGAAAGTAAACTTTAAATACAATGATTTGCACCCAGGTAAAAAGAAAAGAAAAAAAAAGATTTTTTTCTGTAGTTACTATATGCAGAATGTTCTATAATTGGAGATGGAAAGATGACTCAGGAAGCCAAATTCAGAGTCAGTCCCTAAGCCAGGTAGGGGAGGGGTGATGACAGCATAAACTACCAGGCACAGCTCAGAAATGGGGAGTGTGCTGGCCCTCTAAGCCAGAGGCAAGGAAGACATGACACTGCTGGTGTGAACATGACTTTCACAGAGCTGGTCAGTCATGCTGCTGTGATTCAAGACCTAGTTTGCCAAAAGCCACTTTGGGTCTACAATTCAGATATCTTGGGGAAAAAATCACGAAGAAGTTATTCAATTTTACCAGTCCACAAAAGCATCTACTATTCACCTCCCCTGTTCCTCTTAAAAGCTAATAGGTAGAAATTAGACTCAGAGAGAACCTTGAGGAACACATAAGTCTGAATTAGATACCGCCTTAATTCACAAGTGGATAGCCTAGGTGAGTAACTTAACCTTATTGTACCCTAGGCAATTAAGACTATAAACTGCAGAAAGGCAGGCATGTGACTCTCTGGGCCTCAGTTTACTCTTTTGTTAAATGAGACAATTGCTCTACATGGCCTCTAAGGTCCCTCCCAGGTCTAAAGTTATGATCTTATGACTAGAAAGAGTGGTAGAAACAGTCAAAATCACCTCTCTTACTTTCCAAAAGGAGCAGCAACAGTTACAATGGTGGTCATGGTAGGAACAGTAATGGTGTTCTTGGAGGTAGCAGTAGTTTTGGTAATGCTGGGTGGAATCTAACAATAGTTCTGTGAGCTCATCAACGTGGGTGTTTCCTTCAGTGGTGCACGTTTCCACCCACCTATGCCAGCTCAGCCTTAGTGACTCCTGTTCATGCCCTCCTTCCAGTTTACCACAGGGTGTTTGTCACCATACTGGAGACTTACATTCTCTTGTCACAGTTTAGATTCCAAGGAATAACATGGGGTGGCCGTCAATTACCTATTGCTTTCAGCTTGTAATTAGTCTATCTTCCTTTTCATCAATACATAATATATACATACATACATATCCATATATCCATACCTATATCTCCATCACCATCTCCATCTCTGTCTCTGTCTCTATCTCTATCTCTATCACTGTTTCTGTCTCTGTCTCTATCTCTATCTCTGTCTCTATCTCTATCTCCATATATCTATATCTATAGCTACATTTATCTATCCTCTCCTCCTACTCTCTCTGTCTGCATAGGGTGTCATACCTTTACCTGCAGGTGCTCTGCCCAAAGTAATGTAAATTTTGATTGCTGAAACCTTGCAAGATATCTTGGGGTTTAGAGGTTAGATTTCTGTCTTAAGGACCATGCCTTAAACCCAAATCACTCTGGCTCTCATAGATTGGCTAGTCCAAGCTGATGGGAGTCATTGCTTGGGCTTTGATTGCTCAGAGTGGGTGTAAATAGAGATTGTTGCAGTTTTGACCAAATACCCTGAAGGTCTTCCCCTCCCAGGATGATTTTTTTTACTAGATAAGAGCCCATTCTCTGCGTCATTTCTTACCTGGCCTTGATTACTGAATGGGCTGTTGCCTTGTTTCTCATTTATTACCTGCCCTTAATCACTGAATGGGTCTCAGTAAAACTGAGACCTGGGGAAGACCTTGGCTTAAAAAGGCCAAGACCTCCCACTGTGTTCAGGGACATTGCCAGTCGCCCTGATCTATGTCTTGTCATTGGACCCAGAAGGCTCCAGAGGAGAAAGTGAGGCTGGTGACTTTGCATAGTCCTCCCTCATTTAAATCCAACTCACTTGCATGTCCTGGTATCACCTTCCTAACGTCCTGGTCCTCTCAGAGAACAAAGGACAAAGAACAACAAACAATGATATCTATATCGCGGATGGCATTTTCCCCTTCTCCCTCCTAATTCCTTGTGTGTATTGTACTGCACCTTGCTCACAACGTTGTGAACTTGAAGCCACGCCAGTTACAACTGTACTTATCTAGTGCCTTTTTTTTAAGTTTGCAAAGTGCTTTCTTCACATTACTCACTTGAATCTTACAACATACGGAACGACTGTTTCCATTTTATAGATGAAGAAAAGATATGAAAATTCTTCATGATCATATGTAGCTAAGTCACCACCTCATCTTGAATGGGTGCCTCTTAAATTTACTGACCTGGGGAAAAGTCAGGTATGAGGTAAATGGCTTTCAGAAAGAGTTAATATTATTGTTATTATTAGTAGTAGTAGGAGTAGTAGTAAAAGTAATAGATGGCAGTAGTAAGGGAATAGTAATAGATGAGGCTCCCTGAAGCCTCAGGTAATAGTCCCCACATTCCATTGTCCAGAATACTGCCAAAGTGAGACTCCTAAACCATAGGACTGACCATAGAGCTCCTCTGCCCAAGGAGCTCAAGAAGGACCTAACTAATTCTTCTAAGACAAAATGTGAATTCTTGTTTGGCACTTATAGGTCTTCACAGGCTGATCCCAGCTCATCTTTCCAGGTAACTATCATGTTATGGCTCCTCATGCATGCTAGCCAGACTTGCCTCCTTGGCGTCCCTTGTTCATTACATTATTTTATCTCCAGCCCCTGTGCTTTTGTTCTGGCTGTCCTCCGTGCCTGGAATGCTCCTCTTTCAACGCCTCTACTTTCTAAGTTCTCTAAATGCTTTCAAGGTTGAAAGGAATAACACTTCCTCCATGAGAACATTGGTGATCTCCCAAGCTGTTAGTGTCCCTGCCCCCACACCCTAAATGACTATAGATATTTGTATTTACTCATAGTTGCATATCTTGTGTCGTCCCCCCACCCCGGAAGGCAAACTTCTGAAGGACAAGGATATTTTTGACTTCATATCCCCAGCACCTAGGACAGTCCTGGAACTTAGCAGGTGCTTCATGAATGTCTGTAGAGCTGACCTGAAATGAAATGAATAGCTTCCCAGGCCAAATTTTGCTTCTGTTTCTTCTTTCTCTCTCTCTCCTCCTCCTCCTCCTTCTCTTTCTCTTCTTCCTCCTCCTCCTCTTCTCCCTCCTCTTCCTCCTCCCCCTTCTGATTTCCAAAGTTATAATCATATAAAGCCCCAGAATCTCAGAATCAGAGCAGACCACAGAGGCCATCCAGTCCAAGCTAGCCAATCCCCCCCCCCCACCCCCCCTCCCCGCCCTCTGTGCACACTATGGCCCATCAAATGCATCTTCTTTCTATTCCTTATCTAGGGCTCTCTGTCTCTCTCCTCTAGGCATTTGCACTGCCTCTTCCCCATGCCTGGCATAGTCCCCTTGTCAGAGATCTCTGTCTTTCAGAATTGCTTGCTTCCTTCAAGGTTCAACTCAAGTATCATCTACCACATGAGTCCTTGCCTTATGCCCCCAGCTGCTAGGGCCTTACCCTTCCCACCTTGTGCCTTTTTTATATAATTGAAAATGGACACATTGCACCCCCCAACCCACCAGATTGTAAGATTTTTCAGTACAGGGGTTATTTTTGCTTTTTATCCTTGAGGCCCCAGCACCTAACACAATGCCTGGCCCATAATGGTTGCTTTATAAATACCTTTTGTGCACCTCTGCAGCACCGTGGAAATAACCCCACTGCCTCTGAAGGCAGTGGCCCTAGGTTCAGTCCTCAGCTCTGCCATCAATTCTGCTCCCGAGGTGATCGTGACCAAGTAACTTCTTTTCTCTTAGTTTTCTTATCTGTAAAATGAGAGCATGAACTTGATCTCTAAGCCCCACCCCCAATTCTGAATCTCCTGCTCTATGCTCCCACGTTTCCAAGGAAGGAGAGACCTATCGCTTGTCAGAGTGCCTCCTGGTGAATTTTTGTTGAGGATGCTGTAGTTTGGGTCATTTTATATACCATGAAAAAGAAGAAGAGATCCCTTTCACTGCGCTGGGTTTTTGTGATTTTGTACAAGAACTGCCCCCACGACGTCTATCAAAAGCCATTGATGTTGGAGTTCTATGGAGCGAAGTCTCTCAGTGAGTTGCTGGAGGCTCAGTTGAGCAGTTTAGTCATATTCAGAGAGACAGCAAGGAGAAGCAGCAGGATTTGAACCCAGATCTTTCTGAATCCCGCTCCAACACTCTAAGACTTGGGGAGATCATATGACGTGCCAATTGTCAGAAAAGTAGTAAACTTCAGGATGTTTTTTTGTACTGAGGTTTTCCTGACTCTGGGTTCACCATGCTATCCACGATGTCAGGTTACCCCTCTGTCCCCTTTCCAATGGCTTCCAAAAGCAATTTGCAAATAATAATGCACTATTGATATCTTGAAGTGTGCATTTCTGATAGTACACCTATAGAAATATGTCAGAAAGGAGAGGCTGCTTCAAGGTTAAACTTCACAGAGGCTCTGACACCGATGGAAAACATGTTCTCCCCAAATAACTCTTTGACAGTCTATGATAAAGGGAATCCTTTGCAGAAGTTTCTCTAAAATCACCAAAGATAGAAAACTCTTTGAACTCAGGTTCCTCTGACAATTTTCACTATATTTGATCAGCTTTAGTGTTTGTAAACTGCAGTAACTCAGGGGCAGAGTGACAGTGTCTTCCCAGCTCGAGTGAATATTAAGAGGGACCAATGACAACACAGTGAGGCTTTGCTTTCTTGGCATCAGATGGGGTTGAAGATGACAGAGAGCCTTCTCTGACTCAAACCTGTGCTTCTCCATGAGGTACCACCCATCTTATCACTTGTAACATGTTGGGATGTAATTCTGAACTTGGATAACAGGAAATAAAGAAGGCCAAGCATAGACAGTCATAGAAGTGCTATTGTAATGGAACCAAACAATTTCTTAGGTTACAAGACTTATAAAAATGTTGGTCTTCTAGGAAGAGAGAGGCAAAGTCCCATGGCCATGGACAGCTTCCATGAGGCACCATGCAGGTAATAGTTCTCTATGGATAAAATGATATTGCTTCTCTCAATAAGTTCTTACATATATGCAACAAATATAATTCTTTCAATAACTGATGTACTATCCATTCTCTAATGATTTTCTTGCCCTTTGGTTTAGAACTAAACCAGGCAGCATGGCATAATGGGGGTGGTTTTGGGGGGAGAGAATAGACATTTATGTAGTATATGGTATGTGGCAGGCACTGTGCTGAGTACTTTATAAATATCTTATTAGATCTTCACAACAATAAGTATTATTATAATAACAAGTAGGCACTATTATTATTCCAATTTTACAGTTGAGGAAACAGGCAAACAGAGGTCTCAGTAAATTCTTGATCAAGTATTTTCTTCCTCTTCCATTCTCTTTGTCCCACCCCATCCACCACTACCATTTTTCTTCCTCTCTTTTCTAGTTCTTCCCTAGGTTTTTCTTTAAGGAAATCTTCTTTCCTTTTTTCTGTCCCCCTTCTCTTTTCTTTTCTTTTTCTCCTCATCCTTTTTATCTTTATGAGATAAAACATAAATCCATACATGACTATACCAAGGAAAAGGATAGCCATAAAATTTGAAGCTTAATTATCCATAATAGACTAAAAACTGCAAACAAAATGTGTTCCCAGTGATTGAGCAATGGTCGAACAAATGGTGATGTATGAACATGATACTACTACACAATAAGAAAGGACAGTGAAGGATAATTCTGAGAACCACGAGATTTGTGCAAACTGATGCAGAACAAAGAAAGCAGACACAGAAGAACAATGTATTCAATGACCATAAGAGTGCAAAGAAATCAAGTGAGGGAGAAGGGACAAAAGTCTGGTTAATTACAGTGGTCAATTTTGCCATGGGCTGTTAAAGAACAAAAATAATCTTTTCTTCTAATAGTTTCAAAACCTCTTTTTGAGGGTGGGGATATGAGCTTTTTAAAGGAGAGGGTTGTTTGGTTATTTGTTAGAAAGCATCTATTGTATCCAAACAAAATGTGTCAATAAATTTAAATTTTTTAAAAGACACAGATTTCAAAGACTTGATCATGTGCTTCATCTGTAATGTATTCTCTCCTCACCTCACCCTCATTTCCTTCAAAGCTCAGCTCAAGCTTCCTTCTTCTACACGAAATTTTTACTGATCTGATCCCCCAGTTGCTTCTGGCTCCCCCTAAATTACAATCTATATACTTTGTATATATTTTGTGTGTGTGCATGTTTTTTTCCGATAGAAAGCTAGCTTCTTGGAGGTGGGATAGCAGGGACTTTCATTGATCTTTATATCCCAACAAAGATTGCCACATTGACTGATCAATTTCCAAATTCCTTGAATGTTCCCAAAGATACCCGTCTTTCCTTCAGAATCCCCACAATTCTCAGATTATCATATCCTCCCCTAATGAAATATACTTTTAGTTAGATACCAGCACTCAAAATAAACAACTTTCTTAAGTATTTGTCTGTCTCTTTTGCTTAATTATTAGTTTTGTAATAACTGTTATTTCCTACTGTTCTTCACAGCAAATGGCATCTTGGTGGCACAGTGGATACAGTGCTGAGTCTAGAGTTAGGAAGACCTGAGTTCAAATCGAGTCTCAAACACTTACTAGCTATGTGATTCTTAGCAAGTCACTTAACCTCTGTCTGCCTCAGTTTCCTCAATTGTAAAATGGGGATAATAATAGCACCTACCTCACAGTGAAGATCAGATTAGTATAAAGCATCAACATAGTGTTTGGCACATAGTAGGCACTATATAAATGCTATTTCTTCTCTGCTTCTCCTCAGATAAATTTTTTGTTGGGTTCAGAGGGAATATCACATTTAAAATGAGAGATCACAATCAAATATTACTTTGTAGATTTTCAAAATACTTTTCTCTCTGAAGTCTTGGGAAGCAAGCAGCTCAACTGATTCTCCTTGATAGAGGGTATACAACAAAACTCAAAGAAGTTAGGGCAATTATTAGCACATGGTCCTATAGGTATAGTAGGGCTTAGAATATAGAATTCTTTGCTGCAGGTTTGTTACACTTCTGGGGGCAACATGTTGCTCTCTGTAGTTTTTAACAGTGTTTTTATTGGAAAATGCATTCTAAATTCCAAATGACAAAATTTTGGAACTTAGATAAAATTTAAGAATTTATTGGTGTGTGTGTGTGTGTGTGTGTGTGTGTGTGTGTGTGTGTGTGTGTGACAGAGACAGAGACAGAGAGACAGAGACAAAGAGACAGAGACAAAAAGACAGGGAGACAGAGGTGCACACAGACAATATCGGTGCCAAGTGATTAGGATCACAGAATCAGAGTGCTGCATATTTAGCCTAGATCACAATATGTAAGTAAACGTCTTTATCTTATCCAACTTCCTATTATATTTCCAGAGAGAAAACCAGGACCTAGAGTGGAAACATTATTTGTCCAAGGTCATAAGGAGTAGACAGGATTTAACCCTTCTCCCTTCTCACTCCAATTTCATTATTCTTTCCCATGAGGCTTTTTGGCAAATGGAACACAGGAATCAAATCCCTCTTTTTAAATAATAAATCTTGCATTTGAATGGAACAGGGGCACACAAAGGGATCAACCTTTGGGACCATAAACATCTTTGGGAATTGGACCCTTGCTGCAGAGAAGAGCCTCTGGTGCCCAGATGATGCGCAGACCACATGGCAGGGTGAGATGAAGTCTTTTGTTTCCAAATTCTGATTGGAAATGAAAGCTTCTCAATGAAATAACAAGTTTACCTGGCAGAGCTAAACACCTGCATTCAAAGTCAATTGAATTCATGGCCCAAGTTTAAAATAGGAAAAATTAGTTTTGTGCTTTTCTGGTGAAAGATACGAGAGAAGTTCTGTAAGTGAAATGCACTTTTTAAAGCTGTTTAGTCTATGTCTGGAGAGACTGAGAACAGATGTTCTTTGAGCTCTTTGTTAGTGAGACACAGTCTGAATAAAAAATCTCTGAAATTACTCGATTCTATCACCCAAAGAACCTTGGGAATATAGCTCATGTTTGAGGTAGGAACTTCCTGACACAATTGTTGTTGCCCTGTGAGGGGGAAGGGGCTGGTTGGCAAGTAAGAGCAGGAATTCATGGGCCACTTTTAAAAATCCTAAATGCTTTGAGTGAGAGAAAATGTAGTATAGCAGAGTGCAATACTTGCAGGGGTCAGAAATATTTGGATTGGAATCTTGACAGATGCTACTTAGTTATCTGGCTCTGGACAAAGCACTTGATATCTCTCAGCCTCAGTTTCCTCATCTGTAAAGTGTGAGATTATAAAATCACCTACCTCAAGAGTGTTGTTGTGTGAATTAAAAAGTATAGTGTATTTATAAAGTCCTTTTCAAATATTAAGGTGCTCTATAAATGTCAGCAATTACTACTGTTGTCATAATTTATTATTAAAACAAACAAAGGGAAAGGTGGGGAAAAAACTACTGCTCATTCACTTCATCAATTTTTGCTGTTGTTCAGTTGTTTCTGACTCTTCATGACATTATTTAAAGTTTTCTTGGCAGAATACTGGAGTAGTTTGCCATTTCCGTCTCCAGATCATTTTGCACATGAAGAAACTGAAAAAAGCAAGGCTAAGTGACTTGTCCAAGGCTGCACAGCTAGGAAGTGTTTGAGGTCAGATTTGAACCCAGAAAGATGAGTCTTCTGAATTCCAGCACTTTATCCACTGCACAACCTAGTTGCTCCTCTTTACTAATTAGTTGAACATTTGTCAGGTGTCCACTGTGTGCCAAGCATTGTGCTGGTTCCTGGGGCAGTACAAAGTAGGTAAGTTATGGCACTGCCTTCATATGAACCTATAGTTCATATGTTGTTGTTTTTTTTTAATTCTGGCATTGATCTGTACAAGTTTGAGTAGTAGGAATTCATAAGCTTAAAAGATGTTAGATGACATATATTTAAGCTAAAATATTCCAATATATTAGTAATTTGTTAAGTAAAATAATAGTCATCTTAATAGCTGACTTTCTTTCTTTTTTTTTTTATTCTTTTTTCCCTGATTACCTTCTCAGGCATCTCTTCCTTCTTGTGTCTGGATGTCAAATTTTCTATTCAATTCTGTTTTTTTTTCCTCAAGAATGCTTGAAAGTCCTCTATTCCACTGAATGACCATATTTTCCCCTGAAACAAAATACTCAGTTTTGCTGGGTAGGTGACCCTTGGGTTCATTCCCAGCTCTTTTGCCCTCTGGAATATCATATTCCATGCCCTTCGATGCCTCAGTGTAGAAGCTGCCAGGTCCTGGGCTATTCTGATTGTGTTTCCACAATATTGAAATTGTTTCTTCCTGGCTGCCTGTAGTATTTTCTCCTTGATCTGGGGATTCTGGAACCTGGCTATAATATTCCTGGGAGTTTTCTTTTTGGGATCTTTTTCAGGAGGTGATTGGTGGATTCTTTCAACCTCTATTTTGCCCTCTGGATCTAAAACATCAGGGCAGTTTTCCTTGAGAATTTCTTGAAGGGTGATTTCTGGGTTCTTTCTTTGATCATGACTTTCAGGTAGTACAATAATTTTTAAATTGTCTCTCCTGGATCTATTTTCCAGCTCAGTGGTTTTTCCCATGAGATATTTCACATTGCCTTCTAATCTTTCGTTTGTTTGGATCTGCTTAACAGCATCTTGATTTCTCATAAAGTCACTAGCTTCCATTTGCTCCAGTCTAACTCTGAAGGAATGAATCTCCTCAGTGAACTTTTGAGATTCTTTTTCCATCTGGCAAATTCGACTTTTTAAGGCATTCTTCTCCTCATTGCCCTTTTGGGCCTCCTTTGCCATTTGAGTTAGTCTATTTTTTAAGGTGTTGTTTTCCTCAGTCAGGCTGTTGACCCTCATTTTCCTGCATCCTTCTCATTTCTCTTTCCAATTTTTCCTCCACTTCTCTTATTTGATTTTTAAAGTCCTTCTTAAGGTCCTCTATGGCCTGCAACCCACTCATGTTTTCCCCTGGGGCTTTTGGAGCAGGACTTCTGACCTCACAGTCCTTTTCCCGCTCTATGCCCACAAAATAGGAGTCTAGGGTTGCATTTTTCTGTTTCCTTTGCCTTGGCATGTTGCCACTTAATTGCTTGACTTTTGGGCTTGTTGCCACACTATGGCTTTAAGGCCAGCTAGAGGAATTTTCGTCCTGAACGTGTGGGGGGCAACTTCCGTTTCTGGCAAGCTGTAAACCCACCCACGACTTCCACCCTAGATCACAATCCAGATCCAGGGAGGTTAAAGCAAGAGCGATTTCCCCCCCAAGACTGATCACTGGATCTTCCTACAATATGCAGGCCGGGAGCTGGAGCTGCCTCTGAAAACTACAAAATGGCCTGTCTCCTCAGTGGCTTCTAGCCCACAGGGGAGGGAGCCGACGCATTCCCTAAATACTGATCCCAAAGTCCATAGGACAGTAACCTCTTACTTTGTCCTAGGCATGTCTATGTTGATAATTCTGGAGTCGCCACAGCTCCTGGTGTTCTGGGGTTCCTCCAGCCGGCTGCTGGCCCTGCTGCCCTGGGGCCAAAACCTCGGCTCACGGGGACCTGGGCTTGGCTCCTGTGCTCTGCGCGCTGCGCGCTGCCAGGTCCCAGGCCACTGCGCTGGTCCTTCCTGCAGGGCTGCTGGGCTGTCCTCAGCGGGAGGTTAGCTTCTCTGTATCGTTCTGTGGGTGCTGGGGCTCCAGAAGTTATTCAGAGTCCCCTTTTACATAGTTTTGGGGGAATCTGGGGGCAGAGTGGAGGAGCTGTTTCTACTCCACCATCTTGGCTCCGCCCAATAGCTGACTTTCTATAGGTTTTCATAGATTCATTTTCTAGGCAGCCTAGTAGAGGGAGAAGAATGATGGACTTGGAGTCGAAGGACTGTATTTGAATTCAGGTTCTGCTTCTTATTATCTATGTTACCTTTGGTAAATCCTTCAATCTCCTTTGGTCTCAATTTCCCTATATACAGGAGAAGATTGTACTACACCTTTAATATTCCCATTTTAGATCTATGATCCTATAATCCTCAAAACAACCTTTGAAATTCAGACATATTGTTCTCCACATTTTACAAATAAGGAAATTCACTCTTTTTTTTTTTTTTTTTGGGAGTTCCCAAGTTTATTGGAAAGAAGGCAAAAGTAAATATTAAACAGCTCCTCTTGGTGTTTTGAAGTTCATCCCAACTGTGGGCTGGGTAACTTGCAGGTTGGACAAACTACCAAAGTCCAGGAGTTTCAACATTTCCTTGGTATCAGGGTCCACTTCAATGATTTCCTGATCCAAAGCAGAGACCTCAGGGACATAGTTATCCCTCCTTTCTCTTTCTTCTTCCTGCAGTTTGATGGAGATACCTCTCACAGGCCCTCTCTGGATCCTCTTCATCAGATGGGTAACATATCCCGCGATCTTGTTGCGGAGCTTCTTGCTGGGGATGATGGCGATCTCCTCGCACACGCGCTTGTTGGTGTGGAAGTCATTGCCCAGGCGGGTGTAGTACTTCTCGATGATGACTCGCGCCGCCTTCTTCACGGTCTTGGTCCGAACGCGACCCATGTTGGCTCCGGAGGGTGAAGGGAGCAGAGGCTGCTGGGAAAAGGTCTATAGGAAATTCACTCTTAAAGAAGAAAAGTGACTTGTCCAGAGTCATACATCTAGGAAGTGTCTGAGGTGGAATGTAGACTCAAATCTTCCTTAGGAAAGGGACTTGGGGGATGCCAAAAACTTATTTAACATGAATGAAGAGGGCCTTGGATGAACAATCTAAGCAATAGAAATGTTATTTTAGGATTTCTTCCTTCCTACAATCTTTGCCGTAGTTTCAGTCATGTCCAACTCTTCATGACTCCATTCTGGGGTTTTCTTGGCAGAGATTCTGGAGTGGTTTGCCATTTCCTTTTCCAGTTTATTTTACCAGATAAAAATAAATGAGGCAAACATGGTTAAGTGACTTGGCCAGAGTCCCACACCTAGTAAGAATCTGACCCCAGATTTAAATTCAATAAGATGTCTTCCTGACTCGAGTACTTGCACTTTCTCCTCTTTATCCCCTGCACCACCTAGTAACTAGGTTTGCCTGAACAATTGGAGAACAACAACCTTCTCACCCTCATTGAATTAATGCTAAGATTTTATGGACTCATAGGAGTCCTGGTTCCAGTAAGCATGTGAAATCTTAGTGAGCATGCTAATTCCTACCATGGTGACTTATCAATTCAGACTTTTGGGGATAAAAAGGACTTGTTATTTTAGCATGGCATAATAAACCCTTGGGTGGTTTCTTGGTTTTCCTCCACCTCCATGGAAGTGTTAGTGGGATATTACATTAGTTAAGGGACCTCTCCTGGCCGTGAATTTCCTGTGCAGGTCATGGGTTTGGTATAGGGAGTTGGAGGTACTCTGTTTCCACACTCTGTACCACTCTCATATGGAACATTAATTCTCCTAGAAGTACTTGTTCATCTGCCCTCCTTACCAGCCTTTTCTGCTTTAGGAAGCATCACCTGTGTAGGTGATGAAATATCAACCTTTGAATGGACATATCTAAGTTTGATAGCAACCTTGAGAGTCTGAGATATCTACAGGCTTGAGGTTCCATTAGTTTGGAGCTGGCTGGCAATCGGGAAATCTTCTACATAACAGAAGATGATTACTGACTATACAATTTAGCATTTTGTAGAGCAATAGGAAAGAGAGATTTTTAGATTTATAGACCACAGAATCTCAAAGCTATAAGGAACTTGGTACCATGTGGTCCAGTCAGAGGACTAATTAGTTTTCTCTTGGTTCCAAACAAGTATTCCTTCCCTATTCCATGCCACTTTTATCCAGATTTTTTATCACAGTTACCTAGTCAAACCTCCTCAAATTCCTAGTAGATGGTGTAGTGGTTAGACCTTCAAAAAAAACAAAAAAAACAAACCACTATTTAAAATCCTGACAGACACTCACTGGTGTGTGACCTGGGTAAGTCAATCAATCTTTCTCAGACTCAGTTTTCTCATCTGTAAAGTAAAGATAACAATAATAGCTACCTCACAGAGTTGTTGAGAGGATCAAATTAGATATTTTATTTAAAGTGATTTGCATTCTTAAAAGTGTTAGATTAATGCAATTTATTGCTGTTGTTACTTTTGCAGGGTTTTGATCCCTGGTATAGAAAATTTAGCTTATATTTATTAAATTTCACCTCACCAGATCTGATTGATCATTCTAGTTTGTTGAGATATATCTTTCTTTCTTTTGATCTGGACTCTATCATACCTTGTGTCACTCAAACTTCTCAGTTTTGTATAATTTATAAATTTTATAATGACATCTCCATTGCCTTTATCCAAATCACTAGTAAAATGTTGGATAGCACAGAAAGAAGTAGAAATCCATGGGGCACTTTACTAGGGACCTACTCCAACTGACCTTGGTCCATTTATTCAAATTTCCAAGTACACCTAGATGCCTTATTATCTTGTCTACATCTCTCAATTCTGTTTACAAGGTTGAATGAAAGGTTTTAGTGCCAAAATTGTTGAAATCTAGGCATACCTAACATTCAGCATTTCCTGTTCTACCATACTTAGTGCTGCTTTCAAAAAATGGAATGAAATTAGTCTGTGATTGTACATCCCTGATGGAAAGTAATTTAAAAAAATAGAATGGGTGTGGGTGAATAACAATAATAATATTGGGTAACATTTGCATAGTGCCTTAAAATTTGCAAAGCATTCCACAAATATCTCATTTAATCCTCACAACTCTGAAAGGTAGGTACTACTATTATTCCCATTTTATAGGTGAGGAAATTGAGGTATACAGAGGTTAAATTATTTGCCGAAGTTCATGCAGCCAGTAAGTGACTGGATTTGATCAGATTTTCCTGACTCCAAGAACAGTGATTCCTCCCCCCCCCCCCCCATTGTACCATGTAGATAGGAATTCAGCAGATCCTTCTGGAGAAGTACAATGCAGGATAGCCTCATGGGAGGGGCAAGGTTGAAGGACTGATAGTGATAGTAGGATTTCTTTTGTTTGTTTGGGATCAGGAAAAGTGGAGGAGTTTGCGTCTTATATCACTTACCTCAACCTCTAAAACCTTTCAAAGATCATTTACAACTCTACAATCATTATCTGTTAGACTTGCTTTCCCCCACCCAGTACCATGGATATGATTTGTTCTGGCCTGGTAACTTGAATCTTTGAGTGAAACTAAGTATTGTAGTTGTTCCATCATTTTTCAGTCCTGTCCAACTTTTTATGACCCCATTCTTGGCAAAGACACTGGAATGGTTTGCCACTTCCTTCTCAAGCTCATTTTACCTTTAAGGAAACTGAGGCAAACAGGGTGAAGTGACTTTCCCAGGGTCACACAGCTAGGAAGTGTCTGAGACCAAATTTGAATTCAGGTAAAGGAGTCTTCCTGATTCCAGGCCTGGTGCTATGGGAGGTTGAGCTACTGTGGGAGATAGTCAAGCTCCTTCTCCCACTAAAAAGTGTAGGTAGGATAAATTTTGATGGATATTGTAGAAATTATTGCTATCGGGAATAGGTTGAATTAAATGTCCTCTGAGGTCACTTCAACTTTTGGGGATATGTTATTCTGTCAGGTCACTTAATTCTTCTCATCCCTAAGCTGAATCCTCATGTAAAACATCTCTGACAAGTGGTCAACTACTTCTTGCCTACAGACCTCTACTGAGGGATTGCCCACCATCTTTTCAGCTCTTTTCAGTTTTAGACAGCATTGATTTCTCAGTTAAGGAGTAATTTTACTCCCCTCCTGTATGTTAGATGGGTTTCTGGGTGCTGAGAATATAGAAACACAAGCGAAATAATCCTTGTGCTCAGGGTTCTTGCAGTGCACTGGGCCGTCACATGTACATAAATGGGTAAATGACACAAAAAATAAATACGACGTCATTTTGTGGGGACGATGCAAACAACCACGGGACATCAAAAAGAATTCATGAAGGCGGGTTTGTTGCTATAATTATAAACATTTTCTTCCCTGGTCAAGCAGTGGGAAGGCATCCACTTTTCAGGAGCTCGGGACACTGGAGAGCAGCTGCCTCTACAGCACCATCAGCAGCTGGACAGCTCCCCGAGCGCCGAGTTGCGGCAAACTCCATTTCCCAGCATGCATCGGTGCTCCGGTTCCGTAACATCCGGTACGCCACTTCCGGAAACGTCCACGTGATATTACCGGCCGCACCATGGCGGAAGCAGAGGAGAAGGTGGGTATTTAGGAAGCTTAAAGTGGGCGGTTCGAGGCCTCCTTCGGGGGTCTGCGTTGGTGGGGAGCGGCGGGGACATTGAGGCAGGTGCGGAGCTCACCCCTGTTTGCCGGATGCTTCCCAGAGGCTCATTCTGAAGCCATTTTGGGGACTGATGGGCACAATCTGGAGGTGAAGAGGGAGGGCGCACCGGGTGTGGGGCACAGCCAGTGCAAAGGCCCTGAGGCCAGAGATGGGCTGTCATACTGAGGTGTGAGCTCGGGCCTGAGCCAGTGGGCCATTGAGGGCAGGGAGAGGGAGGGAGTTCATTATCCTGGAAGGTCATCCATGTCCAAACATGGGGGCGCCGGGTGCTTTTGAAACAGGACAGGGTGTGGGGAAGAGTCCGGGGTGGGTGTCTGAGCTGAAGGGCGTAGACAGGCTGTGGGTAGAGCCCGAGACTCCCGTCCGGAAGATCTGGCTGTCTCTAGAATCCAGTGAGAGTGCTGAGCCCAGGCAGCGCCCCTCCCCCGAGAAACTCACCCTGGCAGGCAGTCTCACTAGTTACTTTGTATCTGTCCAGTGATACTTTTCCCCCAGACTTCCTAGTGACTTTCCCCGCTGCCCCTCCCCCCCACATAAGCTCCCAGAAGGCGGGGTCTTTGTTGTTCCATGTTTCTGTGCCCCCAGATGCCTCTTGAGTAAGCGAGGCCAGACTTTCAGGCCGAGGAGCCTTGGTCCGGCGGAAGATGGGGCCCATGGTCAGGGCAGCCTTCCAGTTTTCCGGCCGCTGTTTGTCATCCCCCTTTTCTGCTTCCCTCTGACTTTGGGTTTTGCTGTCTGTCTGATGTTTTGCTCCACATTTCTTCTGCCGCAGTCAGTCCTGCCGCCCTGGCAGGAATCCCTCCTGGTGCCGCTTTTGGCTTCCTTCCGGGCCCAGCTCTTGTGCTTGCCTTCTCCAGATTATCTTGCATTATTGATTTGTTTAAAGGTTGTAGCCCCATTGGATGTAAATTCCGGGAGCTAAGAATGGAATTTCCCTTTTATTCTTCAGAGGTCTACAGTTTCTTGCCCATAGTAGGAGCTGCTGAGTTTAATAGAGTGTTAAGAGGTGATGATGATTGAGAACTCTGAATTTACTAGTGTGAGAAATTGTCTGCAAAAATTATGGACAGCAAAGGTAGTAACAATGGAGACTTCAGTTTAGTTTTGCTGTTCAGTTGTGTTCGGTTCTCCATGACCCAATTTGGGCTTTTCTTGACACAGATACTGGATACTTGCTATTTCCTTTTCTAACTCACTTTACGGAGGAGGAAACTGAAGCAAACTGGGTGAAGTGACTTGTCCAGGGTCACATGACTAGTTACTGCCTGAAGCCAGATCTGAGCTTAAGTCTTCCTGGCTCCAGGCCTGGTGCTTTGTCCATTGGGCCACCTGGTTGCCTCCTTCAATGTGGAGTCCCCTTCATTTCTGTAGGTAATAGTTTTTGAGTCATGAATGCATTATGTGCCACTTGTTCCCAGTGGAAAATGGAAAGTCTAATAAAATACTGTAAATATGAATGGCCTTGGTCAGGGACTGAGGGGACAGGAATAAGCATTTATTGAATACCTCCTGTGTGCCCTGGGCTATGCTAAGTGCGTCTCACTTGAAAGGCCACTTTGTTGTCACTCTTTGGTTAAAGGGCTTTGTGTTTGTCAGCTTGGAGGTGTGTGAGAAGGAGGCTTGCCTGCATCCTGGTGGAAGGGAGCTCTCCCCTGTCAAGTCATACTTTCTTCATCTGTAAAATGACTTGAGACTTGATGCCCCCCCCCCCATGGGTTTACTCTTTCCAAGTCTTTCCGTCCCATGGGCCCCACTTTGAATGCCCCTTCTCAATACCTGTGACCTTAGGCGAGTTATTTAATGTCCCTGGGCCTCATTTTCCTTATTTGTAAAATGAAGGGGCTGGACTAGATGGCCGCCGAGGTTCCTTCTGTCTCTAGGTGTCTCCCTGAGATAAGACATGGGTGTAAAGAATAGTGATAGGAAGAAGCTGAGGACAGTAGGGTGCTATGTGACCTTAGACGATGGCCTGATCTCATGTGCCCAAGGGGAGTCTCACCGCTCCAGACCCGCCTGCACACAGCTGCCATGGTGACACCCCCAGAGACAGGCTAGATCAGCCTTCCTGCTCCCACTTTGTTATCTCCAATAAAATACAGATTCCTCAGCCTTCCTTTTTAGACTTCCTCTTCCTTTTCTCTCCAGTAGAGTGTTAAACTCCTTGAGCTCAGGGCCTGCTTTTTACTTTATTTTATAATTAATTTTTTTGTCTCTGTACCCCCTTCACCCTACTGTGCCTGGCATAGTGCTAAGTCCAGAATAAGCTATTAATTGGGTGAAGGGAAGTGGAGGAGGTGCTTATCTGAGCCAAGCCTGAGAAGCTGGGTTGGAAGGCCCTGAAGGCCGAGGGTGGGTCTGGGGAAGCACAGAATGGAGTCTGGCTGGAGCAGGGAGTGCCCTGAGGCAGGGGAAGGAGGCTGGTCTGTAGGAAGGGGTGGTTCTAGGCCCTGATGGATCATGAGGCCACCAGGCTCTTGCTTCTCATGATGCCGATTCCTGTGATGATGACTGAATCCCACCTTCTTTGTCAAAGAAAGATTAAATTACTTTCCATGTAGCTTGTGTCAAGTGTAATTTTTTTTTTTTGCTTTTTGGAGGGCAATTGGGGTTAAGTGACTTGCCCAAAGTCACACGGCTAGGAATTGTGTCAAGTGTCTGAGGCTATTCACTGTGCCACCTAGTCACCCCAGGTGTATTTTATTCTAAATCTTTGAAACTGGTGACCTGGTTTGTTCCCAGCCAGTGAGCACTGATTCAGGTTTTTACTGTGTGCCAGGCACCGTGCAAAGCCCTGTCCAGATTTTATTTCATTTGATCTTCCCAACAGCCCTGAGAGGCAGAACTGTTACTGTCCCCATTTTACAATTGAGGAAGCTCAGGTTTAATGGCTTGCCAGGGTCACACAGCTGGTTGTGTCTGAGTCAGCATTTGAACTTAGGTCTTCCTGACTCCAGGCTCATTGTTCTTTCCATTGTGGCGCCCCTGGGTGCCTTGGGATTAGGATTAGGCAAAAACAGTCCCTGCCTCCAGAAGCTGTAGTCTAGTGGGTGACAACTCGGAGGTAAGTACCAGTTTCTTAAGTTGGGCATCTAGAGGTGAAGTGTGTACCTGTCCCTAAGTGTTTGTAAAGTTGAATATGATCAAGACGCTGAACCCCGAAGTCCTCGAGGAGCTGTCCGCAGCTGAACTCCGCCACTCCCAGCCACTGCCAGCGCTGTGGCTGTGTCTTTTCACCTGACTTCAGTGTCTGCTGCTGAGAATGGTCAGAGCAGATGGTGCCAGCTGCAGAGGCAGTCCGGCTGCTTCTGGAGGCACCTGCGGAGCTTTGGACTAAGCTTGGAGCCAGCTTCTCTTCCTTTGTGCTTTATTTGTCCTGATTTACATGATGAGTCAATTTAAATCTACTGACACTACCCAGCTGCCATGTGCAAGGAAGGAAGGCCCAGTGCTGGGTGTGGAAGGTCCTGAGCTAGCTCCAGCAAAGCCCCCACCTTTGAGGAGCTCACCTGTGACTGAGAGGCAGAGGATGGGCACTGGAATTCACTGCTGAGGGGAGTCAGGCCTAGTCACGGAGCATGTGACACCTGCGTCCATTGGCTTTTGTCAGAATGGATGGTCTCCTGACCACTGGGGACAAGGTGATTCCCCATGAAGGGGGAAGTGGCCAGTCCAGGGCTGGGTTGCCAGGTAAGCAGATGCTTTGAGATGAGAGAGGGCAGGATTCCTTAAGCAAGCGCTTCATTTACTCAATGCCTGCACTGTATGAAGAGCTAGAGATGCAGTGGTGGGGGTTTGCAAGGCTCTCTGTGTAGGTGATCTCATCTGGACCTCATAACTCTATCCCATTTTCAGAGGAGCAAACTGAGTCTCACTGAGGTTAAAGGACATTCCCAGGGTCACAGAGCTAGTACTTGAGGCAGAATTTTAACTGACAGCTTTCTAAGGCCTAAGTCTGGTACTCCATCACTGCTCCACCTTCTGCCTAAGAGTAACAGTGAAATAACCCTTGGCCTCAAGGAGCTTAGAGTGTACAAGGGGGTCAGGTGAGGGGTGGGGAGCACCTGTGCATAGTAGGTGCTTAACAAACACTCATTGGTTGGGTTCTGCTTTCTCATAGTATTGGAATAGTTAGAGACAGTCCCAGGCTCATCTGACACTGACCTCTGAACCTATTTTATTCCTCCCTGAATTTCTTGTTATTAAAAATCACCTGGTATTGGTCCAGGGGTGGGGAACCTGTGGCCTTGAGGCCACATGTGGCTCTCTCGCTCCTCCTGAATCAGTCAGATGGCTGCACTTAAGGACCTAGAGGGTTCCCCAGCCCTGGTTTAGACTATTTAGGGCTTGGTTTTGATGGGTGTGTAGTCTTTGGGAACAGCTTCTGACCTAAACTTCTGGTTTTAGCTGTATCAAGACTAGTCTTCGGAGTGCCCCATATCACCAGCCATTCAGCTCATTGGCCGTGGCTTGGATCCTCACCATGATTTTGGCCAGTATCTTACTGACAAACTTGGCCTGCCTCTTGGAGATTCTGGGCAGTGGGAGACTCTTAAAGTAGATTTACATTGGTGTCTTTGCCACCTGCCAGCACATTAGAACTATTATGCTAAGACTAAGAATATCTAAATAAATCTTTCTTAAACCTGAGTATATTCTCTGACATTTTGAAAAATTGCTAGGCTGGCAAAATCTTTAAAGAAGAGGATTTTTTATGTTGTTGTCTCCTAATTTTTCTCAGTATCCTGCAACAGCATGTAATGGAAATGCAGATTTGAAGATCTTCCCTGCCCGTAGGTCCTTTGATTGGCTTAAGAGACTTTGATTGACTTAAGTGACTCAGAGAACCGTCCTTGATTTGAAAATATACTCTGCCCCCTAATAGGCTGAATGTGGTCACATGGAGCCTGTGGCAGGAGGCTTGGTTTTCAGGAATGACCACACCTTGATCCTGTGTGATTGGGCAGTGGGTCAAGAGGGTGGTTACATTCTCTGAGCCAGGAGAAGACTATATAATCCCTGATTTGAGGCTTTGCTTTGGGGCTCGCTTTGAGAGGTGTTGTGTGATTTGACCAGATGAGACTCTGGGAAGCTGTTGTTGAGAGCCCCCCGGCTTTGAAAACCCAGATGTTGATGCTTCCCTCTCTGGTAACTGTGAGTTGGTATTGATATAGTGGTTGGACAGTTTGGAAGCCTGTCTATTTGATCTGTCTGTATACTCTGAAGTTCGGGGTGCTGACCTTTTCCCCCTGAACTAGGTAATATATGTTTGTTTGATTAAAGTAAGCTTGTTAACACATTTTGAGTTGCTTTCCTTTTGAAAAGCAGATCTAAGAACCTGTGTTGGCAGCTGCCCTGGGGATGTTGGGGTGCTTGCTGCTACACAGCATCATCAGCACCAGAGGTTGTAATTTCAAGCACCTTTCTATACTAGATGTACTCAAGGTTTCCTCCAATGAACAGAAAGGGAAAGCATTCAAAATAAGAAGGAGAAATAAGACTTTCCCTAACAGGTTAAGGATCTATTTGAAACCAGCCTCTAACATTATGTACAATGGAAAGGGGTTCCCATTGGAAATAGGTGAAAAAGAAGGCAGTCCATTCTCTTCTCTTAAGGAGTTATGGACATTGGTTACTGTGATATAGTATGATCCCAGGAGACAGACCAAGATGATGCCAGACTTTTTTAAAGCCCCACCCTGGTAGGATACAGATTGAACCTGGGGAATCTCCAGGTTGAAACCCACATGATTCTTTGGCTGGAAGCTGTTTCCTCTTCAGCCAGCACTTCTTGTTTCTAGTTCTGGCCCCTGGGACCAACCCCAGCTAGTCCTATCTCCCTTCTCCCCTTGCCACCCAGTCACCCACATGGCCGTTCTCCAGGCTGAATGTCCCCAGCTCTTTTGGCTGATCGTCATGGGGCCTGATCTTGAAGCCCATTGCTGGACTGGTTTCCCTGTGGACACGTTCCTGCTAATCGTTGTCCTGAAATGTAACACCACATCTGAACACCGGATGATCTGACCAGGGCAGAGCACTGTGGGATTGTCTCTGTGTGGGCCTAGAGGCAGCCTGGCAGCAAGCATTGAGCTTTATGCCTTGTTCTAGGGATACAGGTACTAGCAAAAAGAAAGCTATTCCCTACCCTAAAGCTGCTTCCATTTTGAGAGAGGAAGACAACAAAAGGGAAATGAAAAAGCAAGGAGCCGGGGGTGGGCGTAGAGGGCATAGCTGGGCAGTCTGGAGAGGCCACAGCATAGCCTGGGAAGAAATCAGGTTTGGCTGGCCTGGTTGTCTTCTCTAAAGGAAAACCCCAGAGGTGGAGGCTGACATGGGGGGAAGGAAGGAGGCCCTGAGAGCTGAGGCAAGGCTCCAAGGGCCAGAGAGCTGTCCTTGAGCTTTCATGATTGCCATATTATACTTCACTGACTCCTTGAGTGTGCAGGCCACTGGGATTATTAGATCCTCTTCAGACAAACCCCTTTCCAGTTCTGCTTCCTCTGTCTTGTACTTTTGAAGCTGAACCTTTGAACCATGATATTGGACTGGATGTTTCTTTGTTTTATTTCATCACATTAGATTCAGATCTTTTAAAACCAGTAAGCATCCAGTACGTTAGCCGTCCTTCCTCCTCACTTTGAGTCATTTGTACACATGACAAGTGTGCTGCCCAAGCCTTTGTCTGAGTCACTGATAGCGACTTAGCCTGGCAGGATCTAAGCACTGGTCCCTGGGGTGGCATTCTGAGAGTGATCTCCTTCCGAGCTGACTCTGATAAGCCGAGGTCTTCTCTTGGGTCCCTCAACTCTAAACTTTGAATCTGATATGAATGTACTGAACTAACCATATCTCTGTCAAGCCCAGATCTCTGCTATGGTGAACAAGAATTATGTGAAAACCGTTTCAGATGTTTTGCTCAGATTTAGGTAAACTGTTCATTAATTATCAAGCATTTATTAAATGCCTACTATGTGCCAGACCTGTCTGAAATGCTTAGACTGTAGTGAGTAAAGGGAAGGAGTCCTTGCCCTTAGGGAATGTGGATTCTAACTGGGAGATGTGTAATTACAGGTATGTGTATGTATATGTATTTGTGCCGAACATATGCAAAATAAACAAAAGGCAGTTTGGGAAGGGAATCCTCTAGCATGGGGGTTAGGGGGTGCTGATGTTGGGAAAAGTTTCATGTAGAAGGCAGGCCTGTAGCCAAGGCTTGAAGGTAACAAGTGATTGGAAGAGGCAGAGTTGAGGAGAGAGCACATTTGAGACATGGGGGAGACAGGGAATGACACGTGCTTTGGTCTGAAGGGGCAGTGGGCCAGTGTGGCTGGATTGGAGAGAGCAGGGAGAAGAACAGTGTGGAAGAAGACTTGGGAGGGAGGGTTAAGATATAGCAAGCAAGGCCTAAACAGGAGTAGTCTTGCAGAAAGATGTTTGGTACCATCCCGAAGAAGATCCATGCAGAGTCCAGACAGAACGGGGTTTCGCTGAGGATGGGGAGGGGTTCCACGTGCTCTCAGTCACAGATGGCATTGTGCTGCTTGCATTAAGCTCTAGAATATTTTAGAACCTCTTAGAGGAGATCCATCATCACTCAAGAGTTAGGCCTAACTCCACACGGGGAAAAGTGGATGGAGAAAGCTAGCTATTGTCATGGCTATAAATAGGCAGTGCATAGAGCTGGCCCCAAAGGGTATATCTACTGGCAAACCCTGCAGATGGCCCAAAGCCTGGCCTCCGAGTTGGAGAAGGACGAGCAAAGCTGCTGCAGTGTTTGCACCAAGTCACAAAGCACCCAGGTTTGCCCTGAACAAAAGTTGGCCTTTTTAACACCAATACTGCTGCGGTGATGATCTGTGACTTCGCGTCAAATGGCACTTGCTTTGAAGCACAGGTTTTGAGCAGTGGGGAGACCCCTGGTAGATGTAAGACTGTGCTACATCACAAACGATGGGCTATACAGGTGAAGTGATGGGAAGGAGGATGTTATCACATGACTATTAAAACAAAAGAGAGGCCAATCACATGATGAAGGTGCTACAGAAGGACTGGGAAAGGCGGCAGCGGGTTGGGCGCCATGGAGCCTGCCATCCCCAGGTTAGGAGGCTTAGAAGAGGGCATGAATGAAGCACGGCTGTGGGGTGGATGGGTTGTGACCTTTGTAGTTAGAGGAAATCCTGAAATCCTTGAAATCATGGATCCGTGAGCACATCTGAGGAAAGTAGTTTTATATTTTGATGAGCTGACATCAGAAAACTCATTCTTGAAAAGCTAGGGTGGAAAGGACCTAAGACTCTCCATTTTGGCTCAGCTCAGCTTTTTGGGAGAAATGCAGATTTTGTGAAGTCTAAGCCTACTGTGAGATCCTGAGTAATTTCCCTTTATTCGTCACCACTGGTAGCCTTTCATTAAGATCTGGCCCAGGAGAAGGATGATGGATTTTCTCAATGAAAGAATAAAACATTTGAAGATCCCCACTGTATTATCTTACTGTTCTTAGGAATTTTAGGAAACTGAACCTTGATGGTAATAGTAATAATTATAATTTTAAGATGATGGTAATAATGAAGATTTATGTAGTTTTGTGTTTGTAAAACACTTTACAGATATCTCATTTTAAAACTCCAGCTACCCTGGGAGGTAGGGTGTCTTATTATTCCTGTTTTACAGATAAGGAAACTGAGGCAGCCAGTGGTCAGTTAAGTGACTTACTAGTCACAGAGCTCTGAGACTGGCTTTGGACTCAGGTGCCAGGCCAGCACCACCCATTGTACCCACCAGCTGTGTCCAGCTGCTCTCTTGGCTGGACTGCTTTGTTGGCCATCTCTCTGGTGATTGCTGGCCTGTTGACAGTGCCTTGTTGCTTTATCTCTGGCCATACTCCTGTCGCCAACCTTCATGAACATAAATGATATCCCTCTTTTCCTTCTGCTCATTCTGTAGCTAATGAACATGGTGTCTTAATGCTAAAAGGTGCATATCTGTGTGTGGTCAATGCACTGCTGTGGACAGAGGCTTCTGTCTCATTTGTTTCCACTGGGTTTCTGTCCAGGGCCTTGTAAAGTGCTTACTTTCACCGTCAGCATATTAGTCGGGACCTTTTATTGCTATTGATAACTATAAGTACATTAAGTAAATCTTCATTTTGCTGACCTCTTTGAGGATGCCCAGAATCAGCAGATTCTCTCTTTCAGTGGACAGGTGAGAGATTAGCTGACAGGAGTCAAGTCAATTTTTTCCCTTTTTTCTTTTTTTTCCCTCTGGGACAGCAAGATTCATTGTCTAATGGGAGAAAAAAGTGTGCTTAAAGGCAGCGTTTGTCTAAAGGTTGATAGTTAGAAAAACAGATGAAAATCAGATGGCTGGTTTGTGAAGTGTTTAATAGGTAGCCAATGGACAGGGGATTGTTTTGAAAATCGGTTAAGCAAGAGAGGCCTTTCTTGCCCCCTCCATACTAATGACATTGTGGTGGCTAGATATAGAGGAGCCTGGTAGAAGGGGCTTGAGACTGCAGTGTTCTTGGCTATAGCGGGGCAGGCGGGAAGGGAAGATTGGTGGCCCATCGTGGGGAGGGAAAGTTCCCAAATCCGCCTGGATGGTGGGGGAATGAGGCGATATTGGTGGCTGACTGTGGCAGATTAGTGTTGCCAACTCTGGGGGCCAAATCCTGTCTAATTCACAGGACCTGGCTTGCCCAAAGAAGCTGGGCAAGGTAGGGCTGACATCCTGCTTATCCAGTTCATTGGTTCTTGAGTCTTCTTAGCATCCTACTTAGCATCCTATTTTAAAAATGAAAAAGAAACAGGATATGGGAGAGGTAATAAATTCCTTTATTTCTCCATTTTCAAGTATATATTATTTGTCTTTTGAGTGTTTTACTGATGTGCTTTTATTTGCATCCCCTTCATTTCTGAAATATCTCTTTGCTGCACCCCCAGAAAGCTATCCCATGTAACAAAGGAGGGAAAAGAAAGTGGTTGAAGAAAACCATCCAACACATTACCTTATTCTGACAGCATATGTAAGGTTCAGTGCCAGAATCCCCCTTCTGAGGTAGGTGCATTTCCTTACCTCTTTTCTTGGGCCATGTTACTGACTAGCCTTTTTTTTCCCCCAGGAAGTATCTGTTGAAGAATCCACAGATGAGTCTGAGGTAAGTCTGGGCCAAGCAATGCTGCCCCTCCTCCTGCTCAAGCAGCCGGCAAACATGACACACTGTTGTCTTGATGGGCTCTGCCCACGGTTCAGGTCTTCAGCTGAGCCTTTTGGGTCCTCTCATCCAGGGAGGAAGCATGGAGTGAACACTCCCTGTGTCCCTGCACTATGCTGTGCTCTCAGGTTTCCAGTAAAGACAAAACCCCATTCCCTGCCATCCTGGAGTTCACACTCTGAGGGGGAGATGAGGGTAAAAATGTACAGTGTATTTGGAAGGCAGTCATAGAGGGAAGGAGGGTGGACTGAGCCAGAAAATACCTTCTGGTGGAGGCAAGGAAAGAGAGCATGCTTGCTAAGCCAGAGGGAGGGCCTAGGGATGGGAAGAGGGACTCCAAGCAGAGCTGGAGGGCCGGATGGAGCCATGGCAGGGGTAGGGGGAGGCACACACCCCATGTGCACTCATGTACATGTGTACACGCATGTGCACCCTTAACCCTACCCGGATTTTTCCAGGATTCCTCAGACTGGTTTAAAGGTGTTGTCGCATGGGTAATTTGCTTACTTCTGTCTTGACATTGCTTTCTGGAAGGCTTTGAGGAGGCTTTCTGAAAGCTCTAGTGACGTGGCCGTTTCCTCTTCCCCTTCCTTCCTGAGATTTTTGGGCCAGTAATACATGCTCAGGCTCCTCTTCTCGAGTGCACCAGTAAATACTTCACTCTAGATTATGAGAATTGTGTAGTTAACAGGCTACATAAGTCGGGTTTATTATTTGATCCTAACAATTCATCGACTCCTCAGTGGCATATTTCACTCATGGCACATCTTCTCCTTGGAGGATGAGGCAGCAGTGACTGTGTAAGGCTCACCACAGCGGAAGCAGCTGGCGCTGTCCATCCAGTCCAGCCCAACAAGCATTTAAGACAAGACAGCACATTAGATGCCGCCATTTCTAGCACTGTGATACAGGTGAGGAAACTGAGTCTCAGACATGACCCCCTGCCCGTCTGACATGTAACAGGAGATGGCGCCTAAACTCAGTCCTAGCTCTTCTGGCTGTTTGGTCACTGTTCCTATTTTATCTCAGCCCTTGGCTTTTCCATGAATACGTTTCCTTTTTCTTCATCTTGGCGCCTGCCTTAATTCTTGGTGGGTATTTTCCCAGTCTTAATTTCTTCGCACACATTTTGCCCGTCTGGTGATATCCGGGCACTTGGGCTGATGTGCCATTTTCATCTTAAATGATGCAGAAAGGCAGAGAAATCAGTCTTCCCTGGCTTTATGTCCGACTGGCTTTCAGGGCCGATCCTGGGGGTGGGAACACAAATACATTTCTCAAGCCCAGCCATGAAAAGGAGAGCAGTAGGACCAAGCACTTTACTCCATGGCCATGCATCCAGAGTCTATTAAGAAGTTCAGGAAGATCCGTCCTTTTGGTGGTCGTGGTGCTCAACCATTTTGCCTTGAACTTTCTCATCTCTCTTTTATTTTGAGTCAATAGTGTAATATTTTATTAGTACAAACAAGCTGTAAATCACTTTTGCCTTCTCCAGAGAAGAGCAGTAACCGGAGGACAGACGTAACACACAGCTGCTCTTGGCCAGGGCAGTCTCAGGGCTCTGGCGACCTCTTCTCACTCATTAAAGAGTGCAGGGGTCGCCATGAGGAGCAAGCCTCTCTGCAGGTGGGAGCTCTCTTTGTCTTGAGAGCCAGCCCAGGGACCATCTGAAGAAGCAGGTTCCCCAGGAGAAGCGCTGTGTGTTTATATGCCTCTCATTTATAAAGGGTTTAACTAAGGGAATGATGTGTTTGGCAATGGCCAGAGGATGATGGGGAAGACTATCGAACCGTGAGCATGTAACTTTGCTACTCCCTCACACTGTCTCAGGGAATGCACCATGGAAGGTGCAGAGGCTGGTTTGGGGTTCCTACCGCTACTCACTTGATTTCTAGCTACCTGGTGTTTCCTGTTCTTTCATTCTGTCTTTTATCATTAGAAGTTTATAGGGTCGGGACAGCTAGCTGGCACAGTGGATAGAGCACAGGCCCTGGAGTCAGGAGAACTTGAATTCAGAACAGACCTCAGACACTTGCTAGCTGTGTGATCCTGGGCAAGTCACTTAACCTCGATTGCCTCTGAAAAAGAAAAGAAAGAAGTTTATAGGGTTAATATAGTGGAAAGAACAGTGGAAATGGGTTCTGAAGCCCTGGGTTTCTGCCTCCTCTCTTTATTGGAAGGCACTTGGTCAAGTCCCATAACCTCTAGACCTCATTTTCCTCCACTGAAATATGGGTGCATTATTCATAGGTTCCCAAAGTGGGTGATACTGCCCCCTAGGAGGGAGTGCTGGAATGAGTAGGGGGGCTTATTTTTTGAAATGACACAAATTTTTTTTAAAAAACCATTAAAGGGTTAAAAAAAAGTATATTTTCAGGAGGGTGCTGAGTAATTTTGTTTAAAGGGGGGAGTAGGCCAGATAAGTTTGGGAAGCTCTGGCCTCGGTGATGGCTGCTGCCACTTCTGATTTGGTATCTTACTTAATTCCATCCAGAGAATCATAGAATTGCAGAGTTGGGAGGGACTTCAGTGGTCATCTAGGTTTCCCAGCCTAGTTTGGGAAAAACATCCCACAAGAGCAGCCTGGGAGCTTTGTCATCCAGCCTTAACTTGAAGGCTTCCAGGGAAGGGAGTCCCCCAGCAACAGCAAAGCATGGAAGTGGGGCTCTCTGATACGCATGTCCTCCTCTTTGGGTCAGCCTCCAGCCCATGCCCACTTGTCCATCCTTTACAAGGGGCTCATCAGCAGCAGGCCAGAGGCCTTCTAACCTTGTGAAGACACCAGCTAAGCGAATGCACTATGTGCATCAGCACCCGGACTAGCCCGTATTCCTTGCTTTTGCCCTTGGACTAGCCTTCTTCAGACCTTGTATTTCTTTGATGGCGCCCTCAGCTCTGGCCTCCATCATAGTTCCATGTTTGGAATGTGTGGCTTCCATACCATCCTGGTTATATATAACCATACAAAACCTGGTTACCTTGTGGCTGTTCTTCATTGCTTATTCCCAGGGTCTTTGGTGTCCAATGATTCATGGCCATAGAAAGACCATGGGGGAATATTGGGATTAAAAAAGCAGGCCTTTGTTTCAGGTTTGGGGTCACTAAAATACCTTTGAAATCAGACAGTCTAAACCCACCACACTCTTCTCAATCCAGCTTTATTCTGGGCCCAGCTGCTTTTGTGTTGTAGTATACAGCCAAGATAAACACACACACACACACACACACACACATGCACATGCACTCACACTTGCACACGCACATACACTCGCACACATACACTGAAACGAATTTCTAGGTTGTCTGCCTTATGTCAGTGGGTATGATGGACATTGTTTTTCTTGAATCTGTTTTGTTTTTCCTGTGTGTATGGGTTGTGTTCTCTGAATCTTTGCAGATCTCTACCTTTCATCTCTGTCCAATTGTACAATTTTCATCCTTAAACACCCTGAGGTTTTGCTTAGTTCAATCTCTTGCCAAACCTTATTGGGATCCCCTCCAGTCCTTGTCTCTGTTTCCTGAAATGATTCTGCTCCCTCACCTCCCAACTGCTCTTGTTCCTGGCCGCCATGTCTCTGCTTGGCAAATAGGTTGTATTTCTGACCAAGGGAGTTTTTAGGCTCCTTGGTTCCTGTCAATATGGCAGCTGTTTTATGGCAGTTACGCTTTTATGAATCAGTCATTGTGCATGTCCTTCCTTATCTCCCATTTTCAGTAACTGTTTTTAATAGGGTTGGAGTTCCTTTAATTGTAGACCATATGGTTTTTCTCCTTTTTATTCTCCTAGTTTTGTATTAGAAGTCACTTGCTGTAGGGGATAGAGGGAGCATTGGCCTTGGGGCACAGAAGCCTCGAGCTCAGTCCCAGCCCTGGCGCTTAGCGGCTGTGTCACGTCTCTTCGCCGTTCTGATCCTCGGCCCCCTCCTCTGTGAAATGAGGACACTGGACCAGGTGGTCTTTCATGACCCCTCCAGTTCTTAATCTGTCATCCTTTAATACCAGTTTTTGTTGTTTTCTTTGATGGTCAATTAACTGTACATGGATAGCTGATTCAATAATGTTACTACTTCAATGATGAATTGTCTTCTGTTAAAACATAATCTTAATTTCTTTTTCGGTGATGTTTGGTTTTCACCTGTCTGCCTCAGTTTCCTTAGCTATAAAATGAGGATACTAATTTCACTTGTCTCACAGAGGATCAAATGAGATCATATTTGTAAAGTACTTAGCCAAGTGCCTGGTCCATAGTTGATGCTCAGTAAATGGTTGTTCCCTTCACTATGTCTGGCACATCCCCATTCTTTTTTCAAAGAAAGTAGACAGGATTCATTGGAAAAGACCCTGATGTTGGGAAGGCTTGAAGGCAAAATGGGAAGAGGAAGGCAGAGGATGAGATGAATAGGCAGTGCCATGGAAGCAGGGTGCATGAGCATGGATGGGCTTGGGGTGATGGTGGAGGAGAGAAGGGCCTGGCCTGCTCTGGTCTGGGGAGTCACAGAGAGTTGGACACAACTGAACAGCAGCGATAGGGCCTGGCACAATGGGGTTGCTTAGTAAATGTTTATTAATAAATGAATGAATGATTGACGGGTTGTCAGGTCCATGTACCAGCTTCCTGGTGAGGAGATCTTAGCTGGTTTGCCTGACCCAAAGCAGGTACTTAAAAAAGCTTGTTGACTAACTGGTAATTGGACTCCAAAGAGTAGGCTTGAACAGTTGCCAAGACCATACTTGCAGCCTTCACTTCATGGTACAAGCAATTGGAACTGGACGTTTTCTGACTTGCCTTCTTTCCAGAACGCAGGGTCTTCTCCGTGCCGTGATGAGATCTTGGAGGTGAACTTGGCAGGAGATATGGGGGGTGGGGAGAACACGGTAGAAGGGGAATTGTCGTGTTCTTACGTTAATCCTAAATTGTTGCCTTTGAAAAATCTCACTTTTCCAAAAATTCGACATTACATAATTATGTATAAACTCTGGTTATTGTTTCAAATAGAGTATTCAATGAAGATATAAATAGCTGTATTGTTTATGTGCATTTTATAGCTTATTTTTCTTGGAAAAGTAAAATCCTTTAGTTGCATATTTTAGTTCTTTTAAATGGAGTTCTCAGTTCCATGTAAGCTATAAATAGAACCATTCATTCATAGATTAGAAGTGATTTAAATAGAGTAGTGGAGGTTGGCCTTCAGAACTTCTCTCTGCTACAACCTCTGCTGGATAATCTGATTTTAGAAAGTACAGCTTGTTTGGTTTGTTGATGCATTTCACCATGCAGGCTGCTCATCTGAATAAGCCTCCAAAACGAATTCCAGACAGAGGTGAACAAGGACAACTCGTCATCTTTGTGTGTGGTGGATGGACAAGTTGTATTAGATCTAAGTGGACTGACAAATTAGCTGAACCCATTTAAAACACATTTAGATGCAGTTTATGTTGAATTTTCAATTTATTTTGGAATACCTAGTTTCTTCCAAACACATCAGCCAGCAGCCGCCTATCTCCCTTGTTTAGCTTCATGTGGAAGGATGAGAGGGTGCTGAAAACAAACCCCAAACCTGTTCATCAGGAAACTCTCTTGCAAAATCATTTTTCAGTCTGAGCCACTTGTGTTTAGAGTATTGTGAATCATTCATTGAAACTCAAATGGATTTTTTACATGCATTAATTTTAAAAAACAAATTTACAGCAATGAGGAGCTCCGATGCTCCTGCACACCCTGGGATTGACTGTCAGGAAAAATGGAGTGTGGCCTTATCCCTCTCTTGTCTAACTAAGAGCAAAACAGGCTTTGGATTAGAAAGCTGGTTCTTTCATTTAATGAACCATTAATATTAACAAGTTGTTCTTATTAGTGTGTCTAGGTTGGAGGGTGTGGGGCAGATTCTTTTTTCAGCATATAGTATACAAATTTATCAATATACCATGGGAAACCCAGCAGGAAGACACATAGATGTTTTCTTAAAAAGCAAACAAACAACTTTATTATAAATGTAGTAAACATCTGTTCTCCCATTCAGAAACTCAAACAAGGGAAAAAATTGCTACAGATTTTCACCATTTTCAGTTTTGTGAAAAGTACACGTTTACCCTAAAATGACAGTAGTGAGCATGTTTGTTGTGTACTCAGTTATGTCTTGTCCAAGGCTTGCTCTGTTGCCATTAGACCATGAAGGCCCTCAGTAGGTGCTTAATAAAAGCATATTGCATGGCTGGCTTGATATCATGGAGGGGGAGCAAATAGAACTTGGCAATTCATTGAGCTTTGGTCAGGAGTAAGAGAGAAACTCTCCACAACTGAATTCCAGGGTTTCAGGCAGAGAGGCCCAGGGGTCGGTCCAGAAGGGTGCTCAGGTGGAGCCATCAAGAAGTCCAAGTACTAGGTCACCAGGTGCTAGCCTCTGTTATTTAGAAATACCCCACAGTACCTCTTTTGTTGTATTGACCTGTCTAGGCAGTGGGGATTGCCAGTGGAAGTATGTGACTTCAGTAGGAGATGAATTAATTAGATCTATCTTTCATGGTCCTGGATTTGACCTGTCCCATCTAGCTCTATACCTCCTGTCCCCACCATCTTGTAAAGGTTTGAGACAATGGGTTACTCCCAATACATTATTACTTAATTAGACAGTCTAGATTGATGCTAGTTCCTTGAAAGTTCTATTCCTGTGTAATATTAATGGGATATAAGATCTTCCCCTGCTCATTAATAGGCCTCACGTGGAGCCCATTAAGGGAAACTTGTTTAGGGGAGGCTTACTGGTAGGAAGGCTTTCATACCTTTTGTTAATTTTTAAGTAGGCACTGAGTCACAAGGCTTGTGATGCCTTCTGGCTCTGAGAAGAGTTACATACTCTGAGGTTAGCATTTTGCTTTGGGGGCTTGCTCATTGGAAGAGTGTTCTTGTGATTTGACCAGATGAGACTCTGGGTGGCCCTGAAGGAGCCCCCTGGCTTTGAAAAGCCCAGATGTTGGTGCTTCTCTCTCTGGTAACTATGTATGTATTGCCTTGGTCAGGTAGCTGGATCTGTTAGTCTGTGCTAGTTTCTCAGGGAGTTAGAAGTCCTGTCTGTTGGTCTTTATTTCTCTGCTTTTATTTTCACTCTTTTGTTTGGATTTTCACTGAAGTTCAGGGGGCTGATTTTTCCCCTGAACTAGTGAATGTATTTAAACAAGATTGTTGACCCCTTGAGCAGCTCTCTTTCCTAGTAAAGCAGATCTAAGCAGCTGTGCTAGCCCCCATCCTGGAGATGCCAGCCTGGTTGCTGCTACATCCTACTAGCTTTTGGGGAGCACATGTGACTGAGGGAGAACAGATCTAACGTGGCTGAAGTATAAGGGAATGACACCAGATTTTTTAAAGATGTCATTTATGATGACTGATTATGTGTAGTGTGTCAGCTCATTGTTAAATCTGCCTGACAACTTGGGCTAGATTTGCTTCTGACCGATTGGAAGGGATGAGCATTCCTTTTTCCACAGACCCTGGAAATGCTGCCAACTGAAATGTGCTTCGGTTTCCTTCTATCGGCTCTCTTGGCTTTCAGAGCAACAGTCTTTAATATAGATATTCACAGGCATCCATGTCATCATAATTCTGTGCCTTAGAATATGCTGGAGTTTTTCCTGAAGAGCCCAGTGGATTAAGTAAATCCCCACAGAATGGCATCAGAAGGGGAAGGAAAAGAAACCCTTTGAGCTATCTTAGGGTTTTAATCTATCGCTGACATTCCCACCACCACTGATTGGGTAGTTTAGACAGACTTGGCTTATGGAGAATCATACTTCCTGTGCTTGGTGACACATTTTGTTTATGAGCCTTATATTTCTTACAAATACTAGATTGTCCCTAACGTCTTCAGGGTCACAGCAAACAACAGCCGTGCCTTTTTCCTTTCTTGTTGGAAGGTTTGCATTTAAGCGGGGGAGAATGTCTTTCTGACCCAATGAATTCGAGCCCAGTGTCTTTGTTTTTAGCTAGTGGCCTCCCATGCATCTCAGGGATGATTTAACAGAGATGAGCAAGTTAATGGTTTGGGGGTTTAGCTTAGGAGTAATGTTAGGGTGGAAGCAGCCGAGGAGGATGGCGCATCTTGGAGCTTTGTACCTGGGCTCTAACGCTTTCTTTCCCACCTGACCAGTGATAGCTTTTAAGAGCTGCAGTGATCAGTTCTGAATTACCTTTGATCCTTATTTCCTCTTGTGTGAGCGAGTGATTAATTTGATGAGTTTAGCAGGACAGTGATGCCGCTGGACCACAGATGGGGGTTGTTCTTGGTACTGTCATTTTTGCCCTCCCCAAATGGGTGAATTCTGCTGGGAATTTCGTTAAGCTGAACTTCTGTTGATTTGGGTAGAAAAGTGCGAGTTGGTGACAGTTATAAACAGGTTGGTCCCTTTCCAGCCTCTTTGCTCCCTGAGCTTTCTGATTACTTCATCCTGGCCTTTTAGTCTTCTCTCTGACTTTGGCTTCATCTCCTCCTTTCCCTACATTGCTAGTTCTTGTTTACCTTTTGCTGTGAGGAGGCTTGATCTTGCCAGTCTTCTCTGTGGGCCGGGGCTCTGTCTTATCCCCATTTCTTTATCCCTAGAGCTAATTCTGAATTTTAAATAGTAGACAGGGAGTGCATTTAAACTTCCTCCCTTCCCCTGGCCTGGGCACCCCTCTGCTCCTTAGCTGTTTCCTTTTCAGCCTGCTCATCAGTCATTAAGTATTCATTAAGCCTCACATGTTGTTCTGTGCCCTGGGAATGAAAATACAAAAAAATGAACCAGTCCCTGCTCCCAGGGATCTTATATTCTAATGGGAGAGATCACAAGCACATAAAAAATATTCACAGGATGAAGGGAATAAATACAAGTATTTGTACCATGGTGAAATAGAAGAGTTGGGGAGGGAAGGAAACAGGAAAAGGCATAAAGAAGACTCTTTGCGGACTCTCCAAGAGAGATTTCATTTCCAGATGACAGTCGCAGCTTACTTTCCCAGGTGTCGTTTGTCCTGACTCCTAAAATTGGAAATAGCCAATGCCATGAACTTAAGTAAATAGGTCTAGCTTTTAGTAGCCACAGTAGATGCTCCAAAGCTTATGCACCAAGTTCATTCTCTTTGCCTCTAGGACACATCTGTTGGGGAAGCATATTTAAAAACAAGAATAGTTCTCCTTTTCAGTTTCCCTGGGGAATATTAGGCAATACTATTTCTCTAGCATAAAACCAGATTTCTCTGTTAAGAAAGTGGGAAGAACCAAAGTTCAGGCCTTCTTTTGGGATGGAGTAAAAGTGGTTACCAGACAGATGGGATTGTTGCCTTTTCACCCACTTGGAGTGATTGCTAACTTGACTCACCTGAGGACAGCCTTCCCTTGTAATTTGAAGTTAAGATACTGGTCGCTGGAGCCTGTGGGTGAATTAAGGGGATGTCTGCCCCAACGATATGAAGTCTTTCACAGGTGGAGTGAGCAGATGAGAGCAGTTTATTCCAGTGGCCATGAAAGGGGCTGAAGCAGGTGCTATGGAGGGCTTAGAGCTCTGTCAGATATGAAGATGCCATGGCCATCCACTGCATTCCGGGCCCTCACCAGTGCTCCTGACTTTTGTCCTGTTGCTGGATGTCATTGACTCTGGAGGAGAACGTGAGGCTGATGACTTTGAGCAGCTCTGCCTCACTTAAATCCAATCCATGTCCAAGTTAGCATATCACCCTTGTGTGATGTCATTGGGCCCCTTTGAAAAGGAAGGATGAACAACAACATTGATCAGAGGAAAAAACTCTTAAAGGGAAGTGATCCAGAAAGAACTACATGGAGACTCTTCTGAATATGAACCCCAGACTGTATTTTACCATATGTACATCTTTGCTCATTCAAGACTTCTGTAGATGTTACCTCAAGTTGCCTTGGGGCAGAGTCATGTCAGAAGGCATTGGGGGACTGACTGTGCCCATTCAGATGCCTCTGCAGGCTGGAAATGGCTTGAATATAGATTTGTGTTATATTCATTAAGATTGCTTCTGGAAGACTAGCCTAAATTACAGGGTACATTATTAGTATTCATATTCTTTTCTTTGACATTTTAAAACCTTTATTCAGAGCCTATTGGCCATGTTTTAGAGAACACTCATAGCAAGCTGGGTTACCTGGTTCTCCCAGCTCATAACAGATTGGCAATTTAAGAGACACAGGAGAAGCTTTCTGGACTCCTTTAGCAGTCTGATGAGCCAGTGACTCCTCAGAACCATATTTTTCCATGCACAAAATGAAATGTGTAGGATTACCCAGAATAATAGTTATATTGAAATAAAATCATGTGTATCTACACACATGTATACATGTATATATGTATGTGTACATATATTTCATGGATCCCTTGAAACCTATCCCCAGGTTTAGAAACCCTGATCTAGAGGGAGGGGAATAAACCCCTTGCTGGCCTACCTTTAGAGGGGAGAGTGAAACTATTAAAAGCCAATGCACAAATTGCAGCATACAAGGACCGTGCTAGTTAGATGTGCATTTTATTCATTAGGGTAGAAATTGCAGGAACTCTCTGTGCTAACACTTCCTGGATGTGCCTGCATGTAATAAAGATGCTTTACAAAGGAGATCTCTAATGAGGATCCCATCCCCAACCATGTCCCCTCCAATTCAGAGTCTGTTAAATGAGGGACTTGGGCTAAATGTTTTGTGGGGCTTTCCTGCTACATGAATCCAGGATCTGGACTTGATTGTATTGAGATAGAAGTGAGGGAGCTGGGGTGAGGAAGCCCGAGTCCATGTCCTGCCTTTTTTAGATAGTAACTGGCTGTGTGATGTTGGGCAGGTCAATTCACCTCTGTTGGCTTTGGTTTTCCTCATCTGTCAAATGGAGACAATAACACAACTCTCTCAGGATTGTTGTGAGGACATTTGTGAAGCACTATATGAATGCCATCATCTGACTATTAGTGAAATTTCTTAATTCAGCCATTGCAGTGAGGTGGGGAGAGCAGCGTATCTCCTGGGGTAGGAGTCCCTCCGCTGCCACTAAGGACTGTTAGGCCTTGGGGAAATCTTCCCTGAGTTGCTGATGTGGAAGGTTTGACCCTTTCAGTTGGGTAATTGTGTTCTAATTAGTTCTTATTGCCCCTCTTTTTATTGACATTTAGAAATCACCCACATCTCTATTAGCTTTTTTGAGAACAGATTGGCTAACATGACAATACAGGAAAATTATAAATGCTGGAGAAGATGTGGGAAAAATCGGAACACTAATACATTGTTGGTGGAGTTGTGAACTGATACAATCATTCTGGAGAGCAATCTGGAACTATGCCCAAAGGGCTATAAGTAAGTGCATGCCCTTTGACCCAGCCATACCACTGCTAGGGCTGTATCCCAAAGAGATCATACACATGGGAAAAGGAGCCATATGCACAAAAATATTCATAGCAGCTCTTTTTGGAGTGGTTAAGAATTGGAAATCATAGGGATACCCATCAATGTGGGGAATGTACAAGTTGTGGTATATGACTATAATGGAATTCTACTGTGCTATAAGAAATGAGAAGCAGATGGACTTCATAATAATCTGGAGAGACTTATACAAACTGATGCTGAGGAAGGAGAGCAGAACCAGGAGATCATTGTACAGAATTACAGACACAGCATATCTGTGATGACTGACTTTGATAGACTGGGCTCCTCTCAGCAATGCAAGGCTATAAGACAACTCCAAAAGATTCGTGTTGGAAAAAGCTATCTACATCCAGAGAAAGAATTATGGAGTCTGAATATAGATTGAAGCAGACTGCTTGCTCTCTATCATTTTTGCTTTGTTTTGTTTTGTTTCTTCTTTCTTGTTCATTCTGTTGGTTATAATCCTTCTTTACAACTTGACTAAAGTGAAAACATGCTTAATGTGAAGGTATATGTAGAACCTATATCATATTGCAGGCCATCTTGGGGAGGGGGGAGGAGAGAGAGGGGAAGAAAATTTGGAACTCAAAAAGCTTGTGGAACTGAATGTTGTAAACTAAAAATAAATAATTTATTTTTAAAAATAAATTCACTAGCTAATAAAGGGAACAAGCAGATTAAAAAAAGAAAAAAACAGGGACAAGCACATCCTTACTCTTGAGGACCTCATCCATTGGGAAGGGAGGGCCCTGGGCTTGTCTTGGTATTAGTAGAGAATGTTGCCCCCTGGAAGGCACATTTTACAGAGGTTATTTCATATCGCTGGAAGGAAATGAGAAGCATATTTGCTTTCCTGTAAGACTTTTTTTTCCTGTATATATTCTCATCTCTTTTCCCTTTATGAAAGAAATGATGGGAGTTGATCCTGTTTACAGTAAATGACCCAGAGTGTGGGCCCTTGAGCTTTCTTTCTTGTGAACTGAACATGAAATTCTGCCATTGCCAGACAAAGGAGAGCTCAGGGCTCTGAAGGATGCATGTCTGGTGCATCTTGGGGTGAGCCCTGCCATGATGAGAGGCTTGTGTTGTCCACACTTTTCTGGCAGGACTTGTTGCTGTGAGGACAGATGCTCTGTGTGCTCAGGACCTGGGTTCCTTTGAGAAACTGCCTACAGTGTTCAGCAGGACGTTGAGAAGAAGCTTTTAGATACCAAAGCTGAGCCACAGAAAGGCTATGGGGTCATCTTAAAAGCACCCATTCTTCCCTAGCATACTGGTAGGCACTGAATAAAGGCTTGTTGACTTAATTTGACTTTACTCAGAAAACCCGACTTTCTTCTCTCTCTCAGAGCGCCCAGGTATTTTAGGGGTGTGGATAATACCACGTCAGTGATATCATTAGAAGCAAAAGTTGAAGCAGATAATGTCATTGTGACTTTGTCGGTGAAAAGGAGACTGAAGCGTCGGGGTGACATGAGCAGCCGCTTTTCTCCCGGGTGACTGTTTATTCATGTTTTCTTCACTATTAGCAATTCTACTTGAAACATGAAAATTGAACCAAATTATTTGTAGAAAAATCCTGATCACACAGGGGTGTAATAGCTTTGTGAAGAGCCTGCTCAGTGTAGTGACACACAGACTCTCCTTGCGTCCCACCTGTCACTTGCCTAAAATCTTTGGTCATTGAGGCGGATCTAATGTCTTCTGTGACTAATGGAGATCAGAGATTATTCATCCAGCCCACCCTTGCCATTTCCCTGTCCCCTGCCATGTCTGACCAGGTTACAGGAATAGAGCCGAGAAAACTTTCCCAGCAGATGGAGGCATAGGCCTTTCCATTTAAGTCCAGTGATTCCTCAGAATATTACGGTTGTCTAATTCAGAAGGAAATTTAACCCAGAAGAATTTTTCAAGTTCCTCCTTGAAAGAAAATACTAGTGGGAAAATATAAACTGAACACCTTCTTAGACCTTGATTATTACTGACCCTCTAGGATAAGCTTATGATTCTCATCGATATTATCAGTGGTGTTGATATTGTCAACAAAAGAGGCCTCTTAAAAGAAGCAACGATAAATGAATAGCTGGAATGATAAACTAATGAAAACAGCCGTCCTTGACTCTGGCTACAAAGGCCAGATAAATAGAACAAAAAGTTATTTTTGTACCTGAGTAGAAAGATCCTCATTTCTTCAGTTATTAATCTAAAATTTTTATTTTATCTAAATTTAATTTTATAGAAATTTTATCTAAATTTATTTTATCTGAATCTAAAGTTTATGTTCTAATATTGTTATAATTGCCAGAAATTGTGCACATGCTCCTTTTAATGTGCAAAAACAATCAATACCTAGGGGAAATACTGTATTTTGTTAGGAAGTAGAATTCAGGCTGATGCAGTCCTTTGAGGTCGGCTTGTGGGTTGCTAGCACAGGCATGTCTAGTAGAACAGAGATGATGCTAGTCAGTGTCTTTTAGTATATTTCCATATGATGGAGCAGCAGTTTGGGAGGGTGGATGAAGAGCTAGCCTCCACGCTGGCGAGAGCCGCCTTCAGGCCCCACCTTGGATTTGTTCTGGCTGGGATTTGGGGTGAGTGCCTCCGAGACCCAGGCTTTTAAAAAAGAATTGTGCTGTAAGATTTTTCACACTCTAATGTTATTGATATTGTTTTCTTCAGGAGCCAAACCTCAGCTCAGTAGTTTGTGCATAAATGTCATTTGCATCACTTTATCAAATGAGCTCCCAGTTCCCCTCCTGGTCTCAGTTTATGCCTCTGCCGGAGAATGTATCTTTCTGCCTTCCCGAGCCTCCCGAGTTAGGAAGCGTGACCGCAGCTATGGTAGCCACACTTCACTCACTTGTGGGCAGTGCAGGTCTTTCACTTCCTCTCGTCCCCTCAAAGTTTGGTTCCTCTTCTCCCGAATGAAATACAGAGCAGTGGGAAGTGACCTGCTGGCTTTATGAACACATAGTAGGCTGTTTTGACTCAAGCAGAGATTAGAGAGAAAGAATGGGAAGAAGGTTATAATGGGAAAGAATAGGAAATAAGGTTATAAATGTAGGGCACAAATGGATGGTGGAAGGAACTGAATACTAAACTAGGAGATTTATATTTAATTCTTACCTGCTGAAGGGTTTGAATAAGAAAGTAACATGGGTAGAGCTGTGCTTTAGGGAGATGCCTGTGGCTTCTGTGTGAAGGAGGGATTGGAGACCCAGAAGACCCATCAGAAGGTTCTTAAACTAGTCCAGGTGAGAGATAAGGAGGGGAAGGGCAGAAACAAGAGGAGTGATGCTGATCAGACTGATGGGATTAACCTGGAGTCCTGTGAGGGGCCAGAGGCAGGAGGGAAGGTGTAAGGACACCTGAGACTTGGGTGACTGGGTGCAGGATGGCCTGAAAATACTGAAAATGAAGATTGAAGCTCAATGAAGGGTTTATTTCAGAAATTCTTTCACTATCTCTTCCTTCCTTCCTTTCTTCCTTTGTTTCTCTCTTTCTCTCTTCCCACCTCTCTCCCTCTCTCTCTCTCCCTCTCCCTCACCTTCTCTTCCTTCCTTCCTTCCTTCCTTCTTGGTTTTAAGAAAAGGTATTTATTTATCATAAGGGAAAACACAATTTTCCACATGTGTGGCACCGTGCTTTCATTAATGACTCACTCCACCCATGCAGATCATGGCCTATTCATAGATTCAAAAACCAGAAGTTACAGAGAGAATTTTATACAATAGAGGTAAGCTTTGTAGTAAGAAATCACTCTCCTTGGGGTATGATGAGTTGTGGGGAGGGGGGGACGTCATGACCACCATCTTCTTCCCAGTGAACATGACCCCAGTATCTCTGCACAGGCAGTACCTTCTTCCCACCCTGGTGTTTTGGGTGTGTTTGGTCTCCTTCTGTCTTTTCCAGGGACACTGGGCTTTTAAGATGCCGCCCGCTTTCCTCCTCACCGTTCCATTTCCCAGCATGCTTTGCCCCACCCCAGAGAAGACCCATTACATTTAGCCCTCTTCTGTCTCCCATACTCCCCTCCAGGTATCCTAGTGTGATAGCTTCACAGTCCCTTCTCTTGCCCAAATTTCTCCCTTCTTAATGAACTAGCTACAATACAATCTTTTAAAAATTATTATTAACTCCTTGGATTAATTTTAGTCTAGGGAAATTTGTATTGTGGCGAAATGGTACTTGACTTTTGTTCAGCTACTGCATTATTAGAAACTTTTTCATTTCCTAGTGTATGTATTTTTTTAAAATTCTGTTTTAAAAAGAAAATGCATTGGTCTAGAGGTGACCCTGTGTTCTCAAATTCATTGACAACAGCACAGGGTCTGGCAGGTCTCTAGACATTATGGCTTTGAGTATAGTCCTGTGACTGAGCTTATTGTGTATTTACATTATCAGGGGATTAACCCAGCTAAGTTTGAGTAGGTAGATCAGGAGATCTGCTACTAGGGATGAATGTTTTGGGGTGTATGGTAGAGGGTTGATCTCAGCTCCTGGAGGGAGCACCCACATGGATGCAGTGAAGGGTTCTTTGAAATGCTGCAGTCAGCATTAGAGCAGACCCTTCTGGCCCTTTACCAGCAGATTCGGATGTTTATACTAGGCACTGTCACAAGATCGCCTGTGCTGCCTTCAAAAACTACTCTGGAAACATCCAGGAGACCTAACAAGTAACTTCAAGGCCCTGGAGTCATTCCCTTCCAGTAGCCTTGGATCCACTTTGCCTATGACTGGAGCATACAGGAAGCAGAGCTAGCCGACTAAAGTTCACAGAGACATTTATTGCATTCGCATGTGCTAAAGCATCAGAAGAGGAGGCTCGCTGTAGGGAAAAGGAGAGCGTTGGTGCTGAGAGAGGCAGCCTGCCAGGGATGCAGCCACAGGGCAAGGTGTGGACCCAAGCTCAGAGCATGTCCAAGACCCCAAAGACAGGCCGGGGAAGCCCCTTCTTTCCGCGCTCTCTCATTCCTGTGGTATTGGGGCATCTGAACTGTTCTCAGCAGGGCCTGTCTTCAGAAGCTTGATTTGGTTGTTAAATTTTCATTATCAATTTAATAGTCATCAGACTTGAATGTTTCAATGTAAAAAGAAAAAGAAAGATTGTATGTGAAACCATAAACTGACACACAAGTTTTAATGAATTAGCTTAAATCTGACCCACTGGTCATTCTGGTTGGACCCCCTTCCATGTGATTTAGAAACTTCTTGATGGTATATGGCTGCCTACTCCACGCCCTGCCCGGAGGGAGAGGCTCGTTTTCCCTTCAGTCCTTACTGATTTATCCTGGCTGCTGTACCCCTGAGAGCCTGGTGGTCTTTCTATCATTGTGGTTGTTGTGCAAGATTGTTCTCCTGGTTCTGCACATTCCACTCCATTATCAGTTTATATGGATCTTCCCCATTTTCTCTGTGATGTCTGTTCCTTATGACATCATAAGATTCCATTACATTCACCTACCACAGTTTGTTCAGTCATCTCCCAGTCGAGGGTTATCTAACTATATTTCCAGTTCTTTGCTCAAATGGAATCTTTTTTTTTTTTTTTACTTTTGATGAATAAAATTTTCCTTTGTTAAACTACGTTTCATTTTTCACAGAAGAAAGGTTTTGAAAAATAATGAAAATGAATGTTTGGACAGCAGTACTAAATATGAAACTATAGTTACATGAATTCTATGTATATGACTCTATCAAGCAGTTTCCCCACTCACTATTAGAAATAGGAACTTGGGGTTCTATCTCTAGAGCACCACCATTTACCTTCCACTGAATTTATACAAGGTGCATGTTTCTTTCCCTGTAGATATCAACCAGAAACCAACTAAATGTGCTTGTTTGTTTTTAGTTACCTTTCCTTTTTTAAATCGAGTGTATGAGTATACGTTATATGCCTAATAGTCTTCATCCTCATATAATTTGGATCCTGCTTTTCTTTTTTCTTTTTTTCCAATTTATGTATTTATTTTTAGTTTTCAACATTCATTTCCACAAGATTTTGAGCTACAGATTTTTCTCCCCATCTTTACCCTACCCCCCACCCCAAAATAGCAAGCCTACTGAATACCCCATCCCCCAATCCGTTCTCTCTTATACCCTCCCTCCTCCCCCCCAAACTTTCTAGTAGGGTGAGATGGATTTCTATACCCCAGTGCCTGTATATCTTATTTCCCAGTTGCATGTAAAAAACAATTTTTTTAAAAAACATTTGTTTTTAAAACTTTTGAGTTCCAGAGTTTTTCCCTTCTTCCGTCCTCACCCACCCCCACTGGGAAGATAAGCCATTCAATAAAGGTTGTACATGTGTAGTTACACAAAACATTTCCATAAGTAGTTATACTGTTAAAGACTAACTATATTTCCCATCATCCTATCCCACCCCACACTTATTCTGTTTTCTCCTTTGACCCTGAATGTTTCAGAAATGTTTGTTTCTAATACCCTCTCCCCCAATCTGCCCTTCCTTCTATCATCCCTCCTTTTACCCCCTTTCCCCTATTTTCCTGTAGGGTAAGATACCCAAATGAGTGTGTATGTTATTCCCTCCTTAAGTTAAATTCAATGAGAATGAGGTTGACCCATTCCCTTTCATCTTCATGCTCTTCCCCTCCATTATAAAAGTTTTCTCCTGCCTCTTTTATATGAGATAATTTACCCCCATCTATCTCTCCCTTTCTCCTTCTCCCAATATATTCTTCTCTCACCTCTTAATTTTATTTTTTTAGATATTATCCCTTCATATTCAACTCATCCTGTGCCCTCTGTCTCTGTATACATGTACATACATATGCCCACACACACATATATTTATATACACACATCCTCCTATACATACATACATACATACATATATATATATATATATATATATATACATACATAAACACACACACATATATATTCCCTTCAACTATCCTCACTGAGAAAAGAGTTATAATTATTGTTTTTCCATGTAGGAATGTAAATAGTTCAACTTTTAGTTCCTTATTATTTCTTTTTCCTGTTTACCTTCTCATGCTTCTCTTGCTTCTTATATTTGAAAATCAGATTTTCTGTTCAGCTCTTGTTTTTTCATCAAGAATGCTTGGAAATCCTTGATTTTATTGAATGACCATATTTTTCCCTGAAACATGATACTCAGTTTTTCTGGGTAGATGATTCTTGGTTTTAATCCTAGCTCCTTTGACCTCCTGAATATCATATTCCAAGCCCTTCAGTCCTTTAATGTAGAAGCTGCTATGTCTTGTGTTATCCTGATTGTGTTTCCACAATACTCAAATTGTTTCCTCCTGACTGCTTGCAGTATTTTCTTCTTGATCTGGGAACTCAGGAATTTGGCTATAATATTCCTAGGGGTTTTCTTTTGGGGATCTCAGGGCAATTTTGCTTGATAATTGCTTGAAAGATGGTGTATAGACTCTTTTTTTGATCGTGGCTTTCAGGTAGTCCAAAAAATTTTAAATTCTCTCACCTGGATCTATTTTCCAGGTCAGTGGTTTTTCCCATGAGATATTTCACATTGCCTTCTATTTTTTCATTTGTTTGGATCTGTTTTGTAGTATCTTGATTTCTCATAAAGTAGCTTCCATTTGTTCTAATTTTGAAGGAATTATTCTCTTCAGTGAGTGAGTTTTTGAGATTCTTTTTCCATCTGGCAAATTTGGCTTTTTAAGGCATTCTTCTCCTCATTGGCTTTTTGAGCCTCTTTTGCCATTTGGGTTAGTCTCTTTTTTAAGGTGGTATTTTCATCAGTCTTTTTTTTTTTTTTTTGGTCTCCTTTAGCAGGCTGTTGACTTGCTTTTCATGATTTTCTTGCATCATCTTCATTTCTCTTCCTCCACTTCTCTTACTTGATTTTTCAGAATTCTTCTTGAGCTCCTCTATGGCCTGTGACCAGTTCATATTTTTCTTGGAAGCTTTTAATGCAGGGGTTCTGACTTCATTGTGTTCCTCCCATTCCATGCTTCAATCCTTTTTGTCCCCCCAAAAAAGGATTTTGTGGTCTGTTTGTGCTTCCTCTGTTGCTCATGTTGCCAGCCAATTACTTGACTTTTGAGCTCTTTGCCATGATGGAACTCTGCTTCCAGATTGCAGAGAGCTGTTTCCCAAATCACTGGGGTTTTTGCAGCTGCCAGAGCTATTAGGAGGGTGCCCTCTCTACAGCCCTCACAAGCTCTGGCACACTGGCATTTCTCACCCCAGGACCACCACCCAAGACTGTGACCCAGATCCAAGCAAGAGTGTTTACCCTCTGAATGGTCACTTGCCCCCCACCCCCACCCCCCCACCCCCCATGCTCTGCAGGCCAGGAGCTCTGGAGGCAGCCACAGGGCAGCAGCTGCAGCCTCCACACCTCATCTACTTCTCACCCCAGGGACATGGGCCTGACTGTGCTCTTCTCTACCCAGTTCCAACAGAGCTCCACACTGACCTTTTACTTTGTCTTTGGCATTTATGGGTTGAGAAGTCTGGAAACCGCCACAGCTGCTGGTGATTCACTCTCCTGAAGTCTGCTCTGGCCGCAGCTGATTGGGGGGGCCACCCATGGGTCAGAAGTGCGTGGCTCATGAGAGTCTTGAATCGATTCCCAGCTCAGTGGATAGCCCCTTCCTGCCTGCCTGCCAGGCTGCCTTCAGCAGGAGGTTTGTTTCTCTCTGTCACTTTGTGGGTTCTGTAGCTCTAAGGTTTATTTCGAGTTATATTTTGCAGGTATTGGAGGTGGTGGGAGCCAGAGTCACGTGAAGGTTCATTTTACTCTGCCATCTTGGCTCTGCCCACCTGCTCAAATGGAATCTTAACTATTACATCTATGTAGGAGAATTTCTCCTCTTTTGTTGAATTTGGGCCACTCACTCTGAATCAGTTCATTTTAGGTGTTTAAACATTTTGGTTTTCCTCCAGCCTATTAATTTGATTCTGTTTTTCTATCAGTCTATGGATCTGTCCTCTGTCTTCTGTCTGTCTGTCCATCTCCTTCTCTCCCCGCCTACCCTGCTTTCCCCAATCTTTACATCAGGCTACAGAACCTTGGGGCTGTAAAACCGTTGGAAACAGTGTTTTGTGTCAGGTCTATTGTTACTTGAAAAGACATTTGTGGCTTGTTGCTGTGCATGTCTTGGTTTCACAGGTTCACCATAGCATACCCAGAGCTGATCATTGCAGTTAGCTGTAGCAGAAGTGGAAAGGGCCCCATCAGGCAGGGCCCGGAGGACTGTCTCTCTGGCAGGTTATCATGGGGCCAGATGCTTTTCACAAATGGGCTGCAGCCGACCATTGAGGTCCTTCTAGATTATCCTGTTCTGTGGTTCTGCAGTGTGTTCTCCTGTTACAGTGTCAGGAAGGAGCCACTTGTCTTATTCAGTCGCTGTGTCTTGAGAAGTCAGGCCAACTCAGACTTCCAAAAATCACATGGTTTTAGAGATAGTCATTTCTGTGTTTCTAGGGTACGATCCGACCTCTGTAGTTTTTCTCTCTTTCCCAGGCCCTCCTCATAGTAGCTTTGATTAGCCTCTTCTCCTCACCTAGGCTGGCTTGCCCCTCTGGAGGCAATGTGTTGGTCCCACCTCCGTGGGGCTTAGCACAGTGGGGGCACCTCAACCTCAGGCACCATGCTGGTAGCAAAGATCACAAGAAGGAAAGGGAGGAAACAAGCATTTGTTCAGTCTCTACTCCATGCTAGCAGGTACTGTGCTAAGGCAGACAGAAATTAAGTGACTTGCCCAGGGTCACTGAGCTGGCTAAATGTCTGGGCTTTGGACACCAGGCCCAGTGCTCTGAGCCCTATGGTGCCCCCAGCTGCCTTCAGGTCTAGGGCAGCACCTCTGCTCCCTTGCTTCCTTGCCTTTGGTGGTGGCGTCTAGCCCCCAGGACATGTCTCCCTCAGGAACCTACAGAGTATGTCTATCCACGCATCCATCTGGCGCTCCCTGTCGCCCAAAGCTTCATTGGTCTGATCTGGGCTTGCAGGAAGCAGTGACCTGGGCTTGAGGACAGACAGGGAGCCAAGCAGTCTTGGAAGGTCATATTGAACTGTGCATGTGTCCTCTGTTTCGAGCCCTTTATCTCAAAGAGATCAAAGAGAGAAGAAAAAAGCTGCCTAGTTTCAGAGAAAACCTAGCAGACCCATATGAGCAGATGCCCAGTGAAAGGGGCAGGGCTGGGCCAGAGATGCAGGGTACTCCTCCCTTGCTCCAGATGGGATGACAGCAGCAGTTTCAGAGGGCGCTATCTTTGGATCTAGCTGACATAGAAATTTATCTTACCTGACAATGTGCATTTGCTTAGAGGGCTCACCTTTTCTTTTTGTTCAGTTGGGAGAGGGTTAGGGTTAGAGCGATAGAAAATAAATCCTTGTTGGTTGATAAAAATACAGTTTTATAAGACTCTCAGATTCCTCAGCCACTTCTAAAACCTACTTCCTAACCCTGTCACCAGCTACAAGACACTTAGTGGTATATGGAGAAGGTACTTTTTCTCTGGAAAATATTCCTTTTATGGGTTTTGGTATCTTGGAAGGACCTTGTAGGCAGGTGTTTTCTTCACCGTTCCCCATGGTTTTAGAGGCTATGGGATTTTCCTGAATGATGCTTTTATCCGAGCTTTCTGGGTGAAGAAGGCTCTTTCCTAGCCAGCCTCTAGAGGTTAATCCCTGTAGGCCTTGCAGGGGTACCAGTCAGAACCACTTCTGGACTCTATGGGCCCAGCCTCCAGGTGGGGTCAACAGTGATAATGTGGGATCTCAGCTGTGGGGGCAGATGGGAGCATGTTCACGCCTTGATGTTCTTCAAATGACCAGTTAACACACTGGAACTTTTGGTGGGACTGGCTCCTGAAAGGCTCAGTCTATTTGCTGCTTCTCGAAAGCCAGTTCTCCATCTGGTTCTGTCCTTCTGCTGAAACTTAGCTCCAAATGGGCACGAGCTTAATCTGCCTGGGGAAGCTGCTGGCCGCTTTCTTTTGCAGCCGTCTTCTCTTACAACGGTCTCTAGTAGTTGGCAGCTTGGATTCCTTCTTGCTTTCTCCCTTTTGGACTTCACCCTGACTGAGGTATCTTTGGATGTCCTAGTTTCTGTGCAGAGCCTAGCTGAATGTTCACCCTTTTGGGGGGTGCCTCAAGGTTCTGGCTCTTTACTTACTAGAAAGTACTAAGAAGACCAGAAAGGTAGGAGGAGTGCAGGAGAGGGACTAGATTTGAAGAGATTTAAGTTGGAAGCATTTAGGTGGTGCAGTGGTGAGAGCCCTGGGAAATCCCAAAGGCCTGAGTTCAGATCATGCCTCAGACTCTTCAGTGCTATGTAGGCCTGGGCAAACACAAAATGTCTCTCTGTGTCAGACCCCTCACCTGTGAACTGAGGTTCTTGGACTTGGCCTCTGAGGGCCCTTCCACCTCTAAATCTGTCATCCTCTGGTTCTAAATGCCAAACACAGTCCTTCATTTTTATCTTTGAGGCAGTAGACAGCCAGTGGAGATTGTTATGTAGGTAAAGCAAGGTCTAATTCTGTTAAATGTAACAAAGGTTGAGAAAGATGGCACTCCTTCATTATTTTTCCTTTTATTTCCTGAAAGGGAGCAAAAGGAGTGACAGTGGTCAGAGAGAATCTCTGAGAATAAAGTCCCTCAGAGAGAAGTGCTTGTTGGGGTGTCTGAGAGCAGAAGTGCATCCTGAAGTCAGATGGCCAAGTAGCTGGTGCCCACTGGATGCTTAGGAGGCTTGGCCTGGAGAGCTGGGACATGGGCGAGAGCCATGCATGTGGGGAGGCAGCCCTCGTGCAGAGATCCCATTTCATGGCCGTGACCCCCGCTCTCTGTAGGCTGTGTGTCCATGGAGCCCAGAGAGGTGCCCCTGGAAGGCCTGTGCACCCCACGGCACTCACAAGTTTTGAAATAGTGAAGTACCTTAATGCATTCATACATTTCATGAACAAAAGATGGTGCACGGTAGGTCACGCTGCAAGTAAGACCATCTCGGGAGGTTGGGTGGTGAGCTATTCCGTGTGATCTTGACCTGGACGTTCAGCTGGCCAGGCTCACTTTTGTCAGTCTTTTTACCCCCAAAGCATCCTGGCCTTTTCATTTTGGTAACAGGCTCAGATTTTGAAAAAGAGTAATGGTGTGGAGGGGCCTCTAGTCCTTTGGAAGGAAGGAACGACAAAAGAAGGCTCTTTCCTTTTGATTTTAGGAATTGAAATGCAAGGCATTCTAATTCTCCCCTTGAATTATAGCGAGTTTAGTGGCATTACAGGCAGTGCATATCACTTTATGAAGGATGTTGAGAAAATTCAGAGGCAATTGTAAAACTATATTGTAGAAGCCTATTTATGACATTGTTGTTACAGACTCCAGAGAAGCAAGTGGTCCAGATGGAGTTTAAATAAATGATTTGTGTAGCCTGAAAAGTAGAAGGCTGTGTTCCATTTTGGCCGCATTCAAATCAAGATGCTGTAGCCTGATTTCTTTCAGGAAAATCTCCCGTGTGATATGAAGTACAAGTGCTTTGTGGCATTTCTGTGGCATTTGATAAACTCTGACAGGAAGTCCACCTGTTTGTCGTCCCCCAAAGTGACTTTTCTTTTAGATGTGAAAACTCAGCATCCTTAGTACAAATAATAGAGAATTTACTTTAAGTGGCGTCCCGAAGTTCTAGAGGGAGTTTAAAGGGCTCTCCTTTAATTAAAAGTGCTACCTATACACTTAGCAAAAATCCAGGGCAGTTGAGAAGTTGATTTATTTATTTATTTTTTTGGTTAAAGGAAAGCTGTGAGTTTCCTTGTATGGGGTAAATGTCACTCTGTTCATATCTTAGCTTAGCTGCAAGTCAGGATTTGTACTGTTCCACCAGGTTGTCATAGAAACGCAGCTAACTGTCATTTCAACTCAAGCTACTGATGATTTTATTTGTAGGTTTGCAAGATTATTAAAATTTAACAAAAATTATTGATTTACTTTTTATTAACACTGGGTTGTGTTTACCATAGTCCAAGCTGCATGAAAGCTTTTTTCTGTTTTATTTAAAAAAAAAAATTAAAGTGAAATTCAAGTATATTAAATCCCCTTGGTATTTTACTGTTTTTCCTTAAAATGTTATCTAGACTCTGCAGCATTAGAAGCTCAGTGAAATGGATTTTTATAAATCATTTTCCTTTTTCTTTGTTTATAGGAAGGGAAAAAAAGAAAAAAAATCACCTTTAACTTAACATAAAAGATACCTGTCAGAGAAGCCTGAAATGTTGCATCAGGGGCCTGATCTTAAAGTTTTCATTTTATTTCTGTTTCCTGAAGCCTGGCAAGAATGCTTGAGTGCACTGAGTCTGGAAAGTATATGTTTTCATATATGTATGTGAGAGAGAAATGAGTCCCTTTTTAACTCATGAATAAGACAGGCGAAACTTATTTACAGTAACTTGATCTAATGGGCCGTGGATGAGGGCTTTTATGCAAACTAGGCAAGAGACTTGAATTCTCTCTTCACATTGGCTGCACATTGGATGTCCAGGCTTCAGCAACATGTGGCATTTGATTACATAAAAGAAGTGCTAGAAATTCAATTTTTATTTAACAGATCTCAGAATGCTAAGGTCATCCATGCAGCATTAAATAGAAGTTTTCTAACGATGTTCTATTCATTGCCTGCAAAAGACAAACAGAAACTGTTTATGCTGTTGTTTTGGCACTTTTTTCTTGCCTCTTCAGGGAATAGTTAATTAGTTGATTAATGTAAAAATTGATGTTATCACCTTTTGACTTATGACAAAAAATTTTGCTAGAGGATTACTTTAGAGGCCCCTTTTTTGATGAGATAATTATGTCATTGGCTGCTGACAGCTGAGTTTTTGTTTCAGAAATCCCTTCTGGTGGTAGACTCTGGAGCCTTTTAGAGAGTAGGCACTAGAAGGATGCCTGCAGATTTGAGGACTGAGAGATTGTCACCTAATGCTATATTTACAGATGAGGAAACTGAGGCTTGGGCTTAGTCCTTTGCCTGGCTTGTATTGTTGGGCCTGGAAGCCGATTCTTCCTGATTTTAAGACCAGCATTCTCTACTATGGAAGACGTTTCCATTATGATTGAATTATTCATCAGCCAGTGAGCATTAATTAAGTGCCACGGCTGTGTGCCAGACCAAAAGCCAGCGCTCACTCTTGAGGAGTGTGCAGTCTAAGGTGGGAGACGCAGTGCAGAGCTGTTGGCTGCACTATGGAAGCAGTCAGCAGAGCGAAGGCCTTAGGAAATCATGGCGGGGCCTAGGAAAGGCTTCTTAGAGAAGGCAGGATCTGAGCTGGGGCTTGAGGGAAGCCAGAGGGCCATTTGAGGAGGGAAGACAGCCCAGGCACCGGGGTGGTCGGAGAAAATGCCCAGACTCAGGAGAGGGAGGAGCGTTGCAGGAATGGGGAGGAGGCTGAGGGACTGGATCACAGGGCACATCAAGGGAGTGGAAGGAGGCTGGAGGAGTGGGCGGCGGCTTTGGCAGCCAAGCAGAGGATGCTGTGGGAGATTCGGGGGGGGCTTGTTGAGTGGGGGGCAGCATGGTTGGACCTGCACTTGGGCAAAGTCCCTTGGACGCTGAATGGGTTGGAGAGGAGAGCCTTACTGCAGTTATCTGACTGATGGGGCCTGTGCCAGGCTGAAGGCAGTGTCAGAGAAGAGCAGGGGCCCATGTGAGAGATGGTCACAGGGCTAAAATGCACAGGCTTTGGCAGAAGGTGAGCTCTGTGAGGTGAGAAAGGGTGAGGCCCAGCTCGAGGGCCTGCATGTCTGGGAGGACGGTGGGACTTGGCCGGGTTTGGGGGAAGAGAGTGAGTTCAGTTTGGGGCATCTTAAGTTTAAGACGTCTAGAGGATGTTTGAAGATGTGAGGCTAGTGGCCCACAGAGAGGTCAGGGCTGTATGAGAAGAGGTGAGAACCATTGGCGTAGGCGTGATCATTGAACCCAAGGCAGCTGAGGAGATTGCCAAGAGGAATAGTGTAGATGGGCAGAGAAGAGGGAGCAGCCGCGAGCTCACGTCGTGGTCCACAGAGGTCCGGAAGGGTGAGGATCAGAAAAAGGCCAGTGGGTGTGGCAATGAAGTGGTTGGATGACGAGGTGGGACACAGCCTGGAGAGCAGGAGAGTGAGGAAGAGGAAGGCGGAAGGAAGCCCTGTGACTGCCGAACTTTCTCTGGGTGGTTAGTGTCGGAGGGGAGGAGAGATACGGGGATGGCAGAGAAATGGCCTGTTTGTCAGCTGTAGCAGAGCAGCCGGCCAACTCACAGAAAGAGACTGAACATAGGTGAGAGGGTGGGTATAATTGGGGGTGCAGTCTGCTGGAGAAAAGGGGATGGGCTAGGTGGAAACACTTGGGTATGTAGCAAGGAAAAGGGCCACCTCTTCATGTGGGACTAGGGGAAGGGGAAGAGATGAGAAAAGGGAGCTCCATTTTTTTTCAGCAAGATTTGAGGCAAGGTTCTCCATTAGCTAATCAGGGAGGAATCAGGATCCATAGTTCAGGTTCCATTGGTCAGAACATTTTGACTGTTTTAACTTAGGATTGTCCAGTTTTAGAGTTTTGTATTATTTTTTTTTTAAAGGATTAAGACTGAAATGGAATGATTTGCATATCACACTGGTTCTACCATTTTTCACTTTAGGTTGGCTTTAGGACTGTCATGTAACCTAATTTCTAAAATTACCAGTATTTTTTTTTCCCAAATGCTTTATTAACTTCTGGTTTACATCATTCATTTCTACCAGATTTTGAGTTACAATTTTTTTCCCGTTTTTCCCCTACCCACCACCCCAGAATAGCAGTCCCACAGGATATCCCCTCATCCAATCAGCTCTCTCCCATATCTACTCCCATACCTCCTTTGACTTTTCCATTAGGGCAAGGTGAATCTCTGTGCCCCGATGCCTGCACATCTTATCTCCCAGTTACATGTAAAATAGTATTAATAATAGTATTTATATATATTTGAAACATTTAATTTTAAAACTTTGAATCCCAGATCCATTCCCTTCGTCCCTTGTCACCCACTCCTGCTGGAAAGATAAGCAATTCAGTATATGTTGTACATGTATAGCTATGCAAAACATTACCATAGTAGATATATTGTAAAAGACTGACTATATTTCCCTCCCACCCATCCCACCCCCACCTGGTCCATTCCCTACTTTGATCCTGTCCCTCTTCAAAAGTGGGTGCCTCCAACCTCCCCTCCCCCCAGCATGCCCTCCCCTCCTCTCATCCCCCTCCCCCCTACTCTCCTGCAGGATGAGATATCCCATTTAGTATGTATGTCATTCTCTCCCTGAGCCAAATTCAATGAGAATATGGTTTTGCCTTTTTGCCTTCCTGTTCTTCCCCTCCCCTGCAACCACTTCCCCTTGCTTCTTCTACATGAGATAGTTTACCCTACCCTGTCTCTCCCCATCTCCTCTTGCCACTTTCCTCTCTCACCTCATAACTTCACCCCTTAAGTATCATCCCTTCCCACCAAATTCAACCTGTGCCCTCTATCCATGTATACCTGTAAACATATATACACACATTCACATATGTATTCATATGCCCATATACCCTTCTTTAATTATTTTCATAATGAGAAAGGTTTCATCAGTCACAGTTATTGTTTTTCCATGTAGGAATGTAAATAGTTCAACTTTGATAAGTTCCTTTTGATTTCTTTTCCCTGATTACCTTCTCAAGCATCTCTTGCTTCTTGTGTCTGAATGTCAGATTTTCTATTCAACTCTGGTTTTTTCCTCAAAAATGCTTGAAAGTCCTCTATTCCACTGAATGACCATATTTTCCCCTGAAACAAAATACTCAGTTTTGCTGGGTAGGTGATCCTTGGGTTCATTCCCAGTTCTTTTGCCCTCTGGAATATAATATTCCATGCCCTTTGATCCCTCAGTGTAGAAGCTGCCAGGTCCTGGGCTATTCTGATTGTGTTTCCACAATATTGAAATTGTTTATTCCTGGCCATTTGGGGTATTTTCTCCTTGATCTGGGAATTCTGGAACCTGGCTATAATATTCCTGGGAGTTTTCTTTTTGGGATCTTTTTCAGGAGGTGATCTCTGGATTCTTTCAACCTCTATTTCGCCCTCTGGGTCTAAAACATCAAGGCAATTTTCCTTGAGAATTTCTTGAAGGGTGATTTCTAGGCTCTTTCTTTGATCATGGCTTTCAGGTAGTCCAATAATTTTTAAATTCTCTCTCCTGGATCTATTTTCCAGGTCAGGGGTTTTTCCCATGAGATATTTCACATTGCCTTCTATTCTTTCATTTGTTTGGATCTGTTTAATAGTATCTTGATTTCTCATAAAGTCACTAGCTTCCATTTGCTCCAGTCTAATTCTGAAGGAATGAATCTCCTCAGTGAACTTTTGAGATTCTTTTTCCATCTGGCAAATTCGACTTTTTAAGGCATTCTTCTCCTCATTGCCCTATGGGCCTCATTTGCCACTTGAGTTAGTCTGTTTTTTAAGGTGTTGTTTTCCTCAGTCAGGCTGTTGACTCTCATTTCATACTTTTCCTGCATCCTTCTCATTTCTCTTCACAGTTTTCCCTCCACCTCTCTTATTTGGTTTTAAAAATCCTTCTTAAGGTCCTCTATGGCCTATAACCCGCTCGTATTTTCATTTGAGGCTTTTGGTGCAGGAGTTCTGACCTTACAGTCCTCTTCCTGTCCCATGCTTCTATCCTCTTTTCCCCCGAAATAGGAGTCTAATGTTGCATTTTTCTGTTTATTTTGTTTCCTTTACCTAGGCATGTTGCCACTTAATTACTTGACTTTTGGGTTTGTTGCCACTGTAGGACTCTGCCACCAGCCAGGGGAGCTTCCATCCCAAATGTTGGGGTCTTCTCAACTGTCAGAGGTATTAGTTGGGTGCCCTCCCTGAAGCCCCATACACCCTGGCAAGCTGGATACACACCCCAAGACCTCCACCCCAGACCGCAATCCAGATCCAGGGAGGTTAAAGCAAGAGCAATTACACCCCACCCCCACCCCCACCCCCACCCCAGATTGATCGCCGGATCCCCCTACAGTTTGCAGGCCAAGAGCTGAAGCTGCAACTGAAGCTGCAAAATAGCATCTGTGCTGCATCTCCTCAGCCACTTCTAGCCCCCAGGGGAAGAAGCCAACATGCTCCCAAATACTGGTCCCAAAGTCCATAAGGCACTAACCGCTCACTTTGTGTTGGAAATTCTGGAAAAGCCACAGCTGCTGGTGTTCTGGGGTCCCTCCAGCTGGCTGCTGGTCCAGCCACTCTCAGGCTAAAACCTCCGACTCACAGGGTTCCCAGTGCGCTGCGCTGGCCATTCCCTACCGGTCTGCCGGGCTGTCCTCAGTGGGAGGTTAGCTTCTCTGTGTCATTCTGTGGGTGTTGGAGCTCCATAGGTTGTTCAGAGTCCCCCTTTTACATGATTTTGAAGTGGTGTGGGCTGGAGAGCCATGGAAATGCTGTTTCTACTCCGCCATCTTGGCACCGCCCCAATTTTTAACTTAAATCACACAGATCTATGCTACTCTGAACTAGTGAGCTGGGTATGTGGAACTATAAGGCATCCCTGTCCTCCAGGGCTTACTACATCCCAATTTCCTATGATGTTTTTTTAGTCCCTTCCCTGGTTCTTCGTTCCTGCTAACCAAATCCCCTAGTGATAGGAGTCCTGTTGCTCCTGGCCTGGTCAGTCACCTGTCTTCTCAGCCCTTTTGCTTGTCTTTAGTCCCCAGGAGAAGCTGGACAGAAGGCATTCAAATCCATAGTGGCTGGAGCCATGAGCTGCTTTTCCGTGGTCGTAGGATGAAGCCCTGCAGAGAGTGTCTCCATGTCCTTGTCCCTGACTTCAATGACGCGGTGAAGTCCTTGTGAGGATGCTACCTCTATCAGGGCAGAGTAGGAGCTGGTTAGCAATTTGTGGAGTCCTCTTCTGCCTGGGAATGGGGCTCTTGGAGGACACTTAGCCTTGACGCGTCTGTGGGTCCTCATGACTCTGAGGCTTGGTGTCCATCCAGGTCACAAGGCTTCCCCTCAGAAGACGCAGATCATGAGGAATCAGCAGAACCCAGCAGAATGTGCTCCATGATCCACCCACCACCTGACCTGTCATTGGTCCTGGAGCCTCTGCCGCCGTTGGGCTGGCCCAGCCTCTTTTTGTCCTGATTGAACAATGCCAGGAGTGTACTTGTGCTGTTGGGCAGCCTCTTCCCCTCACCAGCTCCTTTCAGAGCTGGGATGGAGAACTGCAGCCTCTGTGCCACACACCCCCCACCCTGCTTCCAGAAGGTCTCCCCTCCCCAGGGGGCCTTGGTTTTACTTGGCACGTGTTTTGCACTTGGCTTCTGTATTGTCCATTCTCCTCCTCCTTCCCCACCATCCCCAGCAGACTGGAAGCCCCTTGAAGGCAGGGCCCAGCACGGTGCTTGGCATCCAGTAGGTGTTTAATGTTTTCTGATTCTTACTAGTATTCAGCCTGTTAGTTCAGGTTTGATCAAGAGAAACTGCCCATGTTGCTACATTAATTATAGATGTGGGCTTCTGTGTGTTCGCGAGCCTGTATATTTTGCTTTCTCCAAGCTGGCATCCTTCCACGTGCTATGGAAGTGCTCACTCTCGTGCCCCTGTTTCTGTGGCCAAATTTTTTGTGTGTCTTTGATTTCTCCTGTGTTTTAAAGTGCCCTGGTGTCATTGGTTATTCACTCAGTAAGCATTTGTTAAGTCTACTTTTGTTACACACTATTATTTTTATTGTATATTTAAAAGGAGTAGCAAATTGTACATAATAGATTTGCAGTTTCGTGTGCAATCATCTTTTTATTATACGGTGTCACGAAAATGTTTTATTCCATAAATTAAAAACAAAATTAGTTCAAAGTTACAAAAAATAAGCTTGGGGTGGATTTGTGTTCATTCCTACTCTGGTGAGCTTTGCTGGGGCCTCCTAAACCAAACGGCATCTGGGAGTGACTCCTCGGGAGTCTTTTCATATCCCTTGCTTCTTCACTTCTAAAATGGGGCCAAAAGAACTGTGTTTGCATTGAACCTTACATGCAACGAGCTGGAGTGACAAATGGCTTTGCTACAGTGAAAGAGCCCTTGATGGCCTGTCTGGGTAGGTGAGAAGAGAGGGCATGGGGCCTGTCAGGGATGTCCATCTCTGACATCGAAGGCCTTCCCTCAGTCTGTAGTCAGACCTATACACTGTGATCTTCGGTTTTCTGTGCATTTGCCCCCTTGGAATTGTATGTTCTATTTAATTCAAGAAACATTAAGTGCCAGCATAGTGCAGGGTTTAGATTAAGTATTGGGCATTTGAATCCCCCAGTTAAACAGTTCCTGCCCTCAAAGAGCTTCCAGTCATTCAGTTGGAAGGATACTCAGATAAAGAAATCTGAGATGGATTAAGGAGGAAAAGAACTCTTCCTAGATAATAAGCAAGGCATCTGTGGGCATGCAAGGTGGGATCTCTGTGTCACAGAGACATCATTTTCCCTTCTGTCAAACCATCAGCTGCCATGTTTATTATTTTTTTAATGGATAACCTTGTTTAATAAGCCTTTCCCCATGTCCGTTCTTTACCTTGTAGGCTCAGTGTGTCCTCTCACAGTACAGCAGACTGACATAGTGAACTATGGGTGTCTCTGCAGGTAGAGCCACTGCGAGGTGGCTCCCTTTCTGTGTGTCTGCCACAATGTGCACTTGGCTCTTTCAGGGTCACTCAGGGTCAGGACATGAGGGTGACTGTTTGTCCCTCTCCTTCACAGGAAGAAGAAAGTGAAGAGGAGCCCAAGCTGAGATATGAGCGGCTCTCCAATGGGGTGACTGAGATTCTGCAGAAGGATGCTGCCAGCTGCATGACAGTGCATGAGAAGGTAGCGGGGCCTGAGGGTGGTGGCTCTGGCGATCTGCTCCTCCTCCCCCCATCATTCTTGGGGCATAATCCCAGAAAGGCTACAAAGGGCTTATAATCTCAGGGACAAAATAATGTTTGATTATCTCTAAATTAGAGGAATCGGTTAAATGCAGTCATCCAGGAATTGAAAGGTGTTGTGGCTAAGTGGGTGGAATCACTGCTGAGGGGGAAGGCATAGGACCAGCTCTGACTTTGACACATGCTGAGTGTGAGCAGGTCCTTGAGGTTCTCCGGGACCCCAGTATCCCTCTGTGTCTGTAAATGGGAGATCTGTACTGGTGAAGGGAGTTGCCACACTGGGCATTCCTTAATACCAGCGGAATCACACACACACACACACACACACACACACACACACACACACACACGTCATTACCCTAAGAAAGAATTGGAAAATCACTACTATTTAATGTCCACCTGAGACAGACCACAACTAAACAGGCCTCTGTAGTCTGGTATACACGCCAGATTGCTGGCTTGGGAAAGATGACGAAGCAGTTGACCTGATTGACCCTATGCCCGGCACTGTCAGAGAGCTCCCATTTCATCTGCATGGGGACCGTGCTGGGGCCATTCCTCCATGGTGAGAGTCCCCACACTAACGACACTGGAGACCTTTGACAGTGTCTGATATGTCATGATTAGCCGTGACAAACCAGGTCATTGACTCAATTCGGGTCTGTCCATTTAAAAAAAGAAGTGTGCCGTGAATAGGCAGCCTTCGCCGTTCTTGTCTGCTTGTCTGCAGCAGAGGCACTCAGAAGAAGCTTGGTCACATCCGGGAAGCCCCCCCCCCCCTCCCCCGCTCTGGTGCCGAGTTAGGAATGGTTCTTAGACTGTTTGAATACAGTGAAACTTTCTTTAAAGATGTAAAGACCATTCTTCACTCACAGGCAGTACAAGAAGAGACAGGCCTGGATTTGGGCCTCCGGTTCCGAAGAGCCGGCCACTCACATCTGACGTAACAAGCAAAGCAAACAGAGCCCTAGACACTTATGAAGCACCTGCTCTGTTCCAGGCACTGTGCCAAGCGCCGTACAAGGGTTCTCTCACTTGTTCTTCCTGTGCTTTTATCATCTCCATTTTGCATTGAGGCTGATGGGCCCAATGTCCCACGTACTGTGCCATTGGACTGCCTCTGTGCACCGCCAGAGAGCTGAGATCCAGGAGGAGCCGCTCCGTTCCATTCACTCCTCCGTCAGTAGCTTGCTTCCCTTCCCCTGTGTGTGACTCTTCTGTCATGGTCTTCCAGGACTCCCTTTCTTCCTCTCCACTGTGTGGGGTGTCCCCCAAGGCTCTGTCCTTGGCCATGATTGTCTTGGCCTTGAAAATGTCATCCGTTCCCATGGTTTTAGTCACCACTTGTGTGGAGACCAGTCTCTTGGTCAGCAGGCTTTTATTAAAGGTCAGCCAAGCACCAGGCATTGTACAGCTGGCTCTCTGTTCTAGATCCCCAGCCCCATTGTTGCTTTGAACTCCAGGCCTCTCCCTCCAGCTGAGCCTTGGACACCTCCATCTCTGGAGGCTGTGCTGGCACTTCCCAGAGTACGTGGTGGTATGGGACAGTGGCCAGCCCTGGTTGTAGAGTCAGAGGACCAGGGCATATGTTCTACTACCACCTCTACCCTGGGACCTGGGACAAGTCACTCCACCTTTTCTTTATTTGTAAAATAGGGAGGTTGGGCTGAGTGGCCTGTCTGGGACTTGGAAGCTCTGTGGTTAACTTCTCTGATAGGGGATCCTGTGATGCTCCCTGCCCCTTCCTCCCTTTGCACTTAACTGTTTGATTTGCTCCTAAAGATTAAAGAAAGAGAGAAGCTTTCATCATAGTGAAAGCGTAAAACACTTTAGGAATTGAGAGAGTATTAAAGCAAAGGAAGTTAGATTTTGAGTTTTGGTATAACATGAATGTTGCAAACTTTCTGATGTGTTGATCATTTTAATTATTGTGTTATAAACTTTGCTTTTTAAGCAGTTGAAAAACCTCAAGTGCTACATGCAAGCAGGTTAGTTTTGAAAGTAACAGGTTAGAGGGAGGAGAAGACTGGCCATACAGATTTACAGCTGATGTGCAGGCCTCTTTCTCTTCTACTTGGTATGGAAATGCCCGTCTTCGTTATTTGTTGTTGAGAAGAAAAAACGTAAATGACAATATCAAGGGCTGAGAGACAATGACATTCAGCAGTAATATGTAGTTAGCTGTTTCTGCAGATACCATTATTCACTTGGAGGGCCTTGACTGTTACTTATCTAAAAGTTAGGGCAATGACTTATCTCAACCCAAATGTTAATAGATAATTCTCAAACAAAAGTAAGTGCCTAATCAAAAGCTTTCCTATTTTTCCTTTGAACTGTAATACCAAAAAGAAAGAACATTTCTGTGTATGCAGGGGACAACCCAAAAGATAAAGAGGATTGCATATCAAACTGGGTCCTGGGTCATATTCCACTTTCTTTTCCAGTATAAAATTCCACATTCCTTTTAAAACTATTCTGCTTTTCTGTTCTTCCTTCTGTTTGTTTTTTGTGTATTTTTAAAAATGTCCTTTTTGGAGGTGAAGAGAAACAGTTCTAAATCTCTTTCTCCCAACTTTCCTGTCTCTCGTTAAAAATGGAGGGAAAGGAAAAAAAAACCCACAGCCACCACCTTGTCACAAACAAGTGTAGAAAGGCAAAATTAATTCACACAGTAGCCATGTCCAGAAATATCTGTCTCTTTCTCCTCTTTAAAACCCTTGCCTGTCTGCCAGGAGCTGGGTCACATACTTTATTATGTGTCCACTGGAGACATGGTTGGCCATTGCTTTGATCAAACTTTCTAGGTCTTTCAAAGTTGCTTTTATTTATAATATTGTCCTTGTGTAAATTGTTCTTCTGCTGACTTAATTTCTGTTCATACAAGAGGTATCCATGTATGGGGGATTCTCTGAAATCATCTCTTTCATCATTTCTGACAGTGCAGTGGTAGGCTGTTACGTTTGTATGCCGGTTTGTTCAGCCATTCCCCTGTTGATGGGCACTCCCTTAGATTCTGGGCCTTTGCTTTTCTGTTTTTCCTTTTAGTCCTTCTTCAGGATCAAGAAGCTTGTTCTGCTTGCAGCTGTTCCCTCCTCAGCTTTATCTTCCTGTATAACCTCCACTTCCCTGGCCCTGCTTATTTGCCTGTTAGATTTGATATATTCTTAAATTTTGTTTCACTTCCAATCAGTCGATAGCAGTAGTCCATCTTAACTTCTCACCTCACCCCATCAATTTAGTGGAGAGACCTAATTTAGAAAGAAAGAAAATTAAAACCCCTGTTAAAAACACATTTGGTCATGAAAAACAAATTTCTTACATTAGCCTTTTCCTAAAAAAAAATGGGAGGGCAGAGCCAAGATGGTAAAAGCCTAAGCTCCTGCTCCACTTCTAATACCTGTAAAATATGACTCTAAACAAATTTTAGAACTACAGAACCCATAAAGTAACAGAGAGAAACACATCTCCTGCTGAAGGCAGCCTGGCAGGCCAACAGGAAGGGTCTATCCACTGAGCTGGGAGCCCAGCGCAGTCCTGCATGAGCTGTGCAGGCCCAAACCTGGGGCGGCCCCAACCAGTGGCCCAGACTGGCCAGCCAGAGCAGACTTCAGGGGAGTGAATCACCAGCAGCTGTGGCAGTTTCCAGCCTTCTCAATCCATAAACACCAAAGAGAAAGTAAAAGGTCAGTGGGGAACCCTGTTGATCCAGGGTGAGAGAAGAGTGCAGTCTGGCCTCTGCCCCCGAGGCAAGATACTGTGGCGGTTGCTGCTACTTCTGGAGCTCCTGGCCTGCAGATCTTAGGGGTACCAAGTGACCATTCAGAGGGTAATTGCTCTTGCTCTGACCTGCTTGGATCTAGGTCACAGTCTGGGGTGGTGGTCGTGGGGTGAGGAATGCCAGTATGCCAGAGCTTGTGGTTGCTGTAGGGAGGGCACTCTCCTCATAGCACTGACAACATTTGTGAAAACCCCAGCGATTTGGGACACTGCCCTCTCCACTCTGGAAGCAGAGTTCTACTCTGGCAAAAAGTTCAGAAGTCAAGTAATTGACTGGCAAGATGAGCAAACAGAGGAAGCGAAATCAGACCTTAAAATCCTTTTTTGGGGACAAAAAGGATCAAAACATGGGACCAGAAGAAGTCAACAAAGTCAAAAATCCTACATCAAAAGCTTCCAAGAAAAATATGAATTTGTTGCAGGCCATGGAAGAGCTTAAGAAGGATTTTGAAATTCAAGTAAGAGAAGTGGAGGAAAAATTGGGAGGAGAAATGAGAACGATACAAGAAAATTATGAAATGAGAGTCAACATCCTGATTGAAGAAAATAGCACCTTAAAAAAGACTAACTCAAATGGCAAAAGAGGCTCAAAAAGGCAATGAGGATAAGAATGCCTTAAAAAGTCGAATTTGCCAGATGGAAAAAGAATCTCAAAAGCTCACCAAAGAGAATCATTCCTTTAGAATTAGATTGGAGCAAATGGAAGCTAGTGACTTTATGAGAAATCAAGATGCTGTTAAACAGATCCAAAAAATGAAAGAATAGAAGACAATGTGAAATATCTCATGGGAAAAACCACTGACCTGGAAAATAGATCCAGGAGAGATAATTTAAAAATTATTGGACTACCCGAAAGCCATGATCAGAAAAAGAGCCTACAAATCATCCTGCAGGAAATTCTCAAGGAAAATTGCCCTGATATTCTAGAACCAGAGGGCAAAATAGAGATGGAAAGAATTCACTGATTGCTTCTTGAAAACAGCTCCAAAAAGAAAACTCCTAGGAATATCATAGGCAAATTCCTGAGTTCCCAGGTCAAGGAGAAAATATTACAAGCAGTCATGAAGAAACAATTTGAATATTGTGGAAATGCAATCAGGATAACATAAGATTTAGTAGCTTCTACATTAAGGAATTGAACGGCTTGGAATATGATATTCAGGAGGTCAAAGGACCTAGGATTAAAACTATGAATCACCTACCCAACAAAACTGAGTATAATGCTTCATGGGAAAATATGGTTATTCAGTGAAATAGAGGACTTTCAGGCATTCTTGATGAAAAAACTGGAACTGAACAGAAAATTTGACTTTCAGATACAAGAAGCAAGAGAAGCATGCGAAGGTAAACAGGAAAAAGGAATCATAAGGAACTTATTAAAGTTGAACTATTTATATTCCTACATGGAAAAACGATAATTGTAATGCATGAGGCTTTTCTCATTATGAAGACAGTTGAAGGAAAAAAATATATATATACACATTTACATACATATTGTATATATAGGAGGGCGTGTGTGTATAAATATATATGTGAGTGTGTGTATATCTACATGTATACTTAGAGGGCACAGGATCAGTTGAATATGAATGGATGATATCTAAAAAATAAAATTAGGTGAGAGAGGAATATAATGAGAGAAGGAGAAAAGGAGAGATAGAATAGGGTGAATTATCTCATAAAAGAGGCAGGAGAAGACTTATAATGGAGGGGAAGAGCAGGAAAGTGAAAGGGAATGGGTCAACCTCACTCTCATTGAATTTGGCTTAAGGAGGGAATAACAGACACACTCGTTTGGGTTTTTACCCTACAGGAAAGTAGGGGGAAAGGGGAAAGAGGGGGATGATAGAAGGGAGGGCAGACTAGGGGGGGGAGAGGGTGGTTAGAAGCAAATACTTTTGAAAAGGGACAGGGTCAAATAGAAAATAGAATAAGTAGGGGGTGGGATAGGATAGAGGAAAACATAATTAGTCTTTAATAGTACAACTGCTATGGGAATGTTTTGCATAACTACACATGTACAACCTGTATTGAATTGTTTGTCTTCCTAGTAGGTGGGTGAAGAGGGAAGAAGGGAGAGAATCTGGAAATCAAAGTTTTAAAAACAAATGTTGAAAAAAATTGTTTTTTACATGTAACTGGGAAACAAGATATATAGGCACTGGGGTATAGAAATCCATCTTGCCCTCCTAGAAAGTTGGGTTGGGGCGGGGTTTAAGGGAGGATATAAGAGAGAACAGATTGGAGGATGGGGTATTCAGTAGGCTTGCTATCTTGGTGTGGGTGTAGGGGAAAGACGGGGAGAAATTTTTGTAACTCAAAATTTTGTGGAAATGAATGTTGCAAACTAAATATAAATAAATAAATACATTGGGGGAAAAAAAAGTTTCATTCTATATCTGAGTGTTATCACCTCCATGTCAGGACATAGGTAGCATGTTTCATCTGAATCTTATTAGCTGGTTATTGTGTTGATGAGAGTTTCCAAGCCTTTCACAGTTGTCTTTATAATATTGTTGTCACTAAATAAATTCTTTTGGTTCTATTCACCTTACTCAGAACTGTTGCATATAGTCTTCTCAGATTTTTCTCAAATGATCCCCTTATTCATTTCTTACAGCACAATAGTATTCCTTTATATTTATATAACATGACTTGTTCAACCATTCCCCCATTGGTGGGTACTCCTTCAGTGTCTAATTCTTTTGACCACAAAAAAGAACTGCTATAAATATGTTTGTATGACTATAGGTAGAGTTTGTTTTCCTTAGGATTAATCCATTCCTCAGAATACCAACCCTCTCATTCCTTCCTCTCCCTTTTGTTTCTCAATTTTCCCTTTTGAGTGAAATGTGATTCTTTAGCCAACCATGTGTGTTATATTCCCCTCCTTTGACCAGCTTAGGTGAGAATCAAGTTCAAGTGTCATTTGCTTTCCCCCTCCCATCTCTTTTCCATGATTTTATAGACTTTTACTTGTATATCCCAATTATGTGAGAAAATTTTTTTCATCCATATCTAGGTGCAGGTCACTTCTGGATCATCTCAGGCCTACTCTTCAGTTAGCCCTGGATCTGTGAGCTATTAGTTGGCAACTATCCTTGTGTTTGCTCCAGCTTTAACCCTCTGTTGGATTGGGACCCTCTTCTTGTCCTGGATCCCAGCCTCTTGGCTGTACACCTGTCTGTCTACCTGTATCGACCTGAGCTAGAGGAATGACTCACTGTGTGTTTCCTCTTGGATCCCCTCATCAGGACTCGGTCTGGAGTGTTTCCCAAGGGCTTTCTAGTTAATTTGCTCTTCTAATGCACAATACAGAGTTTCAAATTGGAGCCCCTTTGAATCAAAGTGGGTTTGCTAGTTTTCTTTTTACTATTCACAATTCAAAAGTTATTTTGGAAATTCAAGAACTTGTTTCTGTGGAAAATAACTTAAATTTTTAGTTTTTAGGAGTCCCACAAAACTGTGGAAGCACAGAAATCCTTAGTTAGCTGAGATGTGGGAGGATGACATAGCAAAGCTGTTTATATACCCAAGGTGGTTTTTTTGTTTTGTTTTGTTTTTTAAAGAAAAACAAGAAATGTGTGTAGGGAGAATCAGTAGTGTTCCATGACTGGAGCATAGTAGTGTTTGAGAAATCAGCCTTTTCCCCATGGGCGGCCTTGGAATGAAGGTGGGGTTTACTTTTGGCTGTGAGGACAGACTGCTCTTTGCTGATGCAGACACTGTCAAAGTGGCATTGTGAAGCCTTTCAGACTTAAGTTAAGGATCATCGGCGTATATTCTGATGATGCTGTTTCTGATGAGAATAATTGGGCTTTGCACTGACCATCCGAGTCTGGCTGAAATCTTTCGGCTCCTGCCCCAGTGGAATGCTCTCCCCCGTTGGCCCCCAAGTGCTAAGGCATATTTTCACCAGGCTTGCTGTCTGCCCTGGATGACTAATCGTCATGACACCTGGTGCATTCAAGCAGGCCTTGTGCACTGGAATAGTCATACCTAGTTATGTCTGCACACCTGATGTTTTATTAACCAGTATTGATTTTTGTACCCGGGGGACTTTTTTCTTCCTGAAAAAAGGCAACCTTGCAGGAGTGAAAGGCATTGCAGGGGATGAATTTCTAATGAACCCCTTCTTTTCCTTCTTTTTTTTTTTTTGACTTCTCTTTAGTGGAGCTTCATATTTTAAGTGCCCAAGCTGAAATTTCATTTTAAGCAATTCCATTTTGATAAATCCTTTTAAACCTTGACTTTCTGTAAGGTTATTTTTTAAAGATTGCGCTGCTTGACTGACACGCTTAGCAGTGCCTGTAAATTTGAGCATTTCATTATAGGTTGCAATGAAGCATGCTTACATGCAGTGAAATACTGAGAATTTAGGGGCTGAGACCATCGGCAGAATGCTGAGAAAAAGAAAAGGCAGTGAGTCCTCTGGTGTATTCCAAGCAGTCCTGAAGTTTCTTCTGGTTGACTTAGGCTTAGTCCATGGAGGTCAGTCCCTGTGGCATGCTTGCCTCTCCTCGCCTTCCATATACATGCCAAATGGATGTGTTCTTGTACAGCAGTTTTGTCATGCACAAAGACCTTGCTTTGTAAGTAGAAAATGGAGATTTAACCAGAGCATTCGAGACTGACTTTCAGAACTGTATTCTAATGACAACTGACTCGACAAATCTTATCTGTGATTCTTTTTATCTTCAATTTCCTGGGAGTGGGGGATGGGCTTGGGAAGGGGAGCCCAGTAGAAAAATGATCCAAGAAGAGCTTAATGTTTCTGTAGCTTTTTCCTCAGTGGTTGCCCAGACCTTTTACATATTTGACTCTTAAGTAAATGTTTCCTTACAGTCTTGGTGATTATCCTTTTATGTGATTGTTTTTGTGTGTGTTGGGCTCCACGTCTTCTTTGACACTGCATTTTTAATTTGCTGCCACAGACCATCAGGCATTGTGTGCAGACTGCAGACATCCCATTAGGTGTCAGTAGATGAGGGTCCTCGTGACTCATTCTGACAGTCAGCTTGCACTATCCCAGTAATAAGGCTCCTGGCTCTGTTCTGTCATTTCAGAGAAGCTAAAACAACCCTCCTCCAAAGGGTGTATTTGTTTGACACATTGCTAATCATTCATCCATTAAGTAGCTTGACTTTCAAAACTGGTTTACTTAATGTGTGTTAATCCTGTGTTGATTAATTGACCTTTCTCTTCTTCTTACAGTTTTTGGCACTGGGCACACATTATGGCAAGGTTTATTTGCTCGACGTCCAAGGAAATATCACTCAAAAGTTTGACATTGTAAGTATATGGTATGAATATCCATTAATATGCTAAACTTGATACTATAAATAAAATCATAATTTTTACAAGTGTATTTTGAACTTAAATCTGAATTATTTAAAGAAATGCATTTTAGCAATGATTTCTATGTGCTATGAAAACATACCCCCTTTTCTTGTAGGAGATGTTAAAGTATTATTTATATGGAGTTAAGTGAAGAGAGAATTCTCTCTGTCCCAGTTACCTTAAATAACTTTTCTATAGACACATACAAACAGGGGCTATTTACATTGAATCCCATTTAAATACCTTAATGCAATTATAGTTAACTCTTTGGCTTTAATTAGAGTTTGCTTTCAGATGTCTCATGTGTATTTGTGTGTGTGTTAATATACAAGCACATATTGTCTGGATAAATTATTAAGAGAAGGAACATCTTTCATTTCTGCTAGCAAATAACAGTCCTGATTTACATACTTCAAGGGATTTGTAACATCCTAAAGGTATGAGCTCCCTCATTAGCTGACTATTGTCGATGGTTAGTGCCATGCCCTATCGTCTTATCGAGATGCCAAATGTAATTGAAAATTGATTGATTACCTTGCTAGTTCAGTTTATCTACTCCAAATATATAAAGCTAATATTTTATGTGTATGTTTGGAAGCTTGGACTCTTAGGGGATTGTATTGATTGAAGGAGAAGAGCCAGGCTTGTATTATATTGTGGTTCTTGGAATCATTTAGGATGAATGAAATGCTGAACTCAGAGCTGTATTCTCCTATCTTAAGATGCACCTTGACAGTATGAAAAACTTACATGTATACGTGAGTGTGTGTGGGTATTTTGAAAATATTGGCTTGTGAAATAAATACTTGTATTTATGGGCCGGCATTCCTGTTCCAAGCATTTGCCAGGGGATGTGTTGGAGACATTGGTGGCTTGTCAGTTGGGCTGCTTGTTCTAGAGATGACATTGGGGGGGGTTCCTTTTGTTTTTGAAAAATCAAATTGTGGAATTGATATGAAAACTTGGGAGGGAGAGCCCAGGGAGGGAGTCTGAGGTTCAAGTGACATTGACCCCCTTAAAGACAGGCCAGTTAGAAGCTGGCATTTTGCTTTCTGCTCTCAGTCCATGTGGGACAGTGTCTCTGCTCTGCTGCAAGTACTTTCCCGAGGTACTTTCAGGGACAGGGACATCTTGTCTCCCTGACTTGTTGACCCAGGTACACAGCTGTAAGGCAGGTGTTCCTCCCTGGTGCCAGTTTATCTCTCTGACGGTCCCTTTGCACCCTTGGCCTCGGTGGGTAAATTGCCATGACTGAGTAAGCCCGTCATCCCAATGAGACCCCATCATGGCAGTGACAGTGCCATTCATTTATTCATTCAACAACTACCTTGGGCCCTCCTTGGTGCTTGGAGGAGAGTCGTCCCCTGCTGGAAGCAGCTTCCCAAGGTGAGTCTGCCTGAGCCTTTTTCAGGTGTTTCTGTGGCCCTGGGTCACATGTGGGTTTGTCCTTTTGGTGTGTTGATTGGCCAAGAGAAGCATTTCTCTTGGGGCAATCGGTTTCATAAGTGGATTATTGCTATATGATGCTGTTTCTTTTTTCCACCTTAGCAGAGTCAGTGCATTTCCTACCGCTGAGCATCCTTGGGGAGGCCCCCGGGGACTCTTGGGCCAGTACCCTGCCTTTTGAGAAGGGGCCTTAGCCACTATCTCTCATCTGTGAGGTTTCTTTTTGGGTTTCCTTTGCCCTTATCGCTGCTCTTGAGGAATCTTGTGTCTTTCTCTTGTTTTCTCTCAAAAATGGACAAATAGCCTGTTTTCTTTGGGAGAGGAGATGCTTCAGAAGAAGATCTAGAACATTGTTACGACTTGGATTACATAATCAGTACTCGGCATTCTAGGTCCTGCAGCCTTTCTTTATAAAGCCATTTTTGTTCATTGGACAGTCTAATATTATGGTGAGAGATATCACAAAAGTTTCAGGAAACTCTTCCGGTGCCTAATGCTCTTTCCCCTGACTCTTTGAGTCTTACTTTGAGAAGAAGTGCATGTCAGGCTTCTGTTAGCGTGACTTTATTTCTGTCTCTGCAGTCCCAGCTGCGCCCAGGAGAGTGCTAGGTCCCAAAGATAGTGTTTTCTGAATGTTCCGTGCATTTGTGCAAAGGAAATTACAAACAGAAAAGAAAAGGCAAACAAAACAAACATTATGTTGCTTGATGTAGAAGGTACATTGTTTTCTTGGACTCACTTTTATACCCATTGTCTCTGGCATTACTTCAGCTGATTCTTTCATTAATAGGTTTGGAGGAAACCTTAATTGCCTTGAAGCATGGGTTCCACCATGGTGGCTTGGGGTATATGTGATGCTTAGGCAGAAATAACTGACGAGGTGAGATCCTTCATGATACTTTTATTAAGAGGCACATAAGGCATATAGATCATTGACTGAGAGCCAGAATGGGCCACGGCGGTCATCACGTCCAGCCCCTGATTTTACGAATGAGGAAGCTGAGACCCAGAGAGGCGTGTTCACTCACGCAAGGTCCCACAGAGGAGGAATTTGAAGCCAGGCGCTCAGGTCCCTTCTTTCCATTGTACAGTGCTGCTTCTTTCATTATGTGTCAATTAGCAGGCAGTTATTAAATACCTACCATATTTCTTTTTTCTTCTAGATGGTGCAAAGAGTGTCACATGGCACCCAGAATTGGTTATAGCTCAAGTTGGATGGGGGCAGGGTCAAATCCTAAGACCTTGACTTTGCCAGGGATCAGTCTAAGAAAGGATATAGGAAGACATCTTGGGAAAGGAGTAAGTGTAAGGGTTTTCCAGTTCTTTGTCATGAGTGGGAGCCAGGCATCAGTCCACAACAGTTGGGAGTCTGGAGGAAGGGGTGAAGATCTTGAGAAGTGATAGGAGTCCCGGGCTGATTTAGTCATCAAAATACACAAAGTTTTAGTTGTTGGGAAACAGGAGTATAAGAAACTCATGATTATATTTCCAAATTTTTTTGATCATGTACCCCATCAGTAAAATATTTTGTGTTTGGAAAAGAGAAGGGCAGAGGCAGCAGATTACACCAAACCTAGAACACTGATGCTAAGCTCAATCCTCTCTCATCACTCTTTTGTTTTTTATAAAGAGAAGCAAATTATAATAAGCTACATAGAAAACACCATTAACCATCATAACTGCAATTGGGAATGTGATGAAATTACCCATAAAATGGAAGAGGGTAGCAGATTGGATGAAAAAGCAACATCCAATGTGAAATACACTTGAAGCAGTAAGATGCCCACAGATTTCATATAAGTGACTTGAACAAAATCTATCGTGCTTTAGCTGAAGGAGGCTGGAGTAGCAATCATGGTTCCAGACAAAGCAACAGCAAAATTAAATTTAATCCAAAGAGCTCAGTAAGGAAACGGTGCAACTGGGTAGCTCAGTGAATAGAATGGTGGACCTGGGGTTAGGAAACCTCATCTTTGTGAATTCAGTTCTGGCCTCAGACCCTAGTTGTCTTCCTTGAGTAAATCATGTAATCTGTTTGCTTCAGTTTTGTCATCTGTAAAATGAACCAGAGAAGAAAATGGGAAACCACTTTGTTATCTTTGCCAAGAGAACCCCAAATGGAGTCATAAAGAGTTGGACATGACTCAACAACAATAGCAATAGTAAGAAACTACATATTACTGAAAGATATTACAGATAATGAATGAATATTGATAATAAAGTATATGTACAAAATGGCATTGCATCTAAATACTTAAAAGGAAGATTAAGTGAGTTACAGAAATAGTAAAATTATAGCAACGAGAGGCCTCAATTTACCCTTCTTCGACTTAGAGAAATTTAACTAAAAAATAAAAAAGTGAAAGACATGAGGGAAAATTTTTCGAAAAATTATATATGATAGACCTCTAGAGATTAATGAATAGAAATGAGGAAACCTATTTCTTAACTTTTCATGATACCTTCACGAAAATAGACCAAGTGTTTTCACAAATAAATGCAGAAAAGCAGAAATATTTATGGATCATAATGCAATAAAGCTATATTCAATAAAGAGATGTCAAAGAAATGATGAAGAGACTAAATAACTTAATCCTGTTAAACGGGGATCCAAGAACAAATCATGAAAGCATCAATAATTTTATTAAAGATAATGACAACAACATGACAGTATGCCAGAAGATTTTGGATTCAGTCAAAACAATATCAATAAAAGAGAGAAAGACCAGATGAATGAATTGGGCGTGAAACTTTTAAAAATATATCAAATCGGCAAATTGAAGTCCCCAGTTAAATACCAAAACAAAGATCCTGAAAATTAAAACTTAAAATCAAAAGCAAAAGAAAATAAAAATAAAAACTAGGAGCTTTTGAAAAATGCAATTGAAATAGATAATCTCTTAGCTAACGTTTTTTTTTTTAAGAAAACAAATTATCTGTATCAAAAATGAAAAAGGTGAATTCACAAACAATGAAGAAGAAATAGAATAATTGGAAACTATTTTGCCCAGTTACATGCAAATATGAAACTGCCAATCTAAATGAAATAGATGAATATTAACAAAAATATAAAATTCCCAGGTTAACAGAACCAGAAATAGAGAATTTAACCCAGTCTTAGAAAAAGAAATTAAATAAGATGTAAGTGAATGCTCAAGGGGAGAAAAGAAAACTCAGAACCATAAGGATGTACAAGTGATTTCTATCAAACGTTTAAAGAGCAAGTAATTCCAGTATTAAATAAATTCTTTGGAAAGGTAGGAAAAAAAGAATCCTTCCAAAGCCATCCTAAGATAATAAATATGTTCTCGACGCCTAAGCCAACACATCAAAACAAAGAAAGAAAACCATAGACCAGTATGCCTAATGAATACCGATGCAAAATTTTAAAAAATGTTAACAAGTAGTCTATAGCAACATATCACAGAGGCTGCTTGGTGGCACAGAAGAGAGCGTGGGCCTGGAGTCAGAAAGACCTGAATTCAAATATGGCCTCAGACACTTACTGACTGTGTGACCCTAGACAAGTCACTTAACCTCTTTTTAGTTTCTTAGTTCTTAGAAACCTTAGTTTCTTCACCTGTAAAATGGGGATAATAATAGCACTTATCTGTCTTTGATTTATTAATTTATTAATTATTTTTATTGTTAATTAATTTATTAATAATAGCACTTACCTCTTATTTTTGACTTGTGAGGATCAAAGGAAATAATATTTGTAAAGTGCTTAGCACAGTTCCTGGCACATAGAAAGGACCATATAAATGCTAGCTGTTGTTGTTCTATCACAAAGATTATACCCCATGGCCAGATTTGACTTAGAGAGAGAATATAGAGCTGGTTCCCTGTTAGGAGCATTATAAGTCTACTTGACCATATTAATACCAAGAATAAGAACCATATTATATCAAGAGAAAATGCTTCTGCCAAGTTACAGTGCCCATTCCTGTTATATACGTCAGTCTTGATATGATGAGTAGTGTTTAAGACCAAGAGCCATCATCGTGTGTAATGGGAATCAGCTAGAGGATTTTTACTCAGATCAAGGGTAAAGCACAAGTGTCCATTATTGCCATTACTGTTTAATATGCTTCTAGAATTCCTAGCTATATTAATAAGATAGGACAAAGAAATTGAGGGGGTAAGCCTAGGCACAGAGAAAATAAAATGATCACTTTTTACAGATGACATGATGTTTTATTTAAAAAATAACAAATCAAAACCTAAAGAGTTAATTTTAAAACTAATTGAAATAATTAACTTCAGCAAAGTTGCAGGATTTAAAACAAACCTACTCACATAATCATAATTTCTGTATAATGCTAACAAGCCCACACAAAGATTTGGAAAGAGAAGTTCCCAGAAAATAAAAAATCCTTGAGAATCTATCATCCAAGTCTCACGGGAATGAGGAGCACGTCTACAAAACCCTCTTTACACAAAGATAGATACACGTAAATGGAAAGATATTCATTGCTTATGGTTAGGCTGAGCAAGTATAGAAAAAATAACAGTACTTCCCAATAAGTGTATTTAGTGCCATACTAATCCAACTACCAAAGAATTATTCTGTAGAGCAAAAAGAAATAATAAAATTATCTGGAGGAACAAAAAGTCAATTATCTCACGTGAATTAATGGGAAAAATGTGGGAAAGAAGGGAGCCTGACATTAACTAAAAAAAAAAAATCAAAGTTCAAATTAAAACCTAAATAACACATTGAAAAATTGTGACACTCTCTGGTGTCCCCACGTGGTGCTGAAAAGCAGCAGAAAGATGTCTTTTTTTTTTTTTCTGATCCAAGCTTGGTTTCAGTTGTTTTGGCTGTTTTTGCCCTGTCTGTTTTATACTGTTACGGTCCTTGTCCATACTGTTTGCTTAGTTCTACTTGCTTCTCCATGCATCCGTTCACATAAGGCTTCCCATTCTTCTCTGTATTCTTCATACTTGTTGCTTATGGTGTAATCATATTTTTCCATTCCTACTTTGATTAACTATTTCCTAATTGATGACCACCTACTCTGTTGTACTTTCTTTGTTACTACAAAAAAGTGCTGCTATAAATGTATTGATGTGTCTATGACCTTTCTTTTTGTAACTGAACGCCTCTACCCCGCCTTTAAGTATATGGCCAACAGTAGAGTCTTTCTGGGTGAAAGAGTATGGGTATTTAGCACACTTTCTTTAAATAATTCCACAGTGCTTTCCAAAATGGTTGTGCCCATTCATAGCCCCAGCAACAACCATGTATTAGAAAAATGTGCCCCTCTTTTCATCATTCCCCATTGTTGACTTCCAATCTTTTGCCTCATTGTTGTTATATCTGGAAAAAAAAAATGACAAAAAGCCCCGCCCCAACCTGTTTGTTTTTCATACTCAAATCCTTCTCTGTTAGAGATTTTAAATCTAAGTGGGAGAAATGCACTATTGATTACACTTAAGAAATAAATTCTGATATTCCTTTTCCAGTCCCCTCCACCAGTGATGCATAGGTTTTTGCTGATGTTGATTAGTATAACTCCATCATCACTAATGGGAAGAACATGGTCTGACTTCCAAGGATTTTAATACCCTGGCCAGAAGACAGCCGTTCCAGTGGGGAGAAGCTATAGGGCAGACAGCAAAGATGCCTGGGCAGGCCTTGGTTTCTTGGTTGTGGATCTCTTTTTTTTTTTTCATTTATTTTCAGTTGGTGCTGGTCCTAGAAAGAAATGGAGACCCAAGGAAGCCACTGGTTTCATAAGGTGCATTAGTTCCTGATGTCATTTTATTGTAACTTCTGTCAGGCCTTTGTGCTAGTAGTTGAGTGAGGGTCTCCTGTTTGGCAGAATGAGAATTGGCAATCACACGATTTTGCTCCATTACAATGTAGAAAATGCTGTAGCTGTGAAGTTTGCCAACCTAATCGGTACAAGGCACAGATGATGATGATGATGATGATGATGATGATGATGATGATGATGATGATGATGATGATGATGATGATGATGATGCTGCTGCATCTGCTGTGTAACAAGTACTGCGCTAAGGGCTTTACAAATATCAGTTCATTTGATCCTCACAGCAACCCTGGGAGGTAAGCGCTGTTATCACCCGCATTGTGCTCTTAAGGAAATGGAGGCACAGAGGTGCGGCGTTTTGCTCAAGGTCCCATGAGTGCTAAATATCTAAGGCCAGATTTGAACTTCAGTTCTGAGGGTTTTCTCTCTTCAGGTCCAGTGCTGTATTCATTGCACTATGTAGCTGCCCCATATAGCCTTATAAGTGGCAGAATAATGTCTTTCCCTTGAAGCAGCTTTCTTTCTACATCTAAAAATGCCGCTAGATTGCTTAACTGGAGATCTGCCTGAGTGACAGTGACCTTATAGTTTAGGACATCAGACCACTGAGATTAGATCTCCTGAGGTTGCCCTTGTAACTCTAGAGGCAGGATGGGGGAAGGAAGGGCCAATTCAGGGAGCTAGTGTTTTAGGTCAGGGCTGATGTGTTCTTATAACTAGATACAAGGAGTTAGAATATGATGGAGTATTTTGAACCTCAGTGCCCTCATTTCGATAGCATTAAGAGAATAAGCAGTGTATATATGAATTAAGATACTCTAGCCATATAAGTTTGGATGTTTAGATATGAAAATACTTTTATATCATAACTTTAAGTTAATTTAGAAAGTTTTTATAAAATTAATTACTACTTGACCTAAAATCAGCTAGTGAAAAAGTTAAACAGTTATGTTGTTTCAATTCAATTATGAAACTAAGTTGCTGAACAGAAATCAGTTTACGTTGCCTTAATAACCAATGTTTTTTTCTAAATACTTAATTCTAAACTTACAGATAGTTTCACATTCCTGGAAAAAAGCCAACATGGCTTTTAAATTCAGAGGATTGTGTACTTAATAAATTATTTCTTTCTCTTTGAACTTATAAATTCAAATGATTTAATTTGAAAGCCTACTTTGACCAGTTTTCAAATTAAATTGGGAGCGTTTGTTAAAGTAGCCTTGAGGTTGGTTTCCCTCAAGTGCCTGAGGGTGAACAGAGGAAGCCTCTTGGGTTTAATAGTCTTTGCTTACTGGTCTTGGTGCAGTGGACCTTCTAGGTGGGGCTGGTGGGGACCATGTATGACAAAATAGGGGCTGATAGATAAGATGTAGGAAATAGAATGCAACAAAACAAAAGGCATTATGAAAAAAACAAAACCCAAGGGTATTTGGGGAGTTTATTAAGATCAATATGTGGCTTTTGAAGTTAATATCTCAAGAGGGCAAAGTAGGCCCAAGGTTGGTCCTAAGATTCCTCTCTGTTCCAGACATGAGATTTCTGCCTGCTTTTATATTTGATATGGGTTGTAAGAGATGAAATTAATAGACTGTGTAATGACGCTTATATTTTCATAGAAAATTAAGATTTCTGTCAAAGTTTGCATCTACTTCATGCCTGAGCTATTTCAGCACTGTCCTAGCTTGGCCCCTGCTTTTTACTTTTCCCAACACCTCCCCCTCCCTTTCTCCTTCATCAATACAACGCCATGTTACTAGATTATTTTTCCTAAAACAAATCTTTTCTCATGTCACTTCCCTGCTAAATCCTTTCCCATTGCTTGAAGAATACAATATAAAGTCCTTAGTGCTGGTTTAAGGATTCCCCTCCATTGTCCCAGCCCTTGCCCAGGCTTTTTCCTCATTCCTCTCCTCTAAGAGCTCTGCTGGGCTTCAGTCCTGGTCTCCCCATAGTCACCCAGACCCTGCCTTGCTCCTCCTACTTCTTTCCTTTCCCCCCTCAGAATGCTTCTCCACTGCTCTCTGCCTAACCAGAGACTGGCCCCATCCTTTCAGGTTTGCTTGGGCCACATCCCATTTCTTTAGAAGCCTTCCAGATGGCGCTAATGCCACCGACTGATCTGTTCTCAGGGCTCCGGCCCATGGCGCTCGCTGCCCTCAACATCTCTGGTTCTTGTTGCTCTCTGGTTTGTCTGGTTAGTGCATTTGTGATATTCCCCATTTCACTTAACCTTCTTGATGGTGAAGTCTCAGAGCAGGAGTCTCACAGACCTTCCTCACCTTCCACAGACATGGCGGGCGTCAATAAACATTCTCTTGATTTCAGTCATATGTTAAGAGAGCCATGATTTTACCATTGCTCCTATTCCTCTGGGCATACTAGACTGTTTCATAAACTGCCTGTGGCCAAATTTTAAAGAAAACAAAACCCCAATTCCCTTGTGCTTTACCTTCTGGGGATGAGCGTCTCTTAATTGAGGCTGGTTCTTGAGTGGCAGGAAGTCCATAAGGCCCTTCCTTGAAGCCTGCTTCCACAGCCTGTTAGAACCTAGCACATGCTCTGGTGCTGGCCTAGCTTTTGGGTCCTGAGGTTCATCCTCAGGCCAGGATGAGGCTTCCAAGGCAAGGAGAATGTTTTACAAACCTGTCTTTTATTCACTGCGGTGTTCCACAGCCAGCCTTTGGAACCCCTCCTCCTCGGCTGTGTCTGTACACCAGACGAGCCCAGCCACCATTCCAGAACGAGCCTTAAGGAGTAGTTCCCTTTGTCACAAATGCTGACCAACATTTATTATGTACCTACTGTATAGAAGACATTCAAGTGTGGCTGTGATTTAGGAGGGAGTGAACTCATTACAGCAGACACGGACACAAAGTTGGGAGAAGTCCCTTCTTCCCTTCCCATTCTTTTATGTAGGTCCCTTGAGTCTATCTGTCATCCCAGTCCTGGCCTCGCTCACCAGGCCCTCAGGGGGTGAAGACTGCAGATGTGGGCAGCCAGACCTTTCCCAAATATCTTACACAATTTCCCACTTTTAAAAGCAATATGCTGAACATAATTCGGCCTTTTTTATGGCAACTCAAATGTTGTCATTGTCGTCAGTGTTGTTCTGTGTTTGGTAGCGTTGCTTATCCCTCCTCTGGCAGTGCCAGATTTGGTCACATGTTAAATTCTGCTCTCTGTTCTTTGGACTGCTGCTGTTTCTTTCCATTTCCAGTTCTTGTGCCTTTCTGATCTCTCAGAACTGGGGAATGAGGAAACTGGAATCGTTACGATGGTATTTAAAGTCTAGGCCAAACAGCTGGGTTCCTTTGGGAGACCAGGAGCTTCAGTGTGTGGCTTTTGGGGGATAGGAGCAGGGAGGACTGAGGTAAATGAGCCCGCCAGGAAATGGGGCCCACTGCACCCTTTGTGTTTTTAGGGTTCTGTTCTTTCTTCATATTTCTAATACTTTCAGATTTGGGGGTCTGTTTCATCTAATTGTCTAAGTACACACACACACACACACACACACACACACACACACACACACTCGGTCATGGTCTTTCCAAAATTCATTATTTACATTTGTTGTGTGGAACTCTTCAGAAGAGGGACGGAGTTTTTTTTTCCCCCAATTACATGTGAAAACAATTTTTAACATTCATTTTGTAAAGGTTTTGAGTTCCAGATTCTCTCCTTCCCTCCCCTCTCCCTTCCCTGAGATAGCAAGCAATTTGATATAGGTTATACAACACAGTTCCCTTTTAAGAAACAGATATTTTGGAATTTTTGACCCTTCATTTGCAAATAACAACTATGCTGTTAATTTCTTGGGGACAGAGTGGCAGGGAAGGGGAGGTCAGCACTCCATGGGTGAGTTTTCAGAACTACGCCAGGCCTTGTTTTTGAGCCAGAGAAGCCAAGCCCCTCCAGGGTTAAGTGGCTGACCCAGAGCCACGTTGGGAGTGATTAGCAGAGGCAGGATTAGAACCCAGGCTCCTACTTGGATGCCTCATCCAGCGGCCATCGTTATCTCTGTCCCTATCATCCCCACTTCCTCCTCGCGGGGCAGGAACGAGCATTGAAAATTCCCTCACCAGCATTTGTGCATCGTGTTTGTGTTGGAAGCCAGCACACCGCTATGTTCTAAATGTCTGTCCAGTCGCGGTGGCGTCCTCACGGTCCTCCGCGCAGGCTGCTGACCGGTCTTGTGTCCCCTTTGCCTCCCAGACCCACAAACTTAAGCTCTCCTTTTCAGTCATTTCCTTTGGCCCCCTTAGGTTTAACCCCATGATGACGGCTCCCTTGGCCACCTGCCACTCCCAGCTGCTCTGGCCCTTCCTCCCCAAACTACCTGGTATTCATTTAGGGTAGGGGGAGGGGAGGCATTCATTAAGCGCCCACTGCATGCCAGGCTCTGATCCTCACAACAACCCTGCAAAGTGTGTTCTCTATTACCCCGTTGGGGAAACTGAGGCAGAGGTGAGTGCCATGCTCAGTGGTGCTGCTAGGAGCTGTCTGCGTCCTGTGGGTATGCACACGCAGGCAAGGCCCCCGAGGCAGTCTGGCCTTTGTGTGCTCTGTGCACAGTAGGTGCACAAGACTGTCCTAACTGACAGCTCCCACGTCTGGTGTGGGGGCTGGGCGCCCCTGCACTCCTGACTCAACCCCTGGGCAGCTTGAGAGAACTATGCCTGATTGGTGGGCTGGTGCTGGCCACTGTCCTGTACAGACATGAGCTGATGTTTGGCCAGAGGGAGAGCAAGTGTGTCCATCACTCTGCGCCCTGATTGTCTCCTGAGAGGTATTCCCACCCTCTCAGAAGTCTGGTAGCGTTCGTGATGAGGATCCCCGAGCTTCAGGGATCTCTGAGGCCTCCAAGCTTGGATTCAGCTTTTCTTCACCACAACTTACAGAAGGTCCCCTTGGCCTGCCAAGCCACCCTTGGAGCCCATTCCTTCCCTGCAGGACCCAGAGACGCTCAGTGCCTTGGCCTTTCTGGCCCCAGGCTTCTTCCTCTCATGTGTCTTATGCTTCCCCAGCCTCCGCCATCCTATGGGTTTCAAGAACGTATACGACAATGATGGGAGAGAGGCCAGGGCCCTGCCATGAGGGGGCTGCAGAGCAGCTCTCGGCCAGGAAGCAGCCTCCGCAGGCACTGTCTGCAGATGATGGATGGAGAGGTGAATGGTCAAGTCAGGTCACATTTAGAAGGTCTGCTGTAGGCCAGGGTCTGCATTTTTATCATTGCAGAATATTGTAATCATGACAACAGCCTTAGAGATCATCTTCAGAAGAGAAACATGATAATGTAACCTTTGATTTGCATACCTTTAAAAAGCATCTTGGACGTCTTGTGCTCCATGCGTGTGGTCCAAACTTGTGGTTCTTTAAATATCAGCCATTTTAGGGCTTTGTGTGAATGAAGCTGCTGTTTCCATTAACTCTTCAACATCAGAACATTTTGAACTTTGAAATTTATTACATCTCCCTGGAGAAGATAATGGAAGGTGCAGACACAGTCATTTTGAAATGGATGCTGGATTTGGGTGCAAGGAAGAACTTTTGGAAATCAGGGCTTTGAGACTTACTTCTCTGATGGCTTTTCAGAATGATGTTTACCCAAACAGAAGTGTTCTTTTAGGGAAGTTAGAGGTCCTTGTTCGTAGAGGAGTGAGCAGGCAGGTTGGTTCTTAGGGCCCCTTCCTTTGCAGTGATCTAGGGAGGTTATTCTATACATGAGGACTCTCTTTTGATCAGCCCAGATATCCCATGACCCCTGGCCCCCTGGAAGGCAGCTCCCCACATTGGGCCCTGTTCACAGTGGGAACAGGATAACATTCAGGTGTTAGGGACGACCCACAAGAGCCCTGTGAGCAGAGTCAGAAGCAGCCTGTCTCCTAGCAAAGACGTCTTGCTCCACAATGATGCTTGATTGTGACTTTCTTATCAGCATGGAGCAAATACTGCTCTAAGTGTGCCATTGACATCATCATCAGGCAGGAAGCGTGGCATGGATCTTCTGACAGTGTCAGGGTGGCACACCGTTTCCTCATTCTGCGTGTAAAAGCCTTGCTACCTGCCTGAGATTGATTGACGTGTCCAAAGATCTCATACACTGACAGAATCAGTTTTCCACATTAGGGCTCGATGCTTTTGAGTGACAAGAGATGTATCCAATGAATTGAAAATGCATAAAGGAAAAATCAACCCTACCAACTCTCCTGATAAAGGTGAGTCCTAGGAGCTGAGAGGCCATTTAGTCATCCCCCTGCCTTATTCATGAATCCTCAGTACTGTGTATCTGACTAAACACTCTCAGAGAGAGCACTCACCCCCTTGTGGACATCTTGGTCTAGTTCTGGACAGCTCTCATGGTGGGAAGGCTAATAAAGTGGTAAGTTTGGATCTAGCAGTGACCTGAGGGGTTTTCTGATCCAAGCCATTCATTTTACAAATGAGGCAGCTGGGGCCGTGTGGGTGTCCCATGGTTTGCTCAAAATCTTACCATAAGTAAGTGGCTGGGCTGGGGTCCAAGACCAGATTTTCTCATTGCCTCTCACTTTTCCCCCCTTGAGTCTATGTCATTTTGTTTATAAGTGAGAGACCTGTAGAAGCATCCCTAGCATATGCACCAACGGGTCAGGTGAGGAGAAGTACTAACCTGGAAGGCTGCCTTCCCTCACTTTAGTGGTTAAACGATATGCCGTCAGCGTCCAAAGTCTTGTTAATAATGGGTGCTGTAACCGTGGGCGTGGGCACTGTGGGCTGTCTCTGGCCATCTCCCGCTTTAGCAAGGCTGTAGATTTGTAGAAGAGCTTGTGTACTAGTTGTAGCAGTTCTGAATCTTCAGCAGAGGTCAGCCTCCCAGAAGTGGGTAGAGTGAAAGTCTCTCTACAGGAAGTGTTAGGCTTCTGTAAGATGGGTCTTAGGCTGAATCCTATGAGTCAGTGGCTACTGTCTTCTCTCGGAAAACTATAGCCTCTTTTGGCAAGGATTTTTCTTAAATTTCTCTTTTGAGTGATGGAGTAAGTATCTTGGCACTCTTAGAATATCTGACTTCTTGAAGATTAGTGTGGTTGTACTTGGGGACAGTGCAGCTAGATGGCTCAGCAGGTAGAGCACTCAGAAAGACCCGAGTTCAAATGGGACCTCAGACACTCACTAGCCGTGTGATGTTGGCCAAGTCATTTAACCTCCCTTTGCCTGCATCCGCTGGAGAAGGAAATAGCAGAGCACTCCAGTGTCTTTGATGAGAAGGCCCCAGGGACGGTGTGTTCCATGGGGTCACAGAGGCAGACACAACCCCTGGACACCCTCCCCCCCTCTAGTCGCAGATTCTCCCTCCCTCAGGTTGCTTTGCAGCTTCTCCTTGAGACTGGGAACTCCCTGAGGCCAGGGACTGCCTAATGCCTGTGTGTGTGTGTGTGTGTGTGTGTGTGTGTGTGTGCATGTGTGTGTGTGTACGTGTGTGTGAGAGCATGTGGGGTGGTGTGTATGTGTGCGTGTGGTCTGTACACATGTGGTATGTATGCATGTGTGCACGTGCATGTGTGAGTATGTGTATGTGTGTATGTGCATGTGTGTGTAAGTGTGCATGTGTGTGCATATGTGCAGGTGCATGTGTGTGTGTGTATGTGTGTGTGGTATGTGGGGGAGGTGGGGCTGGCACACAGTAAGCACTCAATAACCATTTATTCTGGCTCAGACTTGCCTGCCGCTCTCCATGCCACTTTGAGAGGAAGCCTCTGCCTTCATCACTCACTTCTCCTGCTTTGAGGCTCACACTGTGCCCCCCCAGAGACGTTATCCTCTTCCAGGCTCCATGCTGTTCTCCCTCTCTTCTCCAGGAATTGCGCCCTGGGCTCAGACCTTCTATTTAAAGTGTCCCCTGTCCTCATGCTCATGGCCTTCCAAGTTGAGCCTTCCTTACCTCTGGTTACCTCTGTCCTCTCCTTAGCAACCCTCAAGTGTGGCCATATCTTCTGCCATGTTCTGGAATCAGAATTGCCAGTCTCTCAGCCTACCTTCCATATCTTTCTTCCATCCCTTGACCCTGTCCTTTGTGCTCACCGTAACCCCTTGTCCCTCTGTCCTCTCTTCTTCCCGTCTCTCTTCCCTGCTCTCACCTGACTTTCCTCTCTTCACATTTTTAACCCTGGGGGTGAGCCCAGGCCAGTCATCCGCTCTTCAGTCATATGCTTCCTACCCTGGGGTTCCATTGTTTCTCCCTCCCTGCCGAGTCCTAGCATTTCATTACCCACACCATCTCATTTTTTGTCTTGCCTCATGGACTGCCAGATGCTGCTGGTCCTGTGCTGGGTGCCAGCATACAAAAAGATGCCCTGCTCCTCGAGGGGGTCAGAGCCTGCTCACAGACTGGTGTCCGAGGGTGGGAAGACCCCTTCCTGGGGGTTTGGCCCTTTCTTGAGAGCCATGTGTGACAAGGAAAGGCTCCCATCATGGAAGGTGTAGTGGAAATCATGCTCAACTTTCAGCCTCTTATGGCACAGGCCACTGCTTCTTGTGGTCATTTGTGTTTCTGTCATCTTCTTAGCCAGACAGTAAGGTCTGCCATTTGGCTTCGTGGTGCCCGGCACATAGGAGGAAAAAACTTGGTATTTGTGGGCATGGTGTATGGGGTCCAGCTCTCCATCATTCTGTTCCATTGATTCGGATTGTCTGTGCCCTGGGCATGGATGGAGGGGGTGCCTTCTCTTCCCACCATTTTTATTGCTGTATCAGTGTCTATTCTATAGGAAATAGAGCCTCTAAGCCCCTTGGGTATGAAGGCCCAGGCAGTATTTCTAAGCCCCATTTATTAGCACTTTGTGTTAGGAATCACGTTCTCCCTTAGATGAGGAACTTGGGGGCTCACTTGGGTCTGCACTGGTGCTCTGCTCTCCTGCCTTTATGCTTTCTTCACGGGGCAGGTTTGGGTCTGGATTTGGCTTGTGTCCATTTTCCTGAGATATGGCTGCTGTGATGTGATACTGGGAAAGAGCTCCTCACCTCTTCCTTACCTGTTCCATTCTCCTCTCCCCACCCACAGCTGGTTGGGGGGTCCCTTTTGCCCACTCTCTTGTAGAGCCCTCTCTACAAGAGCTCATGCCTGGCCTTGTAGACTGATCAGGCCCCATCGTGACATGGCACTGAGAGCAGCTGGGTTGTGGGAGCTCAGCAGAAGCAGAGCCCCAGGAAGCCTTCCTCAAAGCTCCAGGAGCACTTACCAGAGAGGAGTGTGGCTTCTACATCCCAACAACCTGTAGTGGCATTGAGAGGATTTAGGGGGATGGCCTCTCAAGAAGCAGGTCTGCTGCCGATTCCCGGAGCATTTTCTTTCCATCAGAGTTTAGCTTGCCTATGCCTCTCATGTCCTGTGTTCCGTTGTGGCAGCCCTGCCTCCTCCTGATGAGATATCTGGCAGCAGTGATGTGTGTGCCCAGACTATTCAGAATTAAGGCATTTGTTGAGTATTTAAGTGAAAGCCAAAGCAAAGCCTTTGTCTTTTAAAAGAAAACACATTTGACAATACAAGTTTAGGCCCAAGACCAAAGACAGAAGGCGGAAGGCTTGTGCCAGCCATGGGTGGGCATCCTGTGTGCACATCATTGTGGCTCCATTAGGCTGAGTTCCCTGAGGGTGGGGCCTCAATGTTGGGTCTATAGTAGGTACTTAATAAATGCTGGCTAACTTACTCCTATGGTTGCAGCTATTACATGTATCGGGAGAAATCCAATACAAGCCCCCTTTAAGGCGACATCTTATTGACTGGGCATTTAAGTCACCAAGGTCCTTTTTTGTTATAAGAGTTATGGGTTAGTGTTGAAAGGGTGATCGGATTTGGGGAACCCTCGGAGAAGCCAGATATACAGATCAGCTCTAAGAGTGGATCCACAATGCATCTGTTTGGTCTGAACATTGCCATTGTATTCATATGACTCTTGTCACATTTTTGGTGTCATTTTACAAAACCATATCTGAAAATCATACATTTGTTCTTGTGAATTGGCAACAAGGCAAGGCAAGAGACATTTTTTGAGTGTGGAGCCACTGCACTGAGTTCTTGGATACAAATAGAAGCCAGAAGAAAGATAGCCCCTGCCTTCAGTGAGCTTACAGTCTCATGAGCGATAAGAGACTATGGGGTGTTCTGGCATAGCAAGGAGAGGAATCGGTTGGTCTGAGTCTTCCCCCGAGGGAGTGGAGGCCCTAGGAGAGGGCAGCAGAAGGGAGAAGACTGTCTACGGAGCAGATGGGGCCCCAGGCTGACTGTGCTGGGGGCCTGGGGTCAGCAGCTCGGCTAGCGAGGTCAGGTCTGTTCTGCTTTGTTGTCTTTGGTCTCACGGTTACCACAGGTGTTTGTTGGGAAGTGCTCCAGTCAGTCCTTGGCCACTAGTGAAAGCCGTGAGCCAGTCTCTGTCCTTGTCATTCCATGTAAAGGGACAGGTGTCTCTGACAGATTTTCGGGGTCTGGTGTCAGTGAGAAGCAGAAGCATCAGCATATTACGTTCTCTACTTCTTTCATAGAGGATTAGTTGATTAGTTAATTAATCAGATTGTTCACGTGGTGGTGAAGCTTGTTCCAGCCCTGATATTCACACACTGGAGAATCCCTCTGTGCCTCTCCCTCTGACTGGACCTTTGTTTCCGGAGGGCGGCCAGGCTGGCCAGGCCTCGCTCCTCTCCAGATGGCCTCCCCCACCCCCTCCTCTCAGCTGTTTCCCCCCAATGGAAGCACCTTGCAGGCACCTATGTCTGTGGTGCCTGGCATGCGGCAAGCACTTGGTAAATGCTCATTGACCAACTGACCAAAGATGAGGGCATCTGTTAAAGCATCGATTTTAAAGGCTGTAGGTCATCAAAGACCACTTCGGCTCTGGCTGGATGCAGAGGGCAGCACTGTTCTTCCTGTATATTAGGATAGCAGCTACCATCACCTGAAACCGTAGGCACTGAGAAAAGTATTATTGATGACCAGTGATTTGGGGAGGTGCAGAGTTCAGTCTCTTGAGGACAATGATGGGATTGGATTAACTCTCCTCAGACCCTACCCATCTACCAGGAATTTATCTAAGCCCGTATGTAGAGTAAGGCCCTCTGTGCCTGGGCCCCTCCTGGGAGCGAGGTTCTTCTCACTGTTAGCCCGTCAGAGCTGCTTGCCACCCTCAGGAGTGCCTGTCTTCCAAGGGCATCTGAATTGTGAGCCCACTGCCATGAGGGTGCTTTGGTAGTGGAGAGTGCCACTGATCTCTGTTAGTGACTAGTTACCTAGAAATTATTTCTCTCAAACTTTTAAATGCCGCAACACTTAATTATAAAATAACTCAGGTGAGAAAAGTATCTGCTCCGTGTTTCCTCCCATAGCCAGCACCTCTAACTGCCATCTTGCCACTCCCTCATCTTTCTGTTCATTGCCTCTTGGCTTGGGTCCAGTTTTCTTGAGAACACAGCATCCTGTGATTACAGCCTGAGAGCATCTCCAGGGGGGGCTGTTGGTCCTACAGAGATGGGCCAGGTTGGGCAGCAGGAGAGCAGCTCACCGGTGGGGAAAGGGGAAAGCCAGCTTGCTGGCCACAGCCAGTGCCCACTCCCAGCTCTTTCTTTCTCTTTTTGATCCCAGACTGTGAGGCTCCCTTCCTTCCTTGTGCCCCACAAGTCTGCACGCTCTCCTTCCTTCTTCCTAAACTGTCCTTTCCCATGTGTTTCCTTGAAGCCCTGGAGCTTCAGTGATCTGGGCAGTCTTGCCAGGTGCTTCCTAGGATTTCTCCACCCCTTGACCTCTTGGTGCTGATGTTGCACTCACTTTCTGCTTGGTCTTTAGTACTACAGTAACACGTGCTGACCAGATATCCTCGGCCCTCTCTCTCAGCATCTCCAACCAGAATGGAGAAGGCCTCCCAGCAGCTGCATCTCCTCCTGGCTTCTGGTTCCATCGCTAGCTTCAGCTGCTCCAGCCACATAGCCCTTTGGTCACTGGGCCATCAGCACTTCTGGGTAGAGGGCCTCTCCCCAACCTGTTGTGACTCTTTATCACTAGTGGCCTCTGTCTGCAGAGGCCCATGGGGGCCTCCCTGGACTAAGGCCATTTTAAAATTGTTCTTGGTGTCACCAGTTAGTGTTCCCCTCCTTCCTCTCTGGGGGAGTCTGCTACCGGTGTTCTCTCTGGGTAGCAGCACTGCTTTCCAAACACAGATGCAGGCTGCTCTAGGGGCATGCCCAAAGCCTCAGTGGCCTGGCAGAACCCAGTAGAGCTTGTGCCCTGTTGGCCAGCCATGATGAGGCATCAGAGGGGAGCTTTACGCAAGACAGTTGGGGAAACCAGAGCAATTCTAGTGAGAAGAGCAGTGCTGACCGCCTAGTCTGAGGGCCATCATGGCGGCTGGTGGCACCGCCATGCACAGAGCACAGGGCCTAGAGTTAGGAAGGCCTGGCTTTAGATCCCGCCTCAGACACTTACTAGCAGTGTGACCCTGGCCAAGTCACTCATCTTCTTGGTCTGTTTCTTCAACTGTAAAATGGGGATGGTAATAACCTGCTTCCCACAACACTGAGGAAAAACTGGGACAGTGTTCATCCCTCTCATGACAGCGTTGGCACCACCAGCAACATCACCGCCATCATCTAGAGAGAGCCCTGCAAAGGGCCGGCTGCCCGCTGTCCCGGCCATGCGAGATGGGGCTGATTCCATTGCCAGTGACTGTCTGGGTAGCTGGGTGTGCAGGAAAATCAGAATCGGGTTTGAGCCTGTGTTGCATCATCATCATTTCTCTCTTCTTGTATGAGACTGTGTGTGCACACGTGTATATGTGTGTGTATGTGCATATGTGTGTCTGTGTGTGTCTTTGTGTGTGCACATGTGTGTATGTGCATATGTGTGAATGTGTGTGCAAGTGTGTCTCTTTGTGTGTGCACACATGTATGTGTGTCTGTGTGCATATGTGTGTCTGTGTGTGCAAGTATGTGTCTTTGTGCATGCACACATGTATCTGTGTGTCTGCATATATGTGTCTCTGTGTGCAAGTGTGTGTCTTTGTGTGTGCACACGTGTATGTGTGTGTCTATGTGCATATGTGTGTATACACTCATGCATACACATTTATCCTGAAACCCTCAACTTCTGAAATATTTCCTTTAACATTTTTTTAAATCTATAATTTCATTCTTTGGGACTTATACTCTGTGCTTTGAGAATATCCGTCTTTATCTTTTCCTCGTGGCTTTTCCAGATTTCCTCCTTTAATGTTTACTGCATACCTGTTGCACACCTGGTGATTTCAAATCTCAGCTACTTCCTGTGATGGAAACACCCACAAAGTATACTTATCATTATTATTTTTATGGGGCATTCTTGTGAAGGGAATCGCCCTTCATCTGTTTTGTATCATTAAGTCATAGCTGAAAGTCTTTGGAAAGTATAAAACATGGACCCCATTCCCAGGGAACTCACATCTTAAAAGACAGTTCCTCTTTTCCTTTTCCTTACTTAAAAAGGCTGACTTAAGTTTCTCTTCTCTTTGCCTCCTAATCCTTAACCCCACATCAAGACAGCTTGATAAACATTTCCAGATTATGGAAATTCGACTCAGATTTGGCAGGAGATACAGGGATGCCTTCTAGTCTGGGAAGAGTCCCACAGTATGGAGTGTGTCCTTTCAGTTTTCAGAATGAAACCATCATAATGTTCATTGACACAAACCATTTAACATGTTTTTGGAGGGTGTAGCAGACACTAAAGTTTAAAAATTTGACAGCTCAGATTTTGCTCTTAATATTGAGTGACTTCTGAAAGCTTTTCCTAAAAGCGAGGTGACACTTCGGTCTCCTTGGAGTCGGTTTTTTCAATGGGGGCCCCTGGAAGTAGCGGGAGCTCACCCTAAGTAGGCCAGAGCGGAAGCCCGATCCTCACACTCGTAATGTACGTGTCGCTTGTCCGCTAACTGTGACTAATAGGCGTGAAGTCACAAAGGCAGCTATTAGAATGTTTGGATTTTCAGCTTTCAAATATTGGATCTCTGGGAGAATGAAAGTGAAATCCAGGCTCTGTTTCTCATTCATTCTACCCCACATATCCGTGGGGATGCAGCATTTGTAAAAGAATCAATTATCCATTTGTTAGTCAGAGGAGCTCTACAAATTATACATTAGCAGATTGATTTCTGAGGTTCACCGTTGGGGGACTGATAGGCTAAGGTGGGATGATGAGTGGTGTCAGGGGAGAAGGGCTTGCCACAAAGAACACAATTAAAAGCAGCTTTCTGAATGACCGTGAATTTATTCCTAATTGAAGAGCTGACATAATCCATACTAAGTGTATTTATTTCAGGCGTTTTGCATTAGGTAATTGATTATCACATGAGGTGTATTTGTTTGTTGGCAGTTTTACCTTTCTCTCCAATGGAAGGTTTCGAGGTAGCCCATAGTGGGCCTGCGTGCAGAAGGTGCACACGAGCATTTTTCCCTTCCTCTAAAATTCTTTTTTTTCTCCATTAAAGGAACATTTTTTGTGTGTTCTATGGTGTCAGCTTGACATTATTGATTTTTGAACAGTCAAACTTACTTATATTGTCCAGAATTCCAAACATGTCTCCATCAGAAATAAAATTGTAGCTAATGGAAAATTCAGCTGAGGCCATTTTTCTCTGCCCCCGCTGCTGCCGCTGCCCCTCTGGCACACCTCCTCCTCCACCTTCTGCGACTCGGTTTTCTTTATGAAATTCTGATTTTTTCAGATTAATCGTCTTACTTGTACATGCCCTCATCGTTGGCATTGTTCTCATGGGAGCCCATTTGGCCTAGTTGGTTGACTATAAAGGGATAGTTGACATAAGCATATTTCCTTGAAGTTTGTTTCACAGTGGAGAGGTTTAGGATAAGATGTGGGGATTTGGGTGTTGCAGACAAAATCTCGCTGTGCCCCGGGAGAGTTTTCTCCAAGTTTGTTGATATCCAGCACCTTCCTTTTCCTGGACAGGAAATAAAGATGGCAGATAGATGTGAGACGTTTGTTTCCCATTTACTTTGCAAACCTTTCCTGGATGCCAGCCCAATAAAACCATAGCATGCACCATTAACAGTAGTCCTATTGAAATCTTGGCTTTGCTCGCTTTTTCTTACACAAAATTCATGGCACCCAAATTTACGTAGTATTGACCAAGGAGATCAGAATGGCTATAGGTCTTCAGGGTGGGTTTTTTTTTTTTAATTCATTTCAGTTTCACCACATCAGCACATCACAGGGTTGCGACCTACAGTTTAAGAAGCCCTGAAGGGGTCACAAGTGGAAAAAGTTGAAGAAGCCCTGTTTTAAATAAATGATTCTATTATTCTTCTATAACATTTGGTGGAGAAACAACCAAGAGCAAAATACGTAAATAATGGCGGCGAACGCTGGCACACGCATGCATTCTTAGGATGCTGAATTGTCAAGTTCTACACAAAGATAGCCAAGACTATGCTGTCAGCAGGCAGTGAGGCCAGGGCTTGTCTGCTGAAAATTTTCATGAGTTTTTAAAACTAAATAATAGAAGCCTATGCTCATGTAAAATCTTTAGACATTTCATTTGCAGTTATTTAATTATCTAGTTTGTAAATTAAATACAGTACTTCTCAGCAGGTGAAACTGGGAAATAGGAGGAGAAAAAACCAACTGGTCCCCTTTCACTACTTATTCGGATAGGGGTTTGGTGGCTCGGGGAGTTGGATTTATTGTAATATACTGTATAGCTCTTATTCTTGGTTCCTTTAAGCAAATGGAATTGGAAAGGTGCTTGTTGTCCTTGTCCTTTTGGGGTCCTTTCCCATGGAGGTATCCTAGGTGGGCATTTCTATGCTCAAGCTTTCTTAAGACCCAGTGCTGATCTGGAAGAGATTGCTTAAGGAAGTGCCTGGGTCTCTGAAATCAGGAAGCATAAGGTCATTCAGATCAAGGTATTTCTCTGTTAAGGTTTGTTCTGCCAATCACCGTTCACTGATTTAACAAACATTTATTGAGTAGCCACTATGTGCAGGGCATTAGAGTAGAGATCCGAACATAAAACATGACCTAGTCCTAGACTTGAAGTGGCTTGTGTTCTCCAGTGAGTACAATGCACCATTGGGGTGATGAAAGCAAGGGAGATACAAGAAAATATTTTCATCTGGAGACTTCCCAAAGGAGATGACATCCTAGCTGAGCTGGAATGATAGAGAGGGGATGGAGGGATGGAGTTCATTCGAGAGGCTGGAGATGGCCACTGTATGTGTGGGGAGGCAGCAGATCACTCCATTGTCAGACTACTGAGTCCAGCCTGTTCATTTTGACTGGTGAGGATATTGAGGCTGAGGACCAGAGAGGCCAAGTGACTTGCACAGGGGGCACACCACCCGTAAGTGTCCAAGGCCAGATTGGAACTCATGTCTTTCTTACTCCCAAGTCCATCACCATCCACTATGTCACCTAGCTGCCTGATGAATAAATGCCTTGTTCCCAAAGCCTTTAGAAGAGTAAACTATTTAAAAACCAGACAATACTTTTTCCACTGTGTCTTGCCTATAAATCTCTTGTATTGATTTTGGGAACCTGCTAGTAATGGGAGGCTGGAAAGTTAGGTTGATTCTTGATGATGGTAGATCTTAAATGCTAGTCCAGGAATCTCTGGGCTGTTCCATGGGGAGAGGAGAGACACGGGAGGTTTTGGAGTAGAAGAATGAGTGGCTTAGTCCAGCATCTTAAGAGACTTATCTGGGTAGCTCTGTGAAGGATGGAGTGATGAAAAGAAAATGTTCCATTTTCCTAATTCTTTGAAATTTTTTAAAGCTTTTCCACCTGATTTAGAAATCCATTGTTTCCTTTGGGCCTTCCTTCATTGATTCTAGAAAGACCTTAAGAGTAAACTGAAGATTTGGATAATACTATGTTATAGAGATTATCCAAATGATGTTTCTATCTAGAAGATAAACATATGCTTTAATGTGATAATACCACAAGACTGCTTTTATCTTCAGAAATATTAAGCTCATTATAGTGGCAATGCAATTAAGCAGGGACAAAGATGATGTAAATGGTTCGCTGGTGTTTCTTGGAGTTATACAGGCAGTGGTTGGATTTGCTGTCATTATAGCCATGTGGTCATTTAAGGTAATATTGTAGGCACTGCACAGATAAGAATATGTTGCTCAGACTTTTTTCAGTATTGGGATCCATTCCCTTTCAGCAGCTCCTCACTTTGTGCACGGATGGACTGCAGTTGGGAAGGAGTGTAAGGCCAGGGCAGGGAGATTATCCTAGTGAGAGGGAAGAGGGATTCACATTAGTTTTGTGGCAATGGGAATGGAAAGAAGAGGATGGATGGGGTCTCTTCACTGAAAGGCCAATTTTAACTACACATAAGAAAGACCCAATGATTAGAGGTGTAGAGTGGGCAGTTTCTGGAGGTCTTGAGTCAGTTTGACCCTTATTAGAGGTCTCCAGAGAAGGACTGGATCATTACCTATTGGGGGTGTTGTAAACAGCACTCCTGTTCAGGTACTGATTGACCCCAGTGACCTTGGGAAGTACCTTCCAACTGTGAGCTTCTGGGATTGTTTGCTTTACTTTGATGAAAATGATCACACATTAGACACTGTTGACCACCCTCTCCTCCAGGATATCCTTTCCTCTGTATTTTCCTCACACCAGTCTGCCTTGATTTTCAGCCCATGTCCTCAGCTTTCTTTCTTAGTTTCCTTTGACAGATCATCATCTGTGTCCGTGTCCTTGCTGTGGACATGCCCTGTAAACTCGGACCCTGGCCTTGGACTCTTGGACTCATGAGTTTTCAGTGTTGTCTCACTATTTCTCAGGATTGCAAAGAAACGTACTCAGATTATGCTCAAAATAGTCTAATATAGCAGTCCCATTGGAATAAATTCATGTTTTTGAAACATGTTATAGTAGAACTGACTGCTGTTTTAACTGTATTTTGCTTTGTGATCTCATTAGGTCCCATGAATTCAGTGATAATCTCTTTGCTGATAAGTCTCAGGTTTACTTATCTAGCCCTGACCCCTCTTTTTGCATCTCCAGCTGCATAGTTTAAGGTGCACAGGCACTTTAAATTCAACATGTCCCAAACATAACTCATTATCTCCCCCTGCTTCCCACCCCCAAGATCTCCCCTCCCCCTGTTTTTTTTCTATTGAAGTCAAGGGTAACTCCCCCAGTTACCCAAGCTTGATGCTTGGGCATCATCCTTGATGCCTCACTCCCACCCCCACCCCATTCCCAGTCTCTTGTTCTGCTCATTCTGGTTTTCTGATATCTGTCCTAGCATTGCCTCCCACCTCTTAGTTGGTCTCTCTTCCACTTCAGTCCATTCCCTTCCTGAAGTGAAGGTATGACTATGTCACTCCCCTCCTTAATAAACTCTAGTAGCTTCTTATTATGTCCTCCTTTAAATATGAAATCCTCTTTGTCTCTTAAGGCCCTTCATAACCTGGCCCCTTCCTACTTTTCCAGGCTTCTTAAATCTTACTCCTTCCCTCATATTGTTTCAGTGATTCTAACCTTGCTGTTCCTCCCACAAAACATTGGATTTCTTAACTCCATGAGTTTTCACTGACTGTCCTACATGCTTGTCTAGACCCTTTCTGTTGTTGACCTTTTTAGCAATTACATTTCATAATGGAACTCTGTCACAAAGACAGTTTCTTAACATAATTCTAAATGGCTTTTCAGAATTTGTTTTTGCAAAAATCCAGTGGTTTTCTCTCTCTCTGTCTCTCTGTCTCACCTCTGTCTCTGTCTCTCTCTTTCTCCCCAACCCCCCACCTTGGGCTTCCTGTTTTACCTAGGCTGGAAGTGTAGGGACTTCTCATAGCCCAGTCCCTTTACTAATCTGCTTGAAGTTTTCACCTGCTCCATTTCCAACCCATTAATCCCTTTTTAAACAACCTGGTAACTTCTCCACTCTGTTGGTATGAGACTTAGTATATAGTCTGATTAGCTTAGCCCCCTGTAGCTCAGAACTCCCAGGGCCAAGAGATCTGACAGCCTCAGTCTCCTCACTATGTTGTGTTTGTCCTTCGTTTTCAAAGAGGACCACGGCATCAAGGAAATGATGATTTGACTTGCAGTTGACTTGGATTTGAGTGAGGCAGGGCTGTGCAGGGTCACCAGCCTCACCTTCTCCTCCAGAGCCATCTGGGTCCAGTGGCCAGATATTCATCAGGATGACTGGAGATAGCCCAGGATGCGTGGGAGACCCTGGCCCTTTAGACTAAGGCCTTTTCAGGTTCTTACTTTGAGTGAGGTAACGCCCATTCAGTGAATAGGCCTCCCACACTAGGCTTTTTTGGAACCCAATTACTGCTGTACCACTAACAGTATATTTGTTCATTCATTCATTCAGTAAACATCTATTAATCACCTCGTCATGTGTCAGGATCTGTGTTCAGTGACCTCTTAACCCTTTCATCTGTCATCTTCCTTGTCAGTTTGCTGGGTGTTATGTGAAGCCTCAAAGTTATTTTGTTTTGCCTTCTTCTTAGGAGTGTTCTAGAGTGCTTGTGATTTGGGGGAAGTTTCAGATCTTCTTTTGAGAACCTGTTATGCACATTCTTTTTCCATTTACCCATTGGGGAGTGGTTCTTAGAGGTAAATATTTTCATTTGTTCCCTATTTGTCTCTTTTTTTAAAGTATTATTTATATTTAACATTCATTTTTTTTAATTTGAGGTCTAAATACTCTTCCTCCCCTCATTTCCTCCCCCACATGTTGAGAAGGAAAGACATATAATATAGTTTATTCATGTGAAATCATACAAAAGCATATTTCTATATCAGCCATGTTGAAAAGATATTAAGAAAACTAAAGAAAGTAAAAAAAAAATTATCCTTCAGTCTACACTCAGAGTTCATCAGTTCTCTCTCTAAAGGTTGGTTGTTGTAAGTTTGTTTTCAAAGAGGACCAGAATGACATTGCTATGTTGGGATCCGGATATAGTGTGTCCATTTGTGACTGACCAGACTAGTATGAGCTTGGAACATTCCACCACAGGTAGGATACAGAGAGCCCATGTGAACATCTGGAGTGGAGATGGCTCTACATTTGTGCATTTTCCTTTTGATCTGCTGCAATTCTGCTTTGCTTAGGGAGCACTGCACCTTCTTTGATGTGAGCGTGCCATGCCAGGCAGTCCTATGCCAGTGCCTCACATATCTCACGATTGATTCAGAGTTCTTCAGGGAGACTTGACAGTGCTTCTTTTGACCTCCATGTGAATGCCTGCGTTATGTGAGTTCCCCATAAAATAGCCTTGTAGACAAGTATATATTTGGTCTTTGAATGATATTGGAATTAATCCTTGGCAGTTCACCTCAAGAAAGGACCTCAGTGTCAGTGAACCTTATCTTGCCAGATGAGCTTCGGAATCTTCCCAAGACAGTTCAAATGGAAGTTCAGTTTCCTGGCATGGTACTGCTATACTGTCGAGGTTTCACAGGCATCCAGTTGCGAGGTCAGCGTAACAACTCTGTAGACCCTCCATTTGTTAGGCAGTCTGCTGCTTCATCATCTATGTGTGCAACCCTGGAAAGTACACTGCCAAGGTAAGTGACCTTATCCATAGCGTTCACAAATTCTCCATTTGCTGTGACTTCCAGGTATGGGTGGTATGTCGCTAGCTGATGGAAGGCCTCCATTTAATTGTTAGGACAAAATTAGCACAAGTAAGAGAGACTCAGTCCATACTTTGTTGTGTCTTTGCCTCAGAGGCTGCATTGAGTACACAGTCACTCTGGAAATAGCATTTTTCATTGGGGTCCTTTGGAATGGTCTTGGATGATTGTCTTGATCACAGTAGCTAAGTCTTTTATGGTTGATCATTGTTACAATGTTGCTTTTACTGTGTACAGTGTTCTCTTGGCTCTGCTTATTTCACTTTGCATCAGTTCATGTAAGTTCTCTCAAGTTTTACTGAAACCATTCTACTTGTCATTTCTTATAGCACAGTTGTATCCATCACACTCATATACCACAGCTTGTTCAGCCATTCCCCGATTGATGGGCATTCCCTCCTTTTTCAAGTCTTAATCACCACATACACACAAAAAGCTGCTTCTAAATATTTTTTATATATGGGTCCTTTTCCTTTTTCCTTGATCTTTTTGGGACACAGACCTAGAGTGCTGTTGCTGGGTCAAAATATATGCTCAGTTTTATTGCCTTTTGGGCATAGTTTTAAATTGTCTTCCAGAATGGTTAGACCAGTTCATAATTCCCTGTGTGTCTTGAATATCAAACCTTTATAGAGATATGTGATGGAGATTTTTTTCTCAATCTAACTTCTTAGCCTAGTTCCATTAATTTTGTTAGTTAAAAAGCTTTTCCCCTTAATGTAATTAAAAGTATCTATCTTATCTTCTGATCCTTTCTGCCCTTTGTTTCATTAAGGATTCTCCCTCAACCTTAATTATGAAAGATACTAATTTGTTTTTATTTTAATTGTATGACTTTATGTGCAGGGTACGTATCTGTTTCAGCCTTTCTTTGGCATATATCACATAGTTTTGGTCTATTCCTAATTTCTGCTAAAACTACTTTGTAATGATATCTTTACATTCAGAGTGCCTTGGTAGGTTAACTCCCAGACAGTATGCATCTTGTAGCAATTAACGGGGCTTCTCTTTCTCTTATTCTCCTGGATTTTAATATTCCTACCCAGAAATGCTAGTGACTTTGTGGATTTACTTTGTATCCTGCTGCTTTTACTGATACAGGATTAATTATCTCAATTAAGGTCTTTTAAGAATTATTCTCTGGGGTTGCATGGTTTATTTTAGGTCTATTTAACTGTTTTAGATTTTTTTTGACACCCATATATTGTAGGGATACCTTTTCATAGGAGTTAAGCATTTTCTTCCATAGCATCTGGATTGTTGTTAGTTTCTGAGTTGGACATTGGTTATTTCTCTGGCCTTTGCTTCCTTTGCTTGATTCTCACTCCAGTTAAGTTTGTAGCCAGAATTTCTTTTTTCAGATTGATCTGCAAGGTTGCATTTTACTTGTTATACTTGTCCTTATTGGTGGCAAAAATTGGGGCCCCATGGGATTGCCTTTGAGTTAACAGTTAAATTTTAGGGCTAAAATTTGCCATTTCAAGAAATTGTGCTCTTAAGTAAAGTTGAAAAATGAAAAATAAAAATATAACAACCAAACCAAAGCTAAAAGAGTGAGTATAAACAGTGAGTTCCTAATTTGTCAGTAGAGAGACAGTGTGCCCTGGAGTCAGACACACCTGGGTCCAAGTTCCCCTCTGACCTGCAGTGCCTGAGTGACATCCTTCTCAGACGCTAAATAAGGAGAACGTTTCTTCACCAGAAGTTCCCTTCACCAATGAAGTCCTAAGTGTGGTATCCTCCTCCTCCCTCCGCTTCCACCCTTTGCCCCCCCCCCCAAAAAAAAAAACAAGCAAAAATCCTTCCAAAACTTCCATTTAATACATTCGGATTTTCCTATTTGGAGATGTTTCCTTAAAGCAGAATATGACAAATGCTTCAGAAAGTTTAAAAGAAAAGCTGAGCAATGATCTGGGCAATAAGAGCATGTCCACATCCATCATTTCCTTTCCTGCCTCCTTCAGGATGGGTTGGCCAACAGTGGCCGGCACAAGGGGCCAGCAGGCAGGAGAATCATCTCTAAGTGCCTTTGCACCTCCCTTTGTGCACAGCTGGGGGTAGGACAGCCAGAAGAAGCCACATGCTTCGTGTCCTCAATGATTTACCGTTTCAGGAGTAGTTTAAAGGGGGAGAAAACAAAGGTAGTAAAAGCATTTAGACCCTGAAACTTAAGTACTTTCTAAAAACAGTATTGGGTTATTTATAGGAAGAAGTCTATTTCTACTTTAAATGCTTTTGATGGCTGCCTTAATGTTAGCTATAAATAAAAAAAGTTAGAACAAGATTTCAGAGAAAAGCTGTCTGAATGATCAGGAAACAAACTGGAATACAAGACTTCTCCACTTCATATTTTTCAAAAGATTCTTTAAAAATGAAGATTTTTGTTTGTGAGAGCAGTGTTGTGTGTAGGGGGATCAATTTCAAAAGGGAAAGAGAGATTATCCCTTTTAGATAGAAAACTAGTGGAAATGTCCACATTCTGGGCTTGGAACACGTTAGCTAACAAAGCTCTGCTTTACTTTCGGTGTAAAAGGACCTTTTTTTTCCATTTTTTCTGAACTCACGCTGGCAAGCCACTAGACAGTTTTTATTTCCTAAATCTTGCAAAGAGGCAGGGTAATTGATCACAGATACACCTTTTCCTAAAGCTGATGTTTTCTTTTTGTAGAGCCCTGTGAAGATAAATCAGATTAGCCTGGATGAAAGTGGAGAACACATGGGCGTGTGCTCAGAGGATGGCAAGGTATGTGGGTGTTAGAGGCAGTTGGAGAGTGGCGCTGTCTCTGGCAGCCATTGCAGCGCCAGGATGGGGGAAGCCGGGAGGTGGAGACCTGCATGGACTGTGTTTGAGCACCGGACTTGCTTCCTGTTGCTCATAAATAAAGCCAAATATGTTTTGCACAAATGTGCTTTAGGAAAAGTAAGTACAGCACACAGATGTCAATAATGTAACTGGTATTCAGCTGCCAAGCAGCTCTGGCAAGGGGCAGGTCTCTTTAATCATTACGTCTGTGCCAGCTAGACTTCCATGACTGGTCTGCTGTTGTGGCCAGACAGTAGTAGTTCAGCGCCTTTCTACCATAAATCCACGAAATTGGATTTTGTGGCGTGGTTTCTGTGGGCTGGTGGCTTTCATTTTCACCCACAAGTTATGAATGTTTCTCTTGAATTATAGAATCTTTTGATAAGCAGTCATAGTTTATCAGAAGAATAAAGTGTCTTACAATGGCCACATTAAATAAATGTGAAATCAATGTATGTACAGTTTTCTAAAAAACTGGCAGCGACGTCCTCGACATGGGAGGCCATAGATCACTGGTGCTGGGTGTAACTAACAATTATCAGGGCCTCTCTGCAGTGGGCTGGCTGACAGTTAGTGGTAGAGCTGATGGATTCTTCCACTTAGAAGATTGTCTTTTTTGTTTTTAAGTTGATGGAAGTCTTTTCCAGTGTGGGTTTGCAATGATAAAATTCTAATGTGCCATGTATTTAAGTTGCTTGTTTAAAATAACATTCTGAGAAGGCAGATGGGGCTTAAGAGTCCCATCTGAACCACAGCTATGTTACTTTCCAAGGAGAAGCCAGGTTTAACTAATTTGTTGTCTGTTTTTGAAGTGATCCTAATCCAGGGTCCCCATTAAAAGTGAGTAAATTAAAAACAACATGGGCCTTATTGATGCATAGATAGAATAGAGGGCATTAATTCTGTCACCATCGGAGGATGACTTTCTTCTTTTCGGTGGCAATGCCATTTGCCCTTCTCTCTCAAAAAGGCTTTAGAAGCCATAATGGGAAGCCTCATGCCTTCCCCAAAGTGTGTCAGGTTCCACAGTGCTTTTTGAAGCTTGAAGATGAGCACAGATGTCAAAGGAAGACGAGGGGTCAGCACGTCTTGTCATTAAGGAGGATCGGCCAAACCGTTTAAGCATTTTTTGCACTCGTCTCTTTGTGGGGGGAAATAGCCATTTACCTTTTTCTCCAGGGAGTGGGCTTCCTTTATTGCACTGAAACAGCTGCTCCTTGGCAAGACCACAGATCTCAGAGGTGAAGAGTGACCGATGCCCACCTCCAAGATGTTTAGTTTTCTGTAAAATAAAATGTTATTGATCCCTTAGCATTTCCTTCACTGCCTCCATCTTGCCCACCTGGGTTGGACAGCTGTCCCTGATCATTGAGGGTGTTTAAGTAGAGGGAAGACCATAGAGCGGAGCCCCCATCCCAAGAGAGCCTGGTGTCGCATTCCACACCTACGGCCTTCCACCTCTCCTCACGTCCCCTCTCAGGCCCAGACATGCCCCTCTTCTGCCTTCACATTGCTTTGTTGTTTCTGTACTCCAGCGGCCAGCCAGATCAGCTGACTTCTCCTGGCACTGGTCTCTGGAAGTCTTTCTGAGATGCTCACAGCAGCTCCCTGTCCATGTCAGTGGCACCATGGGCCAGTGTTAGCTGTTCCTCACACGTGGAGAGCTGGGCTGTGTGGGGGACAGTGGCAGTGTAGAGGAGCAGAACATGCTGTAACCCAGGATGAGGGTGCAGGAGAGAGGAAAGAACCTGGTCTCTGGAGGCCCAGCACCTGTCAGGGTCCAGCTCCTTTCTGTCACTGGCCTTTTGCCACTCCCCTTGGCTCATCTAACATGCTTCTATCACTGCCACTTTAAGGGGAGGTGTAGAAAGAATCTTGGTAAGCATTTATTAGGCACTATGTGCATGCCAGGCACTGGGCTAAGTGCGAGGGATACGGAGAATGATAAAAGGCAATCCCTGCTCACCAGAGTTCACATTCTAATGGAGAAACAAGCAGCCAGCTGTGTGTAATAAGGCTGTTTCCAGGATAAATGGGAGATAATTAACATAAGGAAAGCACCAGAATCAAGGGCATCAGGAAAGCTTCCTACAGAAGGTGAGATCGCAGTGGGGTCTTGAAGGAAGCCAGGAGGAAGGAGAATGTTCCAGGCATGGAGGGTAGCCCATCAGAGGAAATGGCCAGGTTCAGGACATGGAGAAACAGCCAGAAGGCAGGGTCCCTGGGTCCCTAAGTATGTGCAGGGGGGAGAAAGGAGGTGTAAGAAAACTGTCAGGGGGTGGTGAACACAAAAGTATTTTATATCTGACCCTAGGGGCAGTAGGGAGTCACTGGAGTTTATCAAATTGAGGAGTTGGAGTGGGGAGGCAACATGTTCAGATCTGCACTTAAGGAAAATCACCGTGGTACAGCTGACTGAGGGATGGATTGAAGTGGGAAGAGACCTGTGGCAGGCAGAGTCCCCCACAGGCTGGTGCAGTGATCCAGGCATGAGGTGATGAGGTTCTGAACCAGAACGGTAACTGTGTCAGAGGAGAGGAGAGGGAACATTCAGGAGATATTGGGAAGGTGTGAAACAGGTCTTGGCATATGGAGGAGGGGGTGGTGGTGAGAGATAGTGAGAAATCCAGGAGGTCTCCTAGGTTGTGAGCCCGAGGGACTGGAAGGAGGGTGGTGCCTTTGACGATCATAGGACAGTGTAGCAGCAAGCACCCCAATATCCCCAGGGTAGCTGCCAACACAGGTTCTTAGATCTGCTTTTCAAAAGGAAAGCAACTCAAAATGGGTTAACAAGCTTACTTTAATCAAACAAACACACATTACCTAGTTCAGGGGAAAAAGGTCAGCACCCCGAACTTCAGAGTTACAGAACTTACAGATCAAACAGACAGGCTTCCAAACTGTCCCACCATTATATCAATACCAAATCACAGTTACCAGAGAGGGAAGCATCAACATCTGGGTTTTCAAAGCCGGGGGGCTCTCAACAACGGCTTCCCAGAGTCTCATCTGGTCAAATCACACAACACTTCTCAAAGTGAGCCCCAAAGCAAAGTCTCTCCTCAGGGTTTATATAGTCTTCTCCTAGCTCAGAGATTGTAACAACCTCCTTGACCCACTGCCCAATCACAAAGTATCAAGGTGTGGGCTTCCCTGAAAAACAAGCCTCTTCCCACCACAGGCTCCAGGTGCACTTAAGCTAGGGGCAGGGAAGATCTTTAAATTTGCATTTCCATTACAGACAGTTAGAAAGGGTGAGTAAGGAGGAGGTCAGTTTTGGACATGTTGAGTTTAAGATGTCTATTGGACATCCAGGTCATGTTATTTGAAAGGCCTCTGGAGATGTGAGACCAGAAGTCAGCAGAGAGGTTGGGGCAGGACAGGCAGATTTGAGAATCATCGGCACAGACAATGATAACTGAATCCACGGGAGCTGATGGCTCTCCAAGCAAAGTTGTACATAGGCAGAAGAGAAGAAGGTGCAGATTAGAGCCCTTTGGGACTCCTGTGGTTAGAGGACACGATCTGGAAAGAGGGTCCACGAAGGAGAATGAGAAGGTTTGCTTAGGGAGAGAGGGGGAGAACCAGGAGAGAGAGGATTAGGTCAGTGGCAAAGCCATCCCAGGTGACTCCTTTTCATTCCTCTTGTTCAGTCATTCAGTCACATGTGACTCTTCATGACTGCTTGGACCAGAACACTCCAGGCCCTTCTGTCCTCCACTGTATCCCCAAGTCTGTCCAAGCTCATGTCCCCCATCTCCATGGTGCTGTCTATCCAGACCTCTGATTTCCCCTTCTCCTTTGCCTTCAATCCTTTGCAGCATCAGGGTCTGAAATTCCCACTGCATCCTATTTAACGTTACATGGTCAAAAGCCTTAAGCTGCAGCTTTCTGTTTGTCCTTCCAGTGAACAGTCTGAATTAGTTTCTTTAAGTATTGACTGATTTGGCCTCCATGCTGTCCAAGGGGCTCTCAGAAGTCTTCTCCAGCAGCACAGTTGGAAAGCATCGATTCTGCGGCTCAGCCTTCCCCATGGTTGGACTCCCACAGACATCCACCATTACTTGAAGAACCACAGCTCTGACTATACAGACCTTTGTCAACAAGGCGGTGCCTTGGTGTCTTAGATTTACCATCTAGATTTACCTTCCTCCTGAGGAGCAAGTGTCTTTCAGTTTCATGGCCACAGCTGCCTTCTGCAGTGATCTTTGAGCCTAAGAATATAAAGTCTGACACTAGTTCCATTTCTTCTACCTGTATGTGCCAGGAAGGGACAGGGACTGTTCACAAAATCTTTGTTTTCTTTGATGTTAAGCTTCAAGCCAGTTTTTACTGTCTTCTTTCACCACCATCAAGAGGTTTCTAAATTCTTCTTCACTTTCTGTCATCAGAGTGGTATCATCTGCATGCCTGAGATTGTTCACATTTCTCCCGGCAACCTTAATTTTTGATCTATCCATGATTTCACATGATGTACTCTGCGTATAAGTTAAATAAAGTGACAGTATCCAGCCTTGTCACACTCCTTTTCAAATCTTAAACCTATCAGTTGTTCCACGTTTAGTTCTAACTGTTGCTTCTTGACCCACATACAGGTTTCTCAGGAGACAAGGAAGATTATTTGGTATTCCCATCTCTGAAAATTTGCCACAATCTGTTGTGATCCATCCAATCAAAGACTTCAGTGTAGTCAGTGAAGCAGAAGTAGATGTTTTTTTCTGAAACTCTCTTGCATTCTCCATGATCTAGGAAATGTTGGCTGTTTGGTCTCTAGTTCCTCTGCCTTTTTGAAAGCCAACCTGCTGTTCTGGTCCTTCTCAGTTCCTGTATTGCTGGAACCTTTCAGAATCTTAGACATCACCTTGCTTAGCATGTGAAGTGAGTACAGTTACTCAGTGATTCGGACATTCCTTGGCGTTGCCCTTCTTTAGAATTAGGATGTGCACTGACCTTTTCCAGTCCAGTGGCCATTGCTGAGTTCTCCAGATGTACTGGCTTATAGTGCAGCAATTTAACAGCATCCTCTTTTAGGATTTAAGTAGCTCAGCTGTCATTCTGTCACCTCCACTGGACTATTGTTAGCGATGCTTCCTAAGGCACCCTTGATTTCCTTCTCCAGGATGTCTGGCTATAATAACTGTACAATTGTGGCTATCAGTGATATTAAGGTCTTTCTTATAGAAAGGCTTAGCTAGGATGGTGGAGTAAAGGCAGGAGCTCTCCTGAGATCTCACTCAGATACCTTTAAATAGTGACTAAACAAATTCTAGAGCAGCAGAACCCACATAAAGATGAACCGAAACAGTTTTTCAGCACAAGACAACTTAAGAGGTCAGCAGGAAAGGTCTGTTGCATCAGGGTGAAAGAAAAGCACAGTTCAGCACAGACCAGACTCCAGCAACCAGGAACAGGCCTCAGAGCAACTGAATCAGTGGCGGCTGTGGTGATTTCCAGATCTCTCAGCCCATAAATGGTAAAGGGATTGGACAGTGGGTCAGAAGGAGATATACAAGGGGAACTTTGCTGGCGCTAGGGGCAGGACTCTGTTGCATTGCCTATACTTGGATCTGGGTTGCAGTCCTGGGCCTTAGTCCCAATGCGAGGAGGAGAACTAACACAGCAGAGCTCATGGCCACAGGGGAGCAGGGACCTTGGTCACAGTTCCAGGGTTAGAAAGAGTGGTTGTGGTCACCCAGAAACCAGTGCACAGTACAGGAGAGCAGTAAACACGCCTCTCACTAGATCCTACCACCTTGGAAGAGCCAAAACCTTACAGGTCCCCAGAACTACCTCTGAAAACAGTTGCACAAAAAACCTGGAGCTTGAGACAGTGACTCTTCCACTTGGGAAGCAGAACTCCACTTTAGCATACAGTTAAAAGTCAAGATATAGCTTCAAAAAGGAGCAAACAGCAGAAAAAATTCTGACCATAGAGAATTAGTATGGTGACAAGGAAGATCAAAACACACACTCAGAAACCTTTATGTGGGTCAAGAAGATAACAAAGTAAAAATTCCTGTATCCAAAGCCTCAAAGCAAAAATTAGGTCATGGAAGAGCTCAAAAAGAATTTTTAAAAATCAAGTAAGAGAGGTAGAGGAAAAATTTGGAAATGAGAGTGATGCAAGAAAATCATGAAAAGAATCAGCTGCTTGGTAAAGGAGACACACACAAAAACAAATACTGAAGAAAGTAACACTTTGAAAAACAGAACAGGCCAAATGATAAAGAGAAGAATGCCTTGAAAAGCAGAATTAGCCAAACATAAAAGGAAGTACAAAAGCTCACTGAAGAAAACAATTCCTTAAAAGTTAGAATTGGGTAAGTGGAAATCATTTACTTTTTTTTTTTTTAAGCAATTGGGGTTAAGTAACTTGCTCAACGTTACACGGCTAGTTATTTATGTGTGGGTGCTAAGTACCTGAGGCTGGAACCGATCCCAGGTCCTCCCAACTCCGGGCTGGCTCTGTTACTCAGTTTGCCAGCTAGCTGCCCTGGTCGGAAATCATTTACTTTATGACACATCAAGAAATAATCAAACAGAATCAAAAGAATGAAAAAATAGAAGGGAATGTGAACTATCTCGTTGGAAACAACTGACCTGAAAATAGATCCAGGAGAGATAATTTAAGAATTATTGGACAACCTAAAAGTCATGTTCAAAAAAAGAGCCTAGATATCATCTTTCAAGAAATTATCAAGGATAATATGCCTGGTATTGTCATTGTCTGATATTCTAGAACCAGGAAGGTAAAATAGAAATTGAAAAAATCTGCCAATCATCTCCTGAAAGAGATCCCAAAATGAAAAGTCCCGGGAATATTATAGCCAAATCAGATCTCTCAGATAAAGGAGAAAGTACTGTAAGCAGCCAAAGAGAAACAATTCAAATATTGTGGAACCACAGTCAGGATAACAGAGGATTTAGCAGCTTCTATATTAAAGGACTGGAGAACTTGGGATGTGATATTCCAGAGAAGAAAATAGCTAGGATTACAACCAAGAATCACCTACTCAGCAGAACTGGATATAATCCTTCAGGGGAAAAATATAGATATTTAGTGAAATAGATAACTTTCAAGCATTCCTGATTAAAAGATCTGAGCTGAAGAGAAAATTTGACTTCCAGATACAAAACGAAAAGGTAAACAGGAAAGATAAATCATAAGGGATTGGATAAGGTTAAACTGTTTATATCCTTACTTGGAAAAATGATATTTATAATTCCTAGATACTTTCTCATAATTAGGGCAACTAGGAGGAGTATACATAGACAGAGAGCAGAGGTGCAAATGGAATGTGAAGTTATGATTGTCAGAAGGGGAAAGGGAGATGTAGAATGGGACAAATTATCTAACAAAAAGAGGCTTTAGAGAGTTTTTACAGTGGAGGGGAAAATGGGGGAAGTGGGGACAAGAACCCGTTAACCTTACTTTCATAGGAATTGGCTCAAAGAGGGAATGACATATCACTCAGTTTGGTGTAGAAATCTATCTTACTATACAGGAAAGTAGGAAAGGGGAAGCTGATAGTTCTAGGAAGGGCAGTTTGGAGGAGGTAAAAAGTCAGAGGCAAAACATTTGAGAATGGAAAGCATAAAACGAGAGAGAGTGTAGGATAAATAGGGGGAGATAGCATGGAGGGAAGTATATAGTTCTTAATGATTACTGTGAAGAAAAATTTTACAGTGAGTTCCTCTGATAAAGTCTTCCTTTTTAAAACATGGAAAACTGAGTCAAATTCCTCAATTGATAAATAGTCAAAGGATACAAACAATCAGTTTTCAGATAAAGTAATCAAAGCTTAAATGCTCTAAGTCACTATTGATAAAAGAAATACAAATTAAAAAAAAAAACTCTGAGCCACTACCTCACACCTGTCAGATCGGCTAACATGGAAGAAAAGAAAAATGACAAATATTGGAGGGAGTGTGGGAAAATTAAGACACTAATAGGTTATACTTGAAGCTGTGCCCAAAGGACTATAAAACCATGCATACCCTTTGACCAGGCAATACCCCTGCTAGGTTTCTATCCCAAAGAGACAAAAAAAACAAAAAGGAAAAGGACCTTTGTGTACAAAAATACTTATAGCAACTCTTTTAGTGGTGGCAAAGAACTGGGAATTGAGGGCATGTCCATCAACTGGGGAATGGCTAAACAAGTTGTATATGGTGCTCAGGAGCAGGACCAGGAGAACATAGTTCACAGTAAAAGCAATATTGTATGATGAGCCACTGTGAATAACTTAACTATTCTTAGCAATGCAGTGATCTAAGATAGTTCTGTGGGACTTATGATGAAAGGTGCTGTCCATCTCCAGAGCACGAACTGTAGAGCCTGAATGCAGATCAAAGAGACTTTATTGTTGTTGTTGTTGTTGTTTTGTCTTTGTTTTCTTTCACAGAATGACGTACATGGAAATGTGTTTTGCATGGCTATACATGTATAACCTATGTCAGATTGCTTGCCTTATTAATGAAGGGGGAGAAGAGGGAGAGAGAATTTGGGAATCAAACTTTGAAAAAAACAGAATGTTAAAATTGTTTTTGCATGTAATTGGGGAAAATAAAATATTAAATAAGAAAAACAATATCTCTTTTACAGTTCTGTATAGACTTGCTTCTTCTTGGTCTCTTCTCCTTCTTTTAATTCCCTGCCATTTTTGTCTGTTATCATGCCCATTTTTGCATGAAACATTCCCTTGATAGCTCTAATTTTCTTGAAGAGAACACTTGTTTTTCCCATTCTACTGTTCTATTCTTTGCATTGCTCATTTAAAATACCTTCTCCTTGCTGTTCTCTGGGACTCTGCAGTAGTTGGGCATATCTTTCCCTTTCCCTTTCCTTCTTTCCTCAGCTATTTTAAAGCCTCATCAGACGCCTTCTTTGTCTTTGGAATGTTTTTTGCTGCTGGCTTCTGGACAGTATTGCAGATCTCTGTCCATAGCTCTTCAGGCCCTTAGTCTACCCGAACCAATCCCTTAACCAACCCATCGCCTCTACTTCATATTCATAAGGAATGGTATTTAAGTCATACCTTTATGGTTGAATGGTTTTTCCCTTCTTTCTTCAATTTAAATCTGAATTTTGCAGTAAGAAGCCCATGATCTATAAGCCACAGTCAGCTCCAAGACTTGTTTTAACTGACTGTATAGAGCTTCTCCAACCTTTGGCTGCAAAGCATATGACCAGTCTAATTTCTGTATTGAACATCTGGTGATGTCCATGTTTAGAGCCTCCTTCTGGGTTGTTGAAAAGTGAGTGTTTGCCATGACCAGCAAATTATCTCGACAAAACTCAGCCTCTGCCCAGCTTCATTTTGTACTCTAAGGCCAAACTTGCCTGTTATTCCAGTCATTTTTTATTTCCTACTTTAACATTCTAATCCCTTATGATGAATGTGACATCATTTTTTGGTATTTTTCTAGAAAATATTACAGATCTTTATAGACATGACCAACTTTGGCCTCTTTGGCATCAGTGGTTGGAGCATAGATATGTATTACTGTGAGGCTGAATAGTTTGCCTTGGGTTTGAATAGATATTATTCTGTCATTTTTGAGATTGTACCCCAGCATTGTTTTTTTCACCTTTTATATACTATGAAGACTCCTCCACTTTTGAATCTAAGGGATTCTTGCCCACAGTAGTCGAAGTAGTAAAAGGATCGCCTGAATTAAATTCACCATAAGATTTTTAGTTTCAGCTGTTCTCCCCCTCCCTCTCCTTTCCTCCCCAAGACAGCATGCAATCTGATATAGGATCTACAGGTACATCCATATCAAGCATGTTTTCACATTAGTCATGACATAAAGAAGAATTAGAAATAATGGGAATTAGAACCATGAGAAAGAAGAAACAAAATGCCAAAATTTAAAAAGATTAAAAACAAACAAACTCCAAGATCAAATAGTCTGCTTTGCTCTGCATTCAGACTCCAGAGTTCTTTCTCTGGGTATGGATGGCATATTCCAAAATGAGTTTTTTGGAGTTGTCTTATATCCTTGCATTGCTGAGAAGAGCTGTGGCTATCACAGTCAGTCATAGCACCATGGGACATGAGCTGCTGGGACAGCCAAACTAGACAAACGCTGCTAGGCTTGAGGGGGATGTGGACAAACCAAAAAGTCCTTACCCACTCAAAGTTTATAGTCTACTCCTGGGGTGGGGTGGGGGGGAGGTTTGAAGAGTGAGGCAGCATACATACAACATGGCGGTGGTCAGGCATTGAGAGGAACAGACCTTGAGTCAGGGGCACTGATGTAGAAATCAGTTAGAAATGACCAAAGCAAGCTGGCAAGGCCTTGCTTTCAAAGCTCTGGAGTTGGAGCCAGGGCCTCCCAGAAGTTTGGAGCTGAGGCAGAGCCTAGTTCCACTCCTTTATTTTGCATTTTTCAGGTTTTCTTACAACTCCATCTTTCCTGGGGGACATCTAATGCCACTCCTGACATTCCTAAGTGCTTCCAACATTCCAACATAAGGCATTTATTTTCTGTAGCAATGTGAGTGTCAGTGATGTGGCCCACCCAAACCTCTAAAACCCTTCTAGTCTGACACCTGGATTAACTTACTTTGCATAGTGCTGCTTTGTACTTTGGGGGGGTAAGCAGTAGAGTGTACTTTTTAGTTATTATAGGAAATGATAGGAAGGGAGGAGATGTGCACAGCAGCCAGACATATCTGATTTGTGATACTGGTTTTGTTAAACTCTGAGTAAGGCACTGTAACTCGTCTCTATATCAGACCCATTAGGTACCTGTAGGGCCCAGTGGGTGGAGCACTAGGCCTGGAGTCAGGAATAATTGAATTCTAACATGAACTTGGACATTTACTAGCCATGGGACTTTGGGCAAGTAACTTAATCTCTGTTTGCCTCAGCTTCCTTAGCTGTACAATGTAGATAATGTTTATAGAGTGCTTAGCCCGGTGCCTTACCCAGACTAGGACTATACAAATGCAAACCAGTGGTGAGAAGCAAGCAAGCATCTTGCTAGAGATTGAGTCGGAAAGGTCCAGACCTGAATAGTTTTGTGTATTCTCCTAGCTAATTTCATCATAACATCTTGTTTATTCCCTCATCCATCCAGCTGAAGTTCGTGGCTCATGATGCTGAACTCTCCGGGGCACAGGCTCTTGCCGTGCGCTCACGTGATTTCCAAGGAGGGGACAAGAGGTTGTAGGGTCCCTTTGCTAATGGTTTCGGATGACTTGTTCAGCTGTTTTCTAGTCATTTCTCCTTGTGGTTGTGCTGCCATCTACATTATGCATTCACAATTTTCAAGGAACATTCATCACTCGCCATTTATATGATCATTTACACCATTATTCAGCCTGCAGTCTTCTGGTATCTGCCTGTTCATTTACTGTTACATCAATCTTTTCCATCAGGTGCACACCACCAGTTAGTTACCCCTATATACCCTTCAACTGAACAAAAATAATGTATCTTTTATTTTAAAAATTACCTTGTCTTGAGTGTTTGTTGTGTACCCACAACTTTCCTCTATTGACGGTAAAAGGTCTGTTGAGTTTAGGCCCATCTTTGCCAACAGAGGAGCCTTCTCTGCCGCCCCACACCCAGCTTCAGGAGCTTGTAGCACTCATTACTGCACATTGGATCCACCTATCTTCCTTGTAGTGTCAACTCATGTGTGTGTTTCTTAAACATGGACGTTAGACCTCCTTGAGTATAGTATTTAGCATGAGAGAGTTGTGTTTTGTGACAGTCTGGAGGAGAAACAACCTGGGTATAGATTCAGTAAATGTATTCTTGACCATAAGCACAGATGGGCATATTTTAGAAGAATCAAGCCCTCTCCTTCAGGTCACTGGGAATTCAGATTGATGGAAGGAACTTAGGTGAGAAAACCACTTGAACATCCACTGACTCCGTCCACTGGTGCTGTAACTGTTAGCTACCTAAGTCTCAGTATAAAGATAGGCAGAAAGAGGTAGGCCTGGACTTCACTGGGACCATGACTTCCCTGCGGTGGAGTCACCTTCTCCCTCATGCACATTGTGGCTGCCCACCTCTTCTCATCCTCTGCCCTGCTTGGCAGTCTCTTTCTATAAATCTACATAGAGAATCTGCCTGGTATCCTAGAGGCTTTTGTTGGCTTCTTTAATCTGTAACGATCTCGGGTCTATTAGGTGATCTGACTGGCATGCCGTGACCCCTCGTTACATGGCAGTCCCGCCTGCTTCTTGCTCGGCTCCTCCCGGAACACAGTAGATTGTCCCTGAGTGTCGTGCTTCACACACACTGACCATATGTCTTCTCGTTGCTTTTTATGTGACTTGGAGTTTGATACCGTGAGTCACAGCAGTGCCGGAAGATAATATTAAAAAGAGCATCTTTTCTTAGACGAGTAACCGAACCTCCTAGGACCCGAGGTGGGAAGTTACAGAGCAAGTAGTTCCTGACATCGGTGAAATCAGACTTCTGAGCTAGACAGCCAAACAGTGACAAAACTTGTATATGTGTGTATAAATATGCATGTGCACACCTTCCTGCTCACACGTGTACACACATAGACACACACAGATATTTAAATATGTGTGTGCATGCACACCCAAGTCCACGTATGTTTACATGCATGCACATCTGTATCCTGACCACAAATCCCGGCCTCTTTTTCTTGTCCCAGAGGCAGTGGCAGCACTTTTGTCCATTTCACTTTTTCTTTAAATTAAATTTATTTTTAGTTTTCAACATTCACTTCCATAAGATTGAGTTCCATATTTCCTCCCCATCTCTCTCCTCCCCTCACCCCAAGATGGCATGTAATGTGATATAGGCTCTACATGTGCATTCATATTGAGCCTGTTTTCACATTAGTCATGTTTGTAGAGACGAATTAGAATCAGTGGGAGAAACCGTGACAAAACAGACAAGAGAGAGTGAGCAGATCATCTGCCTCGCGCTGCAGACGCCAGAGTCTTTCTCTGGGCGTGGCTCTTAGACCCAGGCATTGCTGAGAAGAGACCCACTTCCCCTTTGAGAGACACCGCGGCTCCCTCAGGCTGGCCAAGCACTGCTCTCCACGTCATGTGCTGGGCTTTATTTTCATCTTTATCTTATCTTCAGTGTGATTTTTGCTCTTCATTTGTTCTAAGTAGCTGTTGATCTGACTGGGCAAGCTGATTGCAAGATGGCTCCCATGACAGTCACCAGGCATTTCCTGCAGCCATAGAGCCACTGCACCGGGTGGACCTGGCCAGACACCCTGGGCAAGTCACTAGCCTTCTGGGGCTTCAACTTCCTCACCTGTAAAACAAAAGGTGGAGACTAGATGGATCTGAAGGGTACTCAGTTCTAAAGCTATAAATTGTGTTTCCTAAGATACCGTTGTGTATGTGTGTATATGTGTGTGTGTGCGCGTGTATGTGTATGTGTGTGTGTGTGTGTGTGCATGAGTTATCGTTTTTGATGCTTGCTTTCTGCCCCTCACCTTTTTAACACCTTCAATTAAGTATTAATTACATAAATTGCTGATTAGTCCACAGGCCTTTGGCCTTTCTTGCCTCTTAATTCCATTTTTTTCCATTGTTTTTCCATTTTCTTCACATTTTTCTATTGTTTTCTACTTTTACATTGAAGTCATTGAATATCAAGGTAGAATGTTGACTTGATTCAAAGATTTTTGTGAAATTCTTTTTTTTTTGGAGGGCAATTGGGGTTAAGTAACTTGCCCAAGGTCACATGGCTAGGTTTTTGTTTGTGTGTGCACTAAGTGTCTGAGGCTGGATCCGAACTCAGGTCCTTCTGACTCCAGGGCCGATGCTCTACTCACTGCGCCACCTAGCCGCCCCTCTTGTGAAATTCTTAAAAAAAATTTTCTATGACTTTGCCTTCTATAACACATAAGTGCTTATAGACAAGGGTCTTGGAAAGCAGCCTGTCATGTTGTCTTTGGTGGGTAACGGAAGTGCATTCCAGCTTCTTTCTCTCCCTGGCCAAGGAGACTCCGTGAACAGCCCTGTGTTTCCCTGAAGGGGCCTCACTTCTCCTGGTTTCATTTGTAGTGTCCCTGTGGATGGGGTGAAGTTCATCCAGCAGAGTTACCTTGTTAGTCATGGACAGAGATTTAGATGAGAGTCTGTAGTGATGCCGGGTGACTTTGTGGTGAGGTGCCAGGGTGGAGCTTGGGGTCCCAGGCCTTGGTTCAGATTCCCCTCTCTCACTTGGCTAGGTCTCAGCATCACTCCGTGACTTCTCCCTGTAACACACAGGGGATGGTCCTTGCCGTACCCACCCATCAGGATCATGCGGACAAAGGCTCCTTGAAACCTGATAGTGCTCTATAGCCCCACTCCATCTATGCTCCCGTGACCACATCAGAGGGCCGGCCTTCCAAGGGGCAGATCGCAGCCCCGTTGTACTTACTTCTCTACTCTGGTCTGTCCAGGGTCCTGGGCCTGTCCTCCCTCTGGCCCCTTCGGCCATGTCTCTGCTGCTTGCTTTGTGGTGCTTCTGCCAGGCAGCTTTTCTGGTGATGGCTGTTCCCTGCTTCTGACTCCCACCCAGAGCTGCAGAAATGAGAGGTGCAGTATCATCGCCCTTTTCTGTCTGTTCTCTGGCAGAAGGAGTTTCTCAGAGTCCAGAAGCTCTTTTGTGTTTTTGTAACCTGACTCACCTGGGCAGCCTCCAAGACAGGCATCTGCATGTGTACAGGAAGGAGATGTGCCCCCACGAGCTCACAGACTCCCCGAGGGTTCCCTCCCCTTGAACTTCACCTGCCGAGAATCGCTGTGACACAAAGCTTTGTGTTGTGTGCTGCCTAGCGCCACCACCCCGACTCCCCAGGGTCACCTCCTTCAGCCCTCCCCTCAATACCAGGCCACCTCAGCCCTCAGTTGGAATCCTTGTTCTTCACTTGGCTTATTAAATAACCCAGAGAAATAGCAAAAATGCACTCGAAAGAGTCAGACTTAGCAGGAGCAGCCGAATTCACAAACAGAGGCTTGGAGTTAATTGCTTTACTTGACCCCTTGTGGATCCTAAAGAAGAGAGAAGAGAAAAACAGAGTTGAGATTTCTTTAAACTTGGAGGCCGACTCCTGCAGATCCTGAGCCTGCCTGCTCCTTCAGGCTCCTGGAGACGTGGGGTCAGGGAGCCAGGCTCCTGAACCCCGCTTCTCCCTCTAATCAATCACCCGCCTTCCCTGTTCACATTAGTGTTCAGAACTCTCCTGTTGCCCTCTTCCTCTAGGGAGATGGATTGCTCTCTTTCCAGCTGTGGACAGTAGATTTTTCAATTTTCCTTTGAGAAACAATGCTCAGATTCATCTAAGAGTTGTCATCTCTAGCAAAATCTCCAACAAGCAGTTTGGAGATTTTCTGGGAAGAAACATTTTAGTTGCTAAGGAAGTTGCTTCTTCCAGTTCTCCCCCCATTTCCCTTTCAACTGAGAGCTCCCCACCACAGGGGCCCCTCCTAATGAGGGTATGAGGCCCTCATGCTTCCAGTCTGTTGAGTATCATCGTCTGGACCTGCCCGGCCCAGCTCTAGGGCACTGGACCCTGTGCTGTAAGGTAAAAGAACAGAAAACATTCAGACCTGGCTTCAGGCCTTTGGAGATAATTCAGTCTTCGGTAAGCTGAATTTTGGCCACACAGAAATATACCTTCTGCCACTGGCACTGTTACTGCAAAATGACCCCCTTTCCAACAGCTACAGGATCCTTGCAACACCAGTGTCTGGAGGATGCAAGTCAGGAGCTCAACAGCTGAGCCTGGAGCCAGGGAGCCCTCGCTTCAGGTTTGGTCTCTGACAGACAGCGGCTTTTGGGGGGAAGCTCAGCAAGTGCCCGGGGAATTCTTGATGGCTCCCTGCAGAGCCCTGGCCAGGTAGCTTTGGTCAAGGGGGCTTCTGACACTGAGATCACCAGGGCAGAGCTGGGGAGATGGCAGGATGCTGATGTGGAAGGAGCCGCAGCTGGTGATATTGCTGCTTCTTCCACCTTGCCTCGGACCCTGGAAGTGTACCAGCACCCAGCACTGTGCTGGACACTTGTCATCCCGTGACTCACCAGAGGCTGGCCTTGCGCTCCATGATGTGAGGGCCGAAATCTAGTTGGCAGAAATGGAACAATGTTACGTTGAGATTCCTAAAGCGTAATCTTTTCCTGCATTAGTCTGGCCCCCAGAGGTTAAGGCATAACATTTTTTTGCCTTATTTTTATTTCCTTTTGGGAATTAGACAAAAATTAGTTGAAGCTGGAGGAAGATCTTGTAGAAAAGGGACAGGTTGTGAATAAAATAGAGTGGCCTGATCTTCAGGGTAAACTGATAAAGTTGGTCCTGCTCTCTCTTCTGTGCCCTTAAAGCACAAAGATCCGTGAGTCACACAAGCCCAGGCCCCTTTAGGAATAGTCTGCGGAAGGCAGTGAAAGAATATTAATAACTTATTCATATCTGTTTCATTTCGAAAGGGTCGCTTCCATTCAATAGAACAGATTTGTGGTGAGCAAAGGGACCTCTTTGTCTGTGCGGTGCTTGTAAAAACTTAATTACAGTGGAGAAGCCGGGTCGTGATGAAATTGTTTTCATAAGCGATTTAATGGAAATTGCAAAGGCCTTAGAATTATTCAGCGTTCTACACATTTTAATGAAAGCATGCATTGTCCCCCACTCAGCAATCTCTGGTGGGAGGGAAGAGGAGCTGACTTGATCCATTTCTATTTTTTAGGTGCAAGTATTTGGACTGTATTCTGGGGAAGAATTTCACGAGACCTTTGACTGTCCTATAAAAGTAAGTATGTGGTTCCGTTATCCTGTAAGGTCCTTCCTTACCTAGAGGGACAAGAAACCCACTGATGCAGGAGGAGGCTTTTCCCCTATCCAGCCTTTCAGCCATGTAGTTGATCTTTTGATTTCAAAGCTAGGAGAGATACAAAGTTGAACAAGGTTCAGGCCTAATCCCAAGGAGAGACTAATCTGGTGGGAAAAAGACAACCATCAGACCCCAAAATGGGAAAGGGATTTTCTAATGAAAGAAAGAAGCTGCCAGGGATCCAATCCGGCCTGAAGACACCATAGAGAAGGCTGCCGGAAAGCTGGCTTTGAAGTAGCAGCATACCAAGGTGTGCCTTCTGCACTGGGCCAAGTGCTGGGGATACAGAGCAAGGTAGAAACCCTGACCTGCCCTCAGGGAGCTTACACTTTATTGGAGGAGAAAACATTCAGAGATACTGGTGCAGCCCACACGGGAGGTGGTGCCTGAGCCAGCAGAGAGTGCCTTCAGAAGGTGGGTTTGAGTGAGTCTTAAAGGAAGCCAGAGGTGCCAGCAACTGGAATGGGGACGGCAAAGGCATGGTGGTGGGAGATGCAATAGCTGGAAGGCTGGGTCTGTGGAGGAGCTGATTGTGAAAGGCATCACTGTGAGCTCTTGAAGAGTAATGGGGGTAGGGTCAGCTCAACATTCCCTGGAGGCCTGTTGATGGGTGAGTGGAGGAAGGACAGAGTGGAGGGAGACCTGGGGCAGGAAGACCTACCAGCCCCTCCTGGTGTCGTCCTGGCATGAGGTGATGTGGCCAGTGGCTTTGTGAATGGAGGGAATGAGATCCAGGTTCAGATTTTGACTCTTCTCATCTGTCAGGCTTGGACAAGTCATCCAAGTGGTCTGGACCCCGACTTCCTCGTACATGAAATGGGGCATTTGGACCAAATAATTTCTAAAGCCCTTTCTTCCTCAGGATCTCAGGAGGGTAGGATTTGGGCTGGCCTGGGCGGGAGGAGGAGGCAGAGTGTGATTCATACTGAGAGGAGGCGATAGGAAAAGCAAATTAAAAAGAACAATAATTTACTTTTAGTTTTAGTGCACATACTTTTAGTACATTCACTTCCACAAGATTCTTAGTTCCAAATTTTCTCCCCATCTCTCTCCTCCCCCCACCCTAAGATGGCGTGCATTCTGATTGCCCCTTCTCCCTATCTGTCTACCCTTCTATCACCCCCACCACCCCATCCTCTTCCTTTGTGTTTTCCTATAGGGCAAGATAGATTTCTATACCCTGTTGCCTATATATCTTATTTCCCAGTTGCATGTAAAAACAACTTTCAACATTTGTTTTAAAACTTTTTTGAGTTCCACATTCTCTGCCTCCCTCCCCACCCACCCTCATTGAGAAGGCAAGCATTCAATATAAGTTATAGATGTATAGTCATGCAGAACACTTCCATAACAGTCACATTGTGAAAGGCTAACGATATTTCTATCCATCCTATCCTGCCTCCCATTTATTCTCTCCTTTGACCCTCTCCCTCCTCAAAAGTGTTTGCTTCTGATTACCCCTCCTCCCATTTGCCCTTCCTTCTATCATCCCCCCCTTAACCCCTTCCCCCCTGCTTTCTTGTAGGGTTAGATTGCCACACCCAACTGAGTGTGTATGTTCTTCCCTCCTTAAGCCAGATGCTATGGGAGTAAGGCTCACTCGCTCCCCCTCACCTCCCCCTTCTTCCCCTCCACTGTAAAAGCTTTCTCTTGCCTCTTTTACATGAGATAATTTACCCCATTCTACCTTGCCCTTTCTCCTCCCAGTATATTCCTCTCTCTCACCCCTTAATTTTATTTTTTAGATATTATCCCTTCATATTCAACTCACCCTGCGCCCTCTTTATGTGTGTGTGAGTGTGTGTGTGTGTGTCTTGTGTGTGTATGTGTGCATGTGTGAGTGTGTGTATGTGTGCATGTGTGTTTCTGTGTGTCTCTGTGTCTGTATGTGTATGTGTGTGCGTGTGTGTGAGTGTGTATGTGTGTGTCTGAGTGTGTGTGCATGTGCGTGTGTGTGAGTGTGTATATGTGTATGTGTGTCTGTGTGTGTGGTGTGAGTGTGTGTGTGCACATGTGTGTGGTGTATATATGTGTGCATGTGTGCATGAGTGTGTCTGTGTGTATGTATGCGTGTGTGTATGTGTGTGTGTGGTGTGTGTGTGCATGTGTCTCTGTGTGTGTGTCTGTATGTGTGTGTGTCTGTATGTGTGTCTTTGTGTCTTTGCAGCTAGTTAAGCACTGTCACATTCTCCACAGAAGAGCTGCTGTTTCTATATTGCTTTACAGAGACCCTCTCGCAGGACCCTCACAGCATATGTGTGACACAGGCTGTCTGGGTATTATCATCCCCCATTTTACCAGCAAGGAAACTGAGGCTCAAAGAGGCTCCCACAGCCAACAGGTATCAGGCACCAGACTGAACCTCCGGGCCAGTGTCCTGCCCACTGCCTTCTGGGAGGCCCAGCAGGTACCAGCCGCCCTGGGCATCCTCTTACCTTGAGCTGGTTGTGGAGGGATCCTGGCACCTGAGAAGGACCCTGGGGAGGAGCAGCCACTAACATGGGATGGAAATTCACTTCTTTTTTGAAGAAAGTGATGGGAGGTGTCGGGTGAAGCCCTGCTTAAGAAGCTGCCCACCCCCCCCCCCCCAGTGCATCACTAGGGGGTGACGTCCTGCTGATGGGAAGCTGATTCATGCATGGGCCGGCTCGTGGGACGTGGTTAGGGGCACCAAGGAAAGCCCGTGGTCAGGGTACGGTGCTCATGCTGGAAAAGGCCACGTCCACAGGGGAGGCCTGTGAGCCCAATGCCACACTCACTGGCTATTTGACCTTGAGAAGGGCATGTCTTTGAGCCTCCATTTACCAGGCTTTTAAATGGGAACATCACTAGCTGTGCTACCTGGAGTTGGCAGAAGTAAGGGATGTGAGAGGTGAGAAGCAGGTGTGGTTTGTTATCTGGAGAGAACTGAGCACTTTGCTGAGGTGCCGTCATAAGACTTCTAGGGAGGAATACAGACCAGCTGGGTTTTACACTTTGCAGCCCTTGAAGACCCAGTGCCCAGCCTGCTGGTGTCTCCCAGGGCACACGCGTTTCTGGCGATCAGTCTGTGAGGTGGTGACAGCCACCGCCATGGGGCATTGAGGCCTCCCAGGAAGGGGACACTCGGCCCATGGCCCACGAGCGTGTGGCCTCATGTCCCACCTGCGAGCTGGATGAACAGAAGTGCATTCCTCTGCTTCCTTCACAGATCATCGCAATTCACCCCCAGTTCTTGAGATCCCATTGCAAGCAGTTTGTAACGGGAGGAAAGAAGGTAAGTGGCAAATGATGCTTTTTTGCTGTAAAATGGAGCATTTGGGGGCTCTCGTTACTTAGCCGTGAAATTCAAGTTGTTTTCTTGAGTCTTTTCTCTTAGTGATGCCTTCCTATAGTCTGAAAAGTTTAATATATTATTTATTAATTTCCCAAAAAATGTATTTCAGAAGTGATAATAAAGGGAAAAGAAATGACTTTTTGGGTGAGGAAGGAAGATTAGTCTCAATACTTTCCAGTGTTGTTGGCTTTGAGTGGGTGGGGAGAAAGCAGACGTGATTGACTGGCCAGTGCCCTCCTGAGGTGCAGCCGCCTCCCTGTGTGGTCGGATTTCTGGGGGCCTAGCTCTCTAGATTTTCCCAGTGGGGCCTTGGGGTCATACTCACAGTGTTATTCCCCCCCACCCCACCCAAAGGGTGACCCTCCTGGAGGGGCCTTCTCTCCTCGGGAAGCCTCTGAGTCAGACATGAGCAGAAGTCACATGGGAAAGGACAGCCTAGAGACAGCTGTAGCCATCATGCCTTCAATAAAGTTTTAGCAAAATTCTGAGTGTCCTTCACACTGCAGTCGTCTTATTTCTCTATGATATTCCTTCTCAGAGAAGAAGTGAGATGTCCAATGTGATCAGGCCTGGTTTCATCTGAGATTTATGTTGTCTTACAATCACGTGTATTTGGATGTCTTAATCACAATTTTAGCTTTTATGTGGTGGGCCTCGTCACAAGGCTAGCACTCAGACACCAGGTTTGAGCATTTCGTGGGTTATATTTTTAGAGCGCTTTCAGTTTTCCAGGGTATTTTCTTCCCACAAGCCTTGAGCTACACACTGTAATAATATCTCTGTTTTATAGTTGAGGAAGCTGAGGGTCTGCATTATTTGGCTATGGGCTCAGAGTTCAGAGGTGTCAGGCCTCCTGTCTTCAGCTCCCCCACACCTGGATCCTCTTCAGTTTGGCCAAGGGAGCACAAGCCCCATGACCAGGGTGGGCAAGGCTTTCATTCAGAGCCTGAGGAGGGTGGCTGTCTGTTGGGCTATCTCTCCGGGTCCCCATCACAGGAACACACAGTCCGGTGTCAGACCTCATTGGGAGGCAGGAGGGAAAGTGATGAGCTCCCTAGCCTCAGGAGAGGTAGGGATACCTGCTGCATCAGGATGCCTGGTGAAGGTCACAAGGGCTAAATGAAGTTGTTCTTCAGCCTGGGGACAGGAATCTTTTGGAAGATGGCTGCCTGATGGAGCCCATGGGATTGCATTATGCCCTCTGCCCACACTGGTTTAAAGAGCCATAGGTGTACAAGGGGCACTGTTGTCTAAGTAATTGGGAAGACTTTCATTTGTGGTGTGCCTTTTGCCTCTCCAAGTGGCGGGCTGGCCATGTGCATCCCGTGGCACCTGGAGGGGGTGCGGGCAAGAGAGAGGGCACGGGCCCTGGCTGCTTGGGCCCCTTCCTCCCTTAGCATCTTCTCTGAGCTTCCAGCACACCAGCCCTTTGGCTATAGTCATCCAGGATTGAGAAGGGAGGACGTGGGTCCAGATGATGGAAACTTCTGTTGGAGATTTTCAGGGGAGCTTGTATGCTGAGGCTGGAACAGTGAACTGATTCACAGTTCTGTTTTATTTCCAAGTTGAAAAAAAGCAGCAGCCCCAGCCGGAAAGGGCTCCTGGGGCCTGATCCATGGGAGAGCTCATGGCCTCAGTAGGTGGCCAGGGTTCCAGCTGGGGAGTGGGGTGGCAGCCACCACCGATCACGGTGGGTTTTGGTGGCTTGCCAGATGTTCTCAGTCAGCAGATTCACTTGTGCTTTCGGTGCCCTTTACCTTTGAACTCTCTTCATAATAGCAGTGTGGACAACTTTGACAAATTATTAAATTGTCAGGATGCTGTTTGCGGCAGAGTTCATTTATAGAAAGCAGAGAGTCAGCTCTTTGACGTGGCAGGGGCTCGGCGACCGGGACAGACTTCCTCACAAGCTGTACAGTGCCAGCCGAAACGAGCCCATCGAGCACACAAACATAGTGGTGCTGGGCCCAAACAGGACCTAAGCTTACTGGTTTTACTATCCACTGAACCTGAAAGCATTTTAAGTTTTATAAGGAAGACATTCTTTTGGAAAAATAATTGTAGTGGTGTCAAAATGTGTTGTATTTCAGTGACCCTATGATAAAGGCAGCTGGGTGGCCCAGTAGATAGAGTGCTGGGCCTGGAGTCAGGAAGACTCTCTTCCCAAGTTGAAATCCAGCCTCAGATACTTACTAGCTGTGCGACCTTGGGCAAGTCACTTACCCCTGTTTGCCTAGATTTCCTCATCTGTAAAATGAGTTGGAGAACGAAATGGAACACTGCTTCAGTATCTCTGCCCCAAAAAAAACTCCCAGTAGGGTCACCAAGAGTTGGACACAACTGAAAATGACTGAACCATAACAACAAACCCCAGGATTCTCCTCTTCCTGCACTAAAGTCCCATTCCAGACCTCACTGGAATGTGAGGGAGAGTCTGGATTTGTGTCAAGAGTCCCTGGAAGGGGTACCAGCATATGCCTGGTGTTGATGCAGCTTTTTAAGGGTTATGAAGTGCTTTGCACACCAGTGAGAAGTCTGAAAAGTCGACATCCAGCCATTAACGGTTCCCATTTTATCTGTGAAGAAACCGAGGCTCCAACAGGCCTCCCTCCAGGCTACCCATCCAGCAATGGTCCACTGTATGACCTGAACCCACATCATCTTGACTTAAGTCCATCACTTTGTCCACGAGGCTACACTGTCAAACCAGAGAGTGAACCCAGCTGTGGATGGCAGGTGCAAATCTGTCATCTGAGGACCAGCCAAGACGGCTTCTGAGAAGCCTGTGACCAGGCTATTGGCCATGAAGCCCTGACGACTCTCTGCCACAGACAGTCAGGAAGACCATCCTGTGCTGGAGGCTGGGGCCATAGGGAGCATGTCCACTGTTCCTTCAGCTGGGCTTCAGTGAGCTCAGAGAGCACCATGGGCCGCCAGGCTTCATCTTTGCTGGGTGTATTATTGACATTTTTGTCCTTCTGGTGAGTTCCATTTAAATGTGTGGCTTCAAAAGCACAGCTCCAGCGGCCTCAGAAGGCAAGGGTCTCAGCAAGCCTGCTCTGTTCAATTTCTAGGACACCAACTCAAGCTTTATGATGTACAGAGTATTGCAGCCTTGCTTAGCTGGGAGGGATCCCATCAGCACAGTGCGTTTACCCTCCAAGGCAAAGGTCAGGCCATGGCAGGCAGTGTCTGCAGCAGGAGGTAAGAAATGCCAGCATGAGAAGCAAAAGGCAGGGGATGCAAGGCAAGGCCCCACCCTGCCCATTGGTGAACTTCAGGTAGCAGCATTCAGAGTGTGACATGGCAGCCAGAAATGCTGCTTTGATATTTGTTCGGTCATCATTTCTGTGGTGCTTTGAAGTTTACAAAGCATTGTTCAAATATGGTCCCATTTGATCCTCACAACCAGCCTGGGTGTTAAGTGCTATGATTATTATCCCCATTTTACAGATGGGGAAACCGAGGCAGGCAGCTTCAGTGACTTGTCCAGGATCACACAGCTAGTAGGTGTCTGAGTCTAGATTTGAACTCACGGCTTTCTGACACCAAGTCCAGTGCTCTGTATACTGTGATGCCCCCTGGCTACCTTTACTTTCTAACATTTGGGTTTGTGGTTTTTGTTTTTGTTTTTTGTTTTTTGTTTTTTTTTTTTTAGTTTCACGAAGAAAGACAGTGTCCAGAATGAGAAAGATAATCTTCCTGTGCTTTGACCAAGTCTGGAACATTGGCTCATTTGTGGACGTCACTTTTTAGGAAGGGCCTTCATCAGGGAAGCTCCAGAGGAGAGAACTGGGAAAGAACTGGAGGCAGCCTAGGAGACGTGATAGCTATTCCTAAGTGTTTGAGGCTGCTTTGTGGGAAAGGCATTGACTTGTTCTCACTGCCTGGAAGAAAGAACTGGCAGCATGGGGGGATGGCAGGGCCATCCACTGGTCTAGTTGCCATCATCCCCAGCCCCTCCGCTGCTGGTGCCATTGTCCCTAGTCGGGCCACCCCATCAAGGAGGTTAGAAAAGGCTCCTTAGGTGGGTCACATAGCACAAAATGGAGCTCAGGTTTCTCCTACCACTAGACAACCTCTTCAGTACAGGAAGTTTCTCCTGTTACCTGACCATCTCCATTGGAGAGGCCAAGAGGTCTGAACATTTAGAACTCAGAAGACCACTCCCCCAGCTAGGGCTGTCCAACTCCAGGTCACTAACCTGTGCTCAGAGAGATGTGGTGCAGAAAGACTCCATAGATAACTCAGCATCTCCTCCAGACTGGCATGTGTAGCTGTATCTTAGGTGGGCAAACAGGTGCCATTTTCCAGGGATGGAGCCTGAGCTGAATAAGCTCTTATTTATACCTTCCTTGGAAATCCTAGGGAGAGAGTTGCATTTCACAGCCTCAGAACAAGGGGAGAAGCTGTCTGTCTTTCCAGTCCCTCCTGTCACAGGGTACACTCGTCCATATGCCCAGTTCCAAAAAAGGTCTTGGGATTTCTAGGGAGGCTCAATTACTGTCCATCCCCATATCATCAGAACAAAATCCATGTGTCATCATTTGCAAGGCCTCCCAATTCCAGCTAAAATATTCCCCCAAATCTTCAGCAAAGTTTCTCAGACTGTCCCCATAACACAGTGCAGAGAGTAGCAGGGGTGCCAGGCCTACCAATTGGAAGGCCTGGTTATCACTGTCACCCCCAAACCCAAATATTCTGCAACTTTAATAACAGAAACAATGCAAAATATCTATCCTAGGTGTATCGTTCATAAAGGCAGGAAGCTTATTCCCATCTGTGTCAGTTTTCTGAATGGCCAAGTTGAGTCAGTACACATTAGTTCATCACCCACCATATGCCAGGCACCGATCTAAGGGCTGGAGATGCAGTGAAATGCAAAAACACAGTCCCTGCTCTCAGGGAGCTCAGTGGAGGAGACAACACGCACACATCTGTGTACCAGCAAGCTACTTACAGGACAAATGTAGAATAATCAAAACGAACAGAGGGAGGCACCGGCATTCTGACTACATGGACAATGCACGGTCAAGAGACAAAGCGATGCCACTTCGAGTTCTGTATCCTTAACAAGCTCATACAGAAGAGGAAGGGGCCCACATTCCATTCAGCACGTGCAGGCAGTTGTGATGGACTGAGGAGACTGGGAGGCACTCTAGGGATGAGAGGAAAGACAGTGGAGGCATTGATGGTGCAGGGGGCTGGACTGGGGAAGAATTGAGCAGGCCTCGGCGAGCCACTCTTTCCAGGGAGCAGCCCCCAGACTCACCTTCTCCCCTGGTCAACCCGTCTTCCTTTAGAGGTCATCCCACTCAGACCTACTTGGCTCCAAGCCATTGGTGTCTACCTGGCTGGATACTGATAGGCAAATGAGGCATGAGTCACATGGCACACAAGATAGGCCTAGACATTTTCTCTGGGCCTCCCAAATCTCCAGTGTCTCCAGAGTAGGAATCATGTACAAGAGAAGCCATTTCAGCAGTCTCTGCAGTCTAGGACACCAAGAATCCAAGATGGGTAAACGCTTGTTGAGGAGAAGAGGCCGGTCCCAAGCCCTTGCCGTGGCCACTGTCTAGGCACACCCTCCCCGTCTAGCCACAGGCTGGCCATGGGCTCAGGACCCAGCCCTGTCTCTGGTTCAGGACGGCTTCCTTGTTTAAACTGTATGATGGCTCATGGAAGGCGCTGCCTGGGGATCCTGCCCTGTGTGGGATCTTCCTTCTCAGCTGATCTCCTTAGATCGTCACTTCTTTTTCCTTCCCACCTGCCGCCTCCCACGTGCTGCCTCCCATGTGCCTTCTCTAGTTCCCAGGTTTCTTTTTCTTTAAAAGAAACAAAAGGTTTTTACTTTATCGTGTATTCTTTTCTTCTTTGCCCCTTCTACTGCCTCCCCTGAACAGGAGAAAGCGAGCCCTGGTGAGAAGGGCGTGAGGGCCGTGAGGACAGACCCCACGCTGGCCGGAGGGGCGTCGGCGGATGCGTGTCCTCATAGGAGTTTACCTTTTAAATGGGTAGTCTGCTGTTCTCTTCACCCCCCTTGAAGCCCTTTCTCCCTTCCAGGACCCCGAATGCTGTTGATTCTTATCACACCAAGTCCCAGAGATGCACAAGTTTGGATTTGCCTTCTTCAGGTTCGAGGCAGCTGGGGGGGGGCCCACTGTGCACAGAGCTGGAGTTGGGAGGACTCATCATCCTGAGTTCAAATCCAGCCTCAGACACCTCCTAGCTGGGTGACCCTGGTCAAGTCACTGCACCCTGCCTGCCTCAGATTCCTCTTCTGTAAAATGAGCTGGAGAAGGAAATGGCAAAGCCCTCCAGTGTCCCTGCCCAGAGAGCCCCAGATGGGGTCACGGAGCATCAGGCAGGACTGAACAATGACTGAACAGTGCTTTTAGTCCATGCTGCTTGTCCCCTGCACTGTGTGCGTGTGTGTGAGCATTCTGGGTATTATAGGACTCGGGTTTCACCATGGGCTTCCCTCTTGGGTCTTGTCTTCTCTCACCTCCTGGGTACTCTCTGGCTTGGGGCATGTACAGGCAGCAGTAGCAGCAAGAGGAGCTGCCAGCCCTGCAGCAGGGGGCCCACAGCAAGGCTCCAAGCCTGGGCCAGTCACCAACAAGGCCAAGCTCTCCTGCAGCCTAGCAGCCCCCTTGGCAAGTGTCCAGTCTGTGCAGAGAAGCAGGGCCCAACCCCAGCCACCCCACCCCCAGCACGAGCCACCAGCCAGGCCAGTCTAGAATTGGAAATCAAAGGGACGCCCATCAGTTGGGGTGTCACAGGCTATGGTATAGGATTGTAATGAAGTATGATTGTGCTGTAAGAAATGACAGGTAGAATGATTTCAGAAAAACCCGGAAAGTCTTACCTGAACGGATGCAGAACCAGGAGAACGTCATACACAGTAACAGCAACGCTGTTGGGTGAAGCCCCGTGAATGGCCAAGCTCTTCTCAGCAACACAGCGATTCCGGACAGCCCCCAAAGACTCACAGGGAAGTGTGCTGTCCTCCTCCAGACAAAGAACTGCTGCTCTTTTAATACAGACCGGAGCGTGTGATTTTTCATTTTCATATTTTTTTCTTTTACTTGAGTCTTCTTGTACAAAATGACGTGGAATGTTTTTACGTGGACGTGTTTTACACAATTGCATGTGTGTAACCTATATCTGATGGCCTACCATCTCAGGGAGGGGGGAGGGCAAGGGAGAGATAGAATTTGGAACTCGAAACTTTAAATAAAAATGTTTTTAAATATTGGGGGAAGGAAAAAGGAGCCATTAAGCAGCGCGAAAAGATCCTCCAGACTCACTTTGGGTCTGCATAGAGCCAACTGCTTCTGACACTCATTTTTGGCTGCCTAAAGTTAACCCTCAGAACTTCTGAGCAGCAGAGAAATGCTGAGGAAGACCCATGGGCACGCCTGCTCAGACATGGGCTGCCCCCTGTCACGCACTGGCGCTGCTGTGCAGAGTGGGCACCGTTCTCCATACCTCCTTCCTCTTCCCATTATCCCATGGTGCCCCAGCAAGCCCCGGGGCCTGCTCTCTCCTCTTGGCAGACTCCATTTTCCAGGACATTTTACTTTTCTGGAGCCCTGAGTAATCTTTTTGCTTCTTTTATCCTCATAGAAGCTGTAGGAGAGAGATATTGTTTTGCAGTCATTCAGTCAGTCACGTTGGCATCTTCGTGACCCACAGGCCAGGTCACCCCGACTGTCCAGGGGCACTCCAGGCAGAGATACCAGAGCTCTTGGCCTTTTCCTTCTCCAGCTCATTTTACAGATGAAGAAACTGAGGCGTGCAGGTCAGGTGACTTGCCCAGGGTCACACAGCTGGTGTCTGCAGCCGGATTTTAATTCAGGTCTTCTTGACTCCAAGCCCAGCACTCTATCCATGGAGCCACCCAGCTGCCTCAGGAGATGAAAATAAATTCCTTATTTACATTTTCTAGAGACCCAGAATGGTGGTTAGTGCAGGTGCCATCAGGATCCAGCTACCTGGGCTTTTTATAATGTTCTCATTTACCCAAATCCAGACACTCTTATTGGCCCTAGATTTGGAGTCGGAGAAACCTTAAAGACATTTAGCTTCATTTCCTTGTTTAACAGATGAGGAAACAGTTATAAAGTGACTGAGACAATAGGCCCTGCAGCCCCACCCCTCCATTGTACAGTTGGGGAGACCGAGGCACAGGGAAACTCAGTTACCCTCCCTGGATGGCGGATCTTGGGCTCTAGATCCAGTGCTCTCTGCTCTCCCCCCAGTGCGTCCCTCCGGCAATGAACCATCACTGGGACTTTGCAAATATGTTTGTCATTCAGATTAAAAAAGAAAAAAGCATAAAGTATTTGACTTACAGTTTAGACTGAAACTGGGTGAATACCCTGGATGGACAAACAGTGGTAGACTGAGAGGGTGGCCCAGAAAAATCTGTTCCAGTGTGACTTAGAGAGGTAGGCCCCTTGCAGCCTGGAACCCGGCAGCAGTGCTGGAGGAGGAAGGGAGCCAGCAGCCCTTACCAGAGGCTGCCTCCACCTTTCTCCCCAGCCCCCAGGGCCTGTCACCCCAGGCGCCTCCTTCCTCCATCAGACTTGGTGTTTCCCCAGTGAGAGCCTCTGTGGCTTTCTTCTTTCTCTTACAGACTATTCTGGAGTTGAGTTCTTCTTCCTGTGATGGTCCCTCATTCACCACATCCCTTCTTTGGGTCCTTTTGACAGCTGCTTAAGCCTCGTTTGTTTCTGGCACTTCTTACTTTAATCCTCTTTCAGGTACTTCCTTTAACCCGCAGTTCCTCCTGGTACTGGCTGCCACCCCCACTCTCCTCTGCCCAGCTTTGCTCTTGCTCCTCCTCCTCCTCCCCCTCCCCATCTTCTCCTTCTTCCAGGCATCTCCCCTGCTGCCAGTTGGTCCTTTCCCTGAGCTGGCACAGCCGCTTCTCACCTCCTTGCCTGGCTTAGAGCAGCTTGATGCCTTTAGGAAATCTGAAGGAGCCAAGGCACCTGTACTGAAATACTTACAGATCAAGGAGCACCCAGCTGTGCCCCTCCGATGGGTGTGTAGGTATAGGGGTGTGTGTGGGGAGGGGGCCAACCCAGTGTTATTACAGCCCAGTACTACTCCCGTGGGGAGCACTGGGGACGCAGGGCTGGGCGTTTTACGCGCTGGCCCATTGTGACCAGGCCTTAGCTAGATTTACTGCCACACAGGTCCAGTCCTGCGGAGGGACAGAGTCTGTTATGGGCTTTGAGGGTTGGAGCAGCCTGCCACCCCTCCTGGTGAAGGAGCCATCTGACTCCCGGGAGGTAGATTTACAGGAAATCAGGCCCTGAGTACGTCTTCCAACAGCAGCAGCAGCACAGTGTCCTTTTGGAAGCCTCTTCCTTTCTCCGCACTTAGCTCCCACCGAGTTTAAATTGCTTCAGCATTGTGATAATGGCAATTCAGTATTACAGAGATGGGGAAGACGAACCACATAAATTAACCAGCTGCTTTTAAGGAAATAACACTCAGCGGCTGCCCCTGGACAATGCTTTGGAGAGAACTGCAGCCTGCGCTGCCGGGCTCTCACAAGCAAGAGATTCTATTAAATATCAGCAGAAACTCAGGCATCATTTCTTTGCCACTAAATTCGGGGGATATTTGTAAGGCAGTCGCTCTGTAATCCTTTTTTAAACTGGTGCCGCTGAGACGTGTGTTTCTCTTGGCCCCTCTGCCTTTCAGGCTGCTCCAGTTGGATCCCCAGGTGTTGGGGAGCGAAGGCTCCTGCCCGCGTGAGGCTCCCACCTCCTGTAGCGTGTGGTCCGAAGGCCTGCTTGGAGAGGTTGTTTGTTTTGTTTCGTCTTAGTTTAAGGGGTTCAGGTGTTTGGGAAGTGACTGGACAGCAGTGAATGAGAGAGGGCATGCATCATGGCAGGGAGATCAATTAGAAAACTGACAATGATTAATACAGGAGCAGTTGAGGATCTGCCCTGAGCTCAGGTGGTTGCAGTGGGAGAGGAAGGGAAAGGGGCCAGTCCTAGGGAGATGGTGGGGGAGGAAGGGATGAGCTTGGTTAGCTGAACGGTTGGTTGTGAGGGGCTGAGGGAGGTAGAAGGACCCAAGATGACAGGAAGGATTTGGGCCTGTGTGTGGCAGAAGGTGGTGGTGGAAATACAGCAAGGAGCTGGTGTAGGAGAGCAAGGCCGGCCACAGGTGGAGATCACTTCTAGTGGACTGTTGGAACCATGAGCGGACCTGGTTAGGATTGGAGAGAAGGTTAGAACTGTCTTCAGAAAGGTGACCATTGAAGCTGTGAGCATCAGTGAGGTCATGACTGAGAAGGGGCAAGACCCCAGGGCCAGGGCCTGGGCCAGCCAGGACTGGGGGGAGAGAGAAGCCTCAGAATGTGATGCTGTGTGTGCCAAGGGAGACCAGCGTGGCAGGAGCAGAAATGAAAGACATAAGCTTAAGTTGAGCTGAGAGAGGTTTGGGTTGGTGTAAGGGGTATTTCTGGAACTGTGCTCATTAATTATTGAGTAATTTGAGTTTTAATTCTTTCTTTTTTCCCTTTGGGACCTTGAGAACAGGGCAGAGGTCTCAGCTTTCCACATGGTTCAGAGGTTGCCTCTTCTAGTGTCTGGGAACACAACCTGCAGGGCTTCAACAGTAGAATATATGCTGTTTGGCAGTGTCCCTGGACCATGTGCCTGGGGCCTTGCCCAGAGCTAGCCCTTAATAAAACCATGATTGAATTGAATTAAGTCGCCTTCATTACTCCTCTTTCAGTGGGGATGCCTGGGCCTTCTAGGCAGGCAGCATGGAAAAGACTGCAGACCTGAGGAGGCTTAGAAGAGCCTTCATGAATGCTCTGCTGGAAGGGCTCCGGGGTCAGGGAGTCTGACCAGGAAATTGAGGCCCGGAGTGGCTGGAAGATCAGGTCCCCTCAGCGTGGACCTGGAGCCCCTGGTTCTAGAACTGGCTTTCTCTGCCGCTGTACCCTCCTGCATCCCATGCCAGGTGTGGCTGAAGGGCCCGGAGACCCTTCCCTTCTCCTGCTTCCCAGGACTCCTCCCCCCCCAGCCACGCCTTTTTAGCAGGTTCATTCTTAGAGGAAAAGGTTATTGTTGCTGAAATCTGGTTACGGAGAAGAAGGGAGACTACTGAGATGTAACATTTCCTCCTTGTGAGTCAGTAAATACTCTCGTGTTTATTATCATTGAGTCCGTGTGCCTGGGACCTGTGCTAGGCTAGAGAGAGAGAGACAGAGAGAGAGGGTGTGTGTGTGTGTGTGTGTGTGTGTGTGTGTTAGATGGGGGATGCAACATTGGAAGAAGTACAAGGAATAGGGAGTGCCTGCCTGCTCTTGCCCATTGTTGCGTAAGAGGAATTACAGCAGTGAGGGATCAGTGTGGCCAGAGAGACCATCCAGGGGCCTTCATGGGCCTGGGCCTGGGCCTTGGAGGCTGGCCCAGAGCCAGGAGGTAGAGAGAGAGGTCTGAGAGGGCGTTCTAGAGGAGTGCCCCTAGTGAAGGTGTGGATGTGGGAGTGATTCTGGCCTCTGGCATCTGAGTAATGGGCACATTTGCATTCCCAAGACTTAAGAAAGTAAACCTCAGTGCTGTGACCCAGTGGCAGCTGACTGGGACTGTAGATTCCCATCTCTACTCCTGAAAGGCCTCCTTCATCTTTCTGTGCCTGGGATAAGGACAGTCAAGCTGACCTGGAGGCAGGAGATGGCTCGGCAGAGAGAGTGCTGGGCCTAGAGTCGGGAAGACCTGAATTCAAATCCAGCCTCAGACACTTCTTAGCTGTGTGACCCTGAGCTAGTCACTTAATCGTGCTTGCTTCACTCTCCTCTTCTGTAAAGTGACCTGGAGAAGGAAATGGCAAACCCTTCCAGGATCTTTGCCAAGAAACCCCAGAATGGGTCATAAAGAGCTGGACATGCCTGAAACGCCTCAACAACACCAAACACTGACCTGCTTTGCAAGGCTGTTCAAGATAAATTTGTCATTGTGAATTGTTTAATACTGTGTTTGGCTTTTAGTGAGAGATTGCTGTGCAATCCAAGATGAGTGTTAGGCCTGCGCAGGGTGAGTGAGAAACCATTTCCTTGCGATGGGTCACTGGGAGCTAGCCTGCCTGGCACAGCCCTGTTAGGTCCCACTGAAGTGTGGGCTGCTGCTTTCATTGGTGACTTAGCACAGTTCTGGAGCTGTGGACAAGCAGGAGTCCCGGCTATGGAGGAATACTGAGACTGCAGCCAACAATGCAGGGGGAGAAAGGCCCACAGAATTTATGAGGGTAGCCATAGCCTGCTGCCCTGGCCCCCTATCCCCATGCTGCATCCCACACACCCTTGCACTAGCCCAGGTAGTCTCGTTCCATCTGTGCTCCAGCTGCCCCCTTCCTGCACTGGTACAACCCAGTGCCCCCAGGTATTTTAGGGGAGTCCTTGCCTGTCCTTGATACCAGGCTCTGTACTCCATGTGGATGCCCATACTGGTTTAGGAAATTTTTCTATTAATTTGCTAAACTTATGGCCACAGGGAAACAATGTTTTTGAGCCATAAGAAACTCTGGAAAGTCAATTTACCAGGGAGGAAAGCAGCCAGGGCTCCCCAAAGTTGAGTGCCTTGTCCATAGCCCCACTTAGCTGGTGACTGACCCAGCACCAAACCCCAGGGCTCCTGGCCCACAGGTCGGGGCTCTTTCTCTTCTGCCATGAGACCTCCCTGGTTTAATATGTGTAAACAGAAATCAATATTTGTCAGTTAACTACATTTGCTCTCTGCCATACAGTTTTGAAATGACTGACATAAGTGCCAGTCTGCCCAGAAAAGAACTTTGACAGCATAGAGACTAAGAGGTCAATTATATTCACATTACAAAAGGATTCCATTAGCTGCTTGAGAGAGGCTGGGGGACATGGGGGCTTCAACCTGAAGTCTTGGGAGCTGCCTCTGATTGACAGTGATCAGAACACAGGAACATCTTGGAAATTGTCGCGGGAAGTTTGGTTCAGTTTACAAGATTGATTGACTTGAAGCTTTTTAAGAACGAATCTTCTGGATAAAGCGAGTTACAGTGTACTTCTCAATAGAAATGTCAGAGCATGGAAGGGAAAAGACTTCTTTGTGTCCTGAGCCTAGGGCTGGGGCTGCCCGGCGCTTTGGGGCTGCTGCTGTGCTGTGGGGTCTGGACACTATCTGGAATGGATCCATTCACAGCTCTTTTCCTTCTCTAGCTGCCCTCTGCTGGAAGCACAGACAAGTGGTTAATTGGCCCAGGATTTCAGAGACAGCAGCCAGAGTGCCTGTGCCCACCCTCTTGGGTAGGGACCAAGCCTGTGATTTTACTGATAAAGGGAAATCCTTGTGAACAAGCCTTCTCTGTCACTTAGGGCCTTAGAGAGTCACATCTGGGTGGTAGAGGTGGGATGGGAACCCAGGTCGTCCCGACGCCCGAACCAGGTCTCTTTGCAGCCTCTGCCCACTCTTAGATTACTGGTACAGTCAAGGTAGTAAAAAATAACACAGCGCTCCCTGGGGAAGCTGTATTTTTATGCTCGATAATCTGCCTCTAGTAGCTGGCTTTGTTAGGGGCCTGAAGTCTGGAGGACACTGCCGTTTCAGGATGCTATTCCCCAGGTGTAATCACTTCCAATGAAATTGGTGATGTGACCCACTGTGTACTTCTCTGTTCTCCCTGGAGCTTTGCTCCGTCCAGAGCTGCCTCTGTCCCATGTGAACTTCCCCGCAGATGGTCGGTGTGGGTGCCGCCGGGACCCTTGTGTTTTCGCTTTATCCTTTCCCCTTCTCCTATATGAATCAGATAGCAGAAGCCCCATTTCTTTTTGGCATTGCCAACCAGATGGCAGGCAGGACAGAGAAGAAAAAGGAATTGCCAGCTCCTTAGATAAAGTGGGAGATTCTGCCTGGGGTTTGGTTCAGGTCAGAGCTGTATTCATAAGCCATCCCTTCAGTTCTGACCCCTCCAGTGGCCCATTACCTCTACTCAGTGAGTCAGTGGGCGTTTCTTTGTGCTGCAGATACAGACGAATGAAAAACGTGTGATTACTTATGCTGTATATCTTTATCTACATATGTCTGTGTACAGATATCTGCACGATTTATGTATCTGTTTTAAGTTTGCATGTTTCATATATATGTACATACATGTGTGTATCTGTATAAATGCCTGTAATCTGGACTTGTGCCTCACCCCCTTTGCAATGTAACCGTTTGTGATTAAGGATGTGCCTAGAACAGTGCCTGCCAGGTACAAACGCTTGTGTACTGCCTGGAGCAGGCCTGTTTGAATGCGCTGAATTCACAGGCTGCGGGAAGCCGGTGCCTCCTCAAAGCCCCTGACCCCATGTGTCTTCTGTTCTCCTCACAGCCAGCACCCTCCTCTCCCCCCACTCTCTTCTCAGGCTCCCATGTGGTTTCCAGTCTCATCCAGAGTCGTGGATGATCTCTGGATGGGGAAGTCAAATGACCTTTACTCCATCGCCATCTGTTGTGACCCCCTCTATCCTCCTCTCTGACTGCGCAGTCTCAGGTGCCCTTACGAGGTGTTCTTCCCCTGCAGGGTTCTTCAGGGCTCACTCTTGGGCCCTTTGCTCCCCACCTCTGTGGTTCCTCGCTTCCTGATCTCTCCCACTCCCATGCATTGGGTCCTCTACTCGATGGCTCGTTCCGGAGCTCTTGGCCACCTTCACCCATTGGACATCCTTAACCAGATGTCAGGGTGCTCTTCTGGGCAAGAGCATCTTGTCTGTCTATCTATCTATCTATCTATCTATCTATCTATCTATCTATCCACACTCAGCCACTGTGCAGATGTGAGGCTGTTGTGCAGATGTGAGGCCACTGTCCAGATCCTGAGGCTGCTGTGTAGATGTGAGGTCGCTGTGCAGATGTGAGGCCGCTGTCTGGATGTGAGGCCCGCTGTCCACAATGTGAGGCCGCTGTCCACATCTTGAGGCCACTGTCCAGAGCCTCCTTGCCTTGCTGCCCGCCCGCTGTGACCTTTTTCTTTAAAATCTCCACTCTTTTAGGAAGCCGTGGCCGCTCCCAGAGACACTAGCACAGGCTTCACTGTAAACCAGAAGGGCTGGGCCTGGACATCCGTTTGGTCAGTTTAGTGAAGTGCAGCAGGCTGTTCTTTCACCATTCAGTCTGGGGCAAAGAGATCATTGTCAATGGGGACGTGATGAGGTGCTGAGACAAAATAAATTAGACATTCTATGTGGAACTTCCCTCCTGCGAGTCCTCCTGGTATCGGTCGCAAAAAGGGTTTCAGTGAATCCTTGTGTTTTGGTGCCATCTTGTGGCTTCACATGGCAGGGCCTTCAGAGCCATCGAAGCTGTGGATCAGTCCGGCTTTGAGAAATGACGGGGTCACTTAGTGCAGAGGGCAGAAGGAGCAGGAACGCCAAGGCCCCGATTGCTCCTGGTTCCATTTGGCATCTTCTTGTGTTTATGGTGACGGTGGTCGTAGTGGCAGTGACTAGCTTTGCCATAGCACTTTAAGGCTTGCAAAGTTCTTTACAAACGTTATTTAATCTGCATGATACCCCTGAGACGTGGATGCTATTATTAGCCCCCATTTACATGTGAGGAAGCTAAAGCAAACAGGTTCAGTGATTTGCCCAGCGTCACACACCTAGTAGGACTCTGAAGCCAAATTCAAACCCGGATCTGCCTGACTCCAGATCTAACTTTTATGCACTGTGCCACCTAGCATCTGTATTGGTCAGGGGTGTGGAAGAAAGTTATTTTTTTTTAACTAGTTGGGTTTTTGTTTTATTTTTGTAGCTGTACAATGTATTTTTGGTCCAAACCTGTGACTTTGTCATTGTAAGGAGCTAACCCCCATGCTCATAGTGACCCACATGTGACCTTGGTCTGGGGCCCCTGAGGAGATGAGGAAGATTGTAGACTTAATTGTTGAGGGGGACCTTAGAGTCATTTAGGCTTCGAGCCCCTTCGTGTTTTTAACAGCTGAGGAGGCAGCATCCTTGAGAGGCCGTGACCCCACGTCCATAATCCTGCTACTGAGCCCTGAAGGAAGCACTTGGGCCTGGATCTTCCGGGCTCTGCCCCGCCATGCTCTTTGTCCCCCAGCGTGCCACCCCAGCAGTCGGCCCTTTGACGATGCCTTTGTGCTGCCCATTTCAATTTTGTGACATTTTTTCCACAGTTGGTGTTGTTTGAACGATCTTGGATGAGCAGATGGAAATCTTCTGTTTTGCACGAAGGAGAAGGAAACATAAGGAACGTGAAATGGAAGGGGAATTTAATCGCTTGGGCCAATAACATGGTAAGTGTCACGGACACCCAGGCCCCGCTAAGAACAGTGTAGTCACGTTCCCATTGTATGGAGTAGAGAAGAGGCTCCTGACATCTGAAGACATGTCAGCCCAGCTCTTGGCTGAGCCCATCTTGGGACAGAGCCGGAGGTGAAAGGAAAGGTGGTCAGGGCCCAAAACAGACCTGGGGGGCAGGGCTTGTGTTCCTGGGGAGCCGCTGCTGGGGACTCAGGGAGGGAGGGAAGGTCTGTTTGCTGTTTTGTCCACTTTGGTCGTTTTCTGTGATGTGAGGCCTAGCCCTTTCAGGAAGTCCTCAGCCCAGGCCATCGCTCCCCTTTGCCTCCTGGGCTGGATACGAATAGACAAGAGCCTTTGAGAGGCTTCTTTCTTCCCTGTTCCTTTGCATTTTCTCACTTTTTATAGAGGCTGTTTTCTGCTGTTGCTGTTTGGTCTCTAGGTGTAAGATGAAGGGTTTCTATTCATTTTGTTTTCTTTTAAGAATGCGAACTGCCTTCTTCCGGGAGAAAAATAAATTTGGGGCATCATGTGGCCACCTCTCATCTGAGAAGTACAGAGACTGATGTCTCCACCCCTGCCCTGTCTCTCTTCTCCCACTTTCATTTGCTTCAGGAATCATTTTATCTATGTGACCCCACTGATAGAATTTTCTTTTCTGGGAAGAGAAAGATCAGATGAAAGAAAAAAAGTCCTCTGTGAACTTGTGCCCAGGCCCACAAGCATAACTTCCTTTTGGATCGCCAAAGCTAACTTTTAATAACGGGGAAGTACTGATTAGGGGCCCTTGATAGTCCTGGAATAAAAAGTGTGCTGTGGGGGTAGTGTATGTGTGGGGCCGTGTCTGAAGAGAGTGGGGTCCACGTTAAGGAAGTGGATGAACAGGAGCATTGTCAGAGGTCAGACTGGACCACTGAATCCAGGAGAGCCGTAAGGCTTGGCAGCAAGGCCTGAGTGTAGAATCCAGGTTGGACACAAAGCATTGCCGTCCTTTTCTGGGAACCGTCCCAACGTGGTAGTGTCTTCCCTCTGCTTGGTCACTCAGCTTCTTCCTACAGCTTGGACACCTTCCACAGGCTCCTGGGCTTGGTGGACTGTGTGGGGTCTCTGATTGAGAAGTCATGACTTCCAAGGAAGGCACTCCCTGGTTCTCATGGCCTCTCCCCCATTGCTTCCCGAGGATTGGAGCTCTCCAAGTCAACATTTTTCTTTATCTTTCTGTTATTGTTGGAAAGGGTGAGAATTTATCAGTGTAGACTAGAGGTTGAGCCACTTAAGTGGGAGCCTGTGAGAGGGGCACATGGTAAGCTGGTGATCCTGGCGCCAAGGTCGTGGAGCTCTGGTTGGCAAAGCAGCTTCCTAAGGCTGGTTTCAGGTGGCCCAGCCCATCCCAATTTCAGGGAATGCAGTGTTAGACGAGCCCTCCCCAGCTGTGGGCCCTGGGCAGGTGGGTGGTGCTGACCAGTGGCTCTTCCTTTCCTTTTCCAGGGTGTAAAGATCCTTGATGTCATATCCAAGCAGAGAATCACCAATGTGCCCCGAGATGACATTAGCCTTCGCCCCGATATGTATCCTTGCAGCCTCTGCTGGAAAGATTATGTCACTCTCATCATTGGCTGGGGCGCCTCTGTCAAGGTATGGGATTCACCCCTGCCCTGGTATTCCAGACCCTCTAAGAAAGGGCCCACGGAGGTAGATGGACCCTGTGGAGCTGGAGGACTTGTGAAAGAACAGCTTCAGCCACATGACTGTGGTACATGGGCCTTGGCAATGCACAGTCTGTCAGGGCTCAGTGTTCTCCATGCACAGGGCAGCACAGCTTGTATGTGTTTGATTTTCTCTGTTTCTGAGTGGTGAGAAATTTTTTAAAAATCTTCAGTTTATAATACTTTCCCTTTGACTGTCTCTACCTCCTTTCTCCTCTCCATTTCTGCCTCCCTTCGCCCCTGCTTCCCTTCCCTTTCTCTTTTGGTTCATCAGAGTTCTTGGGGCCAGAGGTAAAAATGATGGACATCACATCAGTGCCCTTTCTACTTGTATTGTTGGCAGCTTTAATAAAGGTCTGAGGAAGCAGAAGGCAGAAACTTGTAGCTGAAATGAAGGTTGAGAATGTTGGGTGCATTTGAATAATCAGCTCTCATTTGCATATAGGTCATGATGGCCATCAGCTTCAGGTCACATGGGTCAGCTCCCCGGCCCGCCTAGAAGTCAGCTTAGACAAAGTGGGCAAGAGGGACATCTCCAGGGACGTTGAAGATTTGAGCCTGAGACCCTCATTCCACAAAAGCCCACAAAGGGTGAGGTGCCTCGACCAGGGTTATAACACATATGGAGACCATCAGTCACCCAGAAAGCAAGACATCTAATGTTTCATGGAAGGACCAATGCCTCTGTGGTTTCATCTACTTTGGACAGAAAAATCATGCAGAATCCATTCTAATGGGCATAATTACCAAGAAGCACCAGTGTGTTCTCAAATATTAATGAGCTTCATCTGGGGGGTAGGACTGGGTTTATATTAGGCTGGGCTTTTGGGTTTATATTAGATTTTCATATTTTGTTTATTGAGCATTGAGATTTGGGGCTATTATTTGAAAATTTTAGTGAAGGGAGGCATGGGGCTAAATGGACTAAGGAGAATAGGAGAATGGTATGGAATGGTATGGACATTTGTACATATGTGTGTATGTGTCACGCGCGCGCACACACACACACACACACACACACACACACACACACACACACACACATCCTGCTTTCCAGTAAGGGGCCTATAGTTCTTAAGAAATATGCTTTTATTCTCCTCTCTGGTGGGTGACAAAGAGGACTTGTCTGCAGAGATAGCAGGTTTATGGTTCCTAGAAGACGCTTGCTGGGGACTGGCCATGTGAGTCCTCAGTAGTAAAATGGGTCCAGTGTTTAAAACTGATTACTGAGTGAGAAACCCTATAAACTTTCATTACCAGAGAGCTCTAAAGGACTTCTCTGCAGATGCCATCATCTCGAGTAATCCAGTTTTGCAGAGCAGTTTCTTTCACAATATGTGAATCTCCAGATTGACCTAGTGGAGGATTCACATGTAAGCCCCTGCCAGTCATGACCGAGCTATTGCACAAGGAGGCACTGGAATTTCCCAGTGTTCCAGGGATGGTGGTCATCAGAAGTCAAGCACGATAAAAGGAGGAGTCGTCTGCTTTCTTTAACTGTGAATAGACTTTGGATAAATAATCGGGGGGGTGGGGGGGCTGTTCTTATTTTTGTCTTTATTTCACTTGCCTGCTTTCCTTTGAAGCTGCCTCTTGAATCAGTGTCAGCTCAGCTGCCATTGCTGCCGAATTATTTTGAGCTGGTCTAGGCTCCTTGGACTCCTTAGTCAGGAACATCTCCCGCTATTGGTAATGACTCCAATGGCTTCTGCATTTCTTTTCCAGATCTGCTCAGTGAAGGAGCGACACGCCAGTGAAATGCGAGACTTACCCAACCGTTACGTTGAGATAGGTAGGTGTGATGCTGCCTGTTGTCTCTGCTGAGTGAAGCCCTGAAATGATGGGTGATCCCCCTGACGCCTTGTGGCTCTGCACTTTCCTTCATTCAGTGCCTTGTTGATGGCAGGGCATGATACCCAGCGCCAGGAAACTGTCTTTTGTCTTAAAGTTTACAAAACTTAGGTTCCAACACCTCCTGAATACATTTCTGTGTTTTCTGTGCTTATTTAATAGTGAGCCTTTCTCTGAGTGATGAATTTGATTTAATGTGGTCTTCATTCCATTTTAACATGTTGGTAATGGCCAGGGTGACTGGGAGGGTGGTGATGTCCTCAGGAGTAATAGGGAAGTTAGGAAAAAGGGAGAGTTTTGGGGGAAAGATAGTGGCTTTGTTGGACGTGTGTTTATGATGCCTGTTGGATGGAATACTGTTTTACTGTAAGACATGATGAAGGAGGTGGTTTCAGAGAAACCACTGGAAGACTTATATGAGTAATGAAGACCTTGCGTCATTCAGGGCTGGGAGTGGTAGGGCAAGGTCTTCATTAGGGTAAAGGAGCATGGGACCTGAGAGGAGAGGCTATGTGATGTGAACTGGCCCACGAGAGGGGTAGGCTGGGGAGGGAGGAAGGAGAGCCCGCAGGGGGGCAGGGGGTCTCTGAAGGAGCAGCGGGGCCAGGGATTGGAGGTCCAGGTGAGGACCAAGCACAGAGCCTGGAGGTACAGGACTTTCTGAGTTTATGAACATGTGTGAGCAGTGGCCAGGGCGAGGGGAGAGGCGGTCATCCCAGGGTGTTGGGCTACAGGAGATGGGATTGGCGGAGAGGCATTTTTTCCCTCCTCTGGAAGGCAGAAGGCCTGCCACCATTGAATGGCATTTGTCCCCTTCCCTCAGAGAGAAAGGGGAAGAAGCATTTGTTAGGCTCCCACTGTGCACCAGGCCCTACTGTGCCCAGTGCTTGACAGAGCACTCTTTTTTTTTTTTTTTAGTGGGGAGAGCAGGGCAGTTGGGGTTAAGTGACTTGCCCAAGCTCACACGGCTAGTAAGTGTTAAGTGTCTGAGGCCAGATTTGAACTCAGGCCCTCCTGACTCCAGAGCTGGTGCTCTATTCACTGTGCCACCTAGCTGCCCCACAGAGCTCTCCTTTGACCATGAAGGCTGGAGCCCAGTGCCCAGTGGAATGGTGCTGCTCCTCCCTGGAGGCAGGAGGCCTGGCCTGACCTCTCCCCTGGTCTCAGGCTCTCTTCAGTTTGCCTGCAGTTGATGGAAATCTTTCTGAACTCTATGACCTTCTCACCTGCCTTAGTGACCCTTTAGGGAGAACCTCCTTGATGCTGCTGGCCTTTTAAATGTTCCCTTTTGTACCTGCAGCCAGGCAGGGAGGCCCTTGGGGGCTGCGGGGCCTGTCCTAGTTAGAAGGGCCTTCCAGAGCATACCTAAGAGGAGGGCATCGAGACTTTGCCTGGGCTCAGGTGCCCTCTCAGAACCCCCTCGGACCTTAGGGCGCTTTTGTGGTGCTTCCTCATTCTCCTCCCCAGGATCATCTCTGTCCTCAGCCATCCCTCACTCTCCCATAAGTGTGGTCGCCCCCTCCCCTAACCGCCATTTGTATCTGTCAGCTACCAGAAGGAATATGTGATGGGAAGAAATGTAAACTAGGGCAGAAAGGTGGGTTGGAGCCAACTTGGGGTGGGCCTTAAATGCCAACCTTGCCCGAGGGACTTTGGGGAACTGCTCTGGATGTTTAGGCAAGGACATAACAAAGTTGGAGCTGCCCTTTCAGGAGGTTATCTAGCAGGATGTAGCAGCTGAATCAGGGATGGCTGCTGACTGCAAAGTCAGGTCTGATTTTGTTGGGAAGGACCCTGGAGAACACAGGAACTGGCATCCTGGGGAGGCCTCCTCTCAGCAGACCAGGAGAGCAACTCTAGGCATTTGGCCAGAGGGCACAAAAGAGGTCACTCCATGAAAGGTCAGCCTTGCTGGGTGATGGGAGCTGTACATTGGCAGATAGATGGTAGCAAGGTAGCAGGATTCTGGGCACCTGAATCTGGGCGTGGAATCTGGCCTCTCATTGCACAGGCAGCCCTGGGGGTAGGCATCTGGGTGGCATAGAAGCTGGTGTGCTCTCCGAATGGGCACCGAAGAGAGGAAGTGGGATCCTGGGAAAGGGGCCAGAAGGAGCATCTGGGGTGGGAGCAGAGGAGGTGGCTGGGAGCCTCTCCTGGCGGGACCTCTCCTCACCCTCCCAATAAAAACAAAACAGAGTCACCACTCTTTGGAGACCTGGCAAGCTGATACTGTGCACAAGGCCTCATCCGTCAGCTCTGAGGACTTTGCCCAAAGGGCGCATCTGCCCCCTGGCATCCCTCCTCAGTAAATGCCAGCGGCTCCTCCTCCCTCTTGGATCAGGATGAAATGCTGTGTTTGGCTTTTGGAGCCCTTCACTCCCTGCTGCTCTGCCTGCCTCCTCCCACCTGACTCCCCTCTGTCCATCCTGTGACCCAGGCCTACCTGGGGCCCCTCATTGTGGGCCTCTGCCTCCTGATTCCTTGCCTGGACCCTGAACTGCTCTCCTGCCCCCTCCCACTCCAGGCTTCCTCTGTTCCTCTTGTTCCTCAGTTCATGGTCAGTCTTGCATAGGAGGCCCGAGCCAGTCTCACAGCTGCCAGCACCTTCCCTCAGGGAGTATATGACATTTACCAGTGAGAGCATCTTCATTCGCCATGCCTGGTGTGCAGGAGGTGCCTAATAGGTGCGCATTCCCTCCCCTCCCCGCTACCCTGTCTGTCTCGGACACACACAGTCACTTGTGCGTTATGTGAGAGCAGGGGTTGCTAGGTTGCTTCTGCTAGGATTTCCAGAGCTCGGCGCGGCACTTCCAGAGAAGAGGGCCTTGCTTAATGAAGGCTCATTGACTGACTGACCAGGAGAAGCCTGGGAGCACCTGGGGAATCATTTAAATGCAAGGAATGTTGGCTTTACATTCTCTTTATTATCGATATGATGGGCAGCAAACAGCAATGTCAGTGTGCACAGAAGAGCGGTCAGAGGCTTTGGTGTGGGTCTGAGTCTGCACCTGCTCCTTCCACGTGCATGCCTGTGCATGGGTCCGTATAGTACAGAGCTCGTATTTGCATGCATGTGTAGGTGGTGTGCATGTGTGTGCACATGTGTGTGTGTGTGCGTGTGTGTGTGTGTGTGTGTGTGTGTGTGCGCGCATACAGTGATTGGGGCGGGAAGGAGGGCACATAGTGGAGCCTGAGGTGACCGAGACATCTGGGCGCCCGTGGAGTGGTTGGCATCTCTTAGAAGAGCCACCTCTCCATCATGTACCAGAAGGAACAGAAAGTAAGACGGGGGGTGGGCTCTATGGATGGAGTCGGGGAGACTTGGTTGCCTTGTTTTGGCCAATGAGGAGCTCCACTGAGAAAGGAACTGGCACTTGAGGGCCTGAAGATGGCCAGGCAGGCTTAGCAAAGCTCCTTCAAGGACGGGAGAGTGAAACAGTCTCGCAATAATAAAAATGATTTTTGTGGGGCTTTGAGGAAGGCCCGCTTGAGCCTGAGGACCAGGCTTGTAGTAAACCCAGGATCCCAAAGACCTTTTATTTATGTGGTTATATCTGTTGATATTGACTACATTAGACATTAAAAATGATAAATTTTTAAACTAAGTCATTTTAAAGTAAAAATGATAAACCCATTACTTGGTTTATATTTTTCAGGAAAAATGGCTATATTTACTAAAATAAAAAGGCTATATTTACTAAAATTATTAACAAAATTATATTAACAAAAACAATTGAGAAAAAAGTGACATTGTTTTATATAGAAATCTCTTTAATGTCTAGTTTAATAGAAGACAGCTGGATTTTCTTATCTGCTTCTGCAGCTAAGCTGTTGTGATGAGTAGTTCAAATACATGAAGAAAATCCAGCCCCACGAAGACATGTAGTTGGAAAAGGGAAAAGTATTTTAGTAGGTAAATAATATCTTAGTATTATTTTAGAAATACTCTTGACCTCTGAGGCTTTCTGAAAGGGGACCCCCAGGACTCTGCAGACAACACGTTGAGGACCACTGCCCCAGCCCCTGGATTTCACCCACCTCAGAACTGATGAACCCAACGTTCTGGGCTGTTTCTTCTTCCTGCCATCAAAGGCCTTAGAGCAGAATTGTGTGACGAATCGGTTATTTTGTCAGCTTGAGGAAAAGAAAACTCAGCAGATTGGGTTGTGAAAGTAGAGACAGAGGAGTGTTGGAGGATTATCCCAGGCCGTGGCGAGAGTTGGGGGCTGTCCTGTATTGGCCACGTTGTGTGGCTTCTTTGCATTGTCACACTGATGTCCAGCAGTCAGGTGACTTGAAGGATTAATTGTCCCAGAGGCAGATATCATAACCTTAGTCTGTGACAAAATGTTTTCAGTTTCTTCTTTTCGTTACTGACAATTCTAGTTAGATTTTCATAGATCAAATGGTCAGTTTGATTGAAATGTCAACGTTTATTTAAAAGTCTTTGAAATTATATGTAATCGACTGTGACCTGCCAGGAATTAGTGAAGCAGAAGTATATGGATTTTTTAAAAGAAGACCACTTACCGCCCCCTCCCACCCCCACCCCAGCACATACACAAGGTGAGTCCTTTTGTAGCCAAGATTGAAAACTAAGGGAGCATGGTCATCCGTCCCTTGTAATTGTTACCAAGCATGAATTTTATGAAACTGAAGGCGCTATAACAACACAAGAATATCTCATCACCATAGCAAGCCAGCCTCCACCTAGATCCTATGGCACTTTGGGGAGAGAAGTCAGTCCATGACCCCACTGACAGTGGGCAGAGGGAGGCTGGGATCTAGGGAGGCTTGCTAACAAGGGCACATGTGAGGGGTTCTGTAGTTCTGTGGTGTAGATGGAATGACTTACAAACTGCAAACCTTCTTGTAAATGTGACTTCTTTGCTTTTTAGCAGACTGGGATGAGGGCTGGGGCCCTTAGCTGTATGCAGAGCCATTACTGGGGCATGATTAGGCTGGGCTCTGAGGAGGTGTGGCCGACTCTTACTAGGCTGAATTCTCACTGATGTGCCCCAGACATAAGGCCTCCGTCCCTCTTGGGTGGTCACATGCACTCAGCCCACCATGGGCCACTTTGTCTGGAGCCTGGCGCAGAGGGGGCCCAAAAGAGTGAAGAGGGAGCTGTGAGGACGCTCAGGACTTGACAGTCTGTGGCTCCATCGTGTGTGTGTTGTCTCATAAGCTGGTGATGAAGGGAGGCCTGGACACGGGCCACCCTGCTCCTTCAGAGGCGTTAATACATTTGAGAAGTGCCAGCTGATCTTTCCTAAAATAAGTTTATGTTTTTTACATCATCTCAATTTCCCCCATTAACCCTCTCCCTCCACCTCCCACAGAGGCATCCCATATAACAAGTTAATGTTTAAGGACAAGAAAACACTGACAATAACTGATCAATACATCCGGCAGAAGGTTGCGACTGCACAGCACCCGGGCTTGGGGGCTCCTGCCTGCCCCTCCTTGGGGCTGGGGCGGAGCTGTCTCCCCTGGTCTCTTCTTTGGAGCCCACGGTGCAGTGCGTGGTGGTTCTGCAGCCTTCACTCCTGGTTTTCTTTGTGGCTGCTCCTTCCACTGACATGGTTGTTGTTGGGTCTGTTTTTGTGGCTCTGCTGATTTCATTCTGCATCAGTTCTTCATCGCATTCCTATTGGTGGTTCCTTGGAGCATGTGGCTAGCAGTGAACTTTCTGGGTCAAAGGGCATGGCTGTTTTAGTCATGTGCTTGGCATAATTCCAAATCACTTTACAAAACGACTGTACTGATCCTCAGACCCTCTTTGTCCTGTCCCCTTACCAAGCCCCTCAGCCCATGTCCCAGTCTCATCCTCTGCATCCTCCTGACACATGTCCTGGTGGCTTTCGGTCACCAGAGCCCTATTGTTGCCCTTGTTTTTATCTTGAAATCCTCGCTCGATTTCTCAAGAAACACTTTGTTGTTCCAGTCAAGCTCAAGATCGCTTTCTCCCTTTTCTTCTCAGTTTTACTCTCTGCACTCTGCCTTTTGTATACACATGGTATTCAGCCACTGCAGAAAGCAAGTGCTCCCCACCCTTTGTAGGTCACTTAAAGGTTCCACTTGCTGCATGTATGAGCCTCAGGCTCTGGTCACTTTTCGTGGTAACCTTTGAGGTTACCATCAGTCTGGTGCTTGTGGCCACCTGTCTGGTGCTCATGGCCCTCTGTCTGGCTCTCATGGCCCTTTATCTGGCACTCGTGGCCCTCTGTCTGGCATGCGTGGTCCTCTCTGTGGCTCTAATGGCCCTCTGTCTGGCGCACATGACCCTCTATCTGGCATGCATGGTCTTCTGTCTGGCACGTGTGGCCCTCTGTCTGGCACTCGTGGCCCTCTGTCTGGCATGCGTGGTCCTCTCTGTGACTCTAATGGCCCTCTGGCGCTCGTGGCCCTCTGTCTGGCGCACATGACCCTCTATCTGGCATGCATGGTCTTCTGTCTGGCACGTGTGGCCCTCTGTCTCGTGCTCGTGGCCCTCTGGCATGCGTGGTCCTCTGTCTGGCACGTGTGGCCCTCGTCTGGCGCTCATGGCCCTCTGTCTGGTGCTCGTGGCTGCTCCACTCCCAGGTCAGGCCTAGTGATTTATTGGTTTTCCTGCCTTTGATTAGGAGAAGCAGCCAGCGTGCTCAACTGTCTTTAATTGACAGCTAGCTCTCTCAGAGTCCATTGGAGGCCTGTTAGGGGCTTTCTGATTGAATGTAGCGATCATTCATTTGTTCCCTCTTCTTCCTCCCCTTCTCTCTGTTTTTAAGCAGCCTCTTCCTGTCTTCCTTGCCCTCTCTGCCTCCTCATCTAGAAGCTCCCATCTCAAAGCATAGGCACCTCTGCTTGCTCTTCTCATGGTTGTCTTTGGTGGCTGTTAATAATAGAGTTATTTTCCCCTAAAACCATCTGCCCTTCCTGACTTTTCTGTTATTGTTGAGGGCACCACCGTCCTCCAGATCACTTGGGCTCACAGCATAGGGGTCATCCCTCCCCAGCCTGTAGCCATCCACCTGTCGAGTACTGTCAACTCAGACTGATCTCCCTAAAGCTCAGACTTGACTGTATGGGTTTGATAGCCCCCGCCCCCACTTTCAGTCAGCTCCATCCAGGATCAGATGTTTGACTTTTAAAGCCCTCCAAACATGGCCCTTTTGTACCTTCCCACTCTTGTTCCTCTTTATGCCCCCTTTCTCCTCCCACCCCCACATGCTCTGTGATCCAGCGACATCGGCCCCCTTGAACTAAACACTGACCTCTGACCTGGATGCCCCCTCTCCCCAATCTGGGCATCTTCCTAGCTCTTCCCCATTCTCTCCTCATCTCTGCCTCCTTCAAGTCTCAGTTAAACTCCCCTTCCTGATTCCCCACAATGCTGGTGTCTTCTCATGAACTGATCACCATTGTATCCTGCCTATAACGTGTTTGTATGGAGTTGTTTGCATCTTGTTTTCCCCACTAGATTATAAGTACCTTCCAAGCAAGGACTTTCTTTGCATTTGCCTTTCTCTGTACCCCCAGGGCTTAGGACAGTGTTTGGCATACAGTAGGTATTTAATAAATGCTTGTTGACTGACTGTCATGCATCCAGGACTTGAACTCAGGTCTTCCTGGCTCCCAGACCAGCTCTCCATCTCCTTTGTCATGCTACGTCTCAGAGATATATGACATATGTACATATACATAGATGTATAAGTATCTAGAGTAAATGTAAGGTATGGTAGTTGGGGAAAGAGAGCATAGGCAGCTGGAGGCATGTGGGGAATCAGGAAAGGTGTCATGTCAGGGTGGTGGTAGAGCCAAGGCTTGGAGGAAAAGAAGAATTCTCTGAGATGGAGATGCACCAATGGACACTTCAAGCAGGGGAGGGTCGCTTGTACAAAGGCAAGGAGGTGGGAAATGGAGAGCCACATCTGGGAATAGGGAGAAGTCCAGTACAACTCAAAGTTATGAGAAGGGGAATAATGGTCAATGAGGTTGGAAACATAGGTCGGTGCCAGGTTGTGAATGGCTGGAAAAGTCTATATGAGGATCCAAGGATGTAAATGAACATTTCTCAAATAAGAATCACAAACTATTAACAACTGCCTGAAAGAATGCTCCAAATCATTAATATTAGGAGAAATGCAAATCGAACGACTTTGTGCCACAAAGAGGCAGAGATGACAAAAAATGGGAGCAGATTGCCCCTTCCCCATTGTGACTTTCCCCATCTCAATTTCTATATATCACAGTTGGCATAAAAAATTAAATGGGGATTTGGGGGGAGTTTTGTGGAAGCCTCAGACGGCACACGAAGGCCAGCAGACAGCGCAGAAAAGGTTTAGAAACTCAGAAATGCATAAAATATATGTCTAGTATCATATAATATCAGCATGTCTTTTAAAGCCATGAGAATTCTGACTTTTTCTCTGGTACAAAGGAAGGGACAAAACATTTCCAGATCATGGGTGTGCCATCCCTAACCCCCATGATGTGGAAGGGATAACCTAGTCAGTGTTGGAGAAATTGTGGGGTGAGAGGTGCATTAGTACATTGTTGATGGAGCTTACAGCGTTTTGGAAAGTAATTTGGAATTAAGCAAATAAAGTGACTGAACTATCCCTACCTTTTGACCCAGAAATTCCACTACTGACCTCATACCCTAGGGTGGCCATAGGTAAGAAGAAAGTTCTCACTGCACTGACAGCAACACTTTTTGTGAGAGCAGAGAATTGGAGACACAGGAGAAGCCAGCTGATTGGGGAGTGACTGAACAAATGGTGGTCCTTGGATAGAATGAAATGCTCATGGGCTTTGACAAAAGATGAATGTGATAGAGAGAGAGAAGCCTAGAAAGAACTCCGTGAACTGATGCAAAGTGAAGTCAGCAGAGACAAGGAAATAATAAACACAGTGACTCTAATCATGTAAATAGAAAAAAACAACCGTAGATTCACCGAGAAGGTGAATGTTGCAAACTTCACTTCGGTCAGACTGATGTTCTGCTTCAAAATACAACGCTTTTGTGAATTTTGCCTGTTTCAGGTATTGCCCCAGTGGGGAGCTGCTTCTAGCCCAGGGGTGGGACCCTGCGACCTTGAGGCCACATGCAGCCTGCCAGGTCCTCGAGTGTGGCCCTTAGCATTTGTTCTGGGTCGAAGGGCCACCCTTGAGGACCCAGAGGGCCGTGTGCAGCCTCCAGGCCACAGTTTTCTTATCCCTGTTCAAGCCTATCACCACATTATAATAATCTGAATGACTTTTTACTGACTTTTTGAATGATTTTAGATTTTTTTTGCTCCTAACTGGCTTTGAGATCATCCTGTTAGTCTTTTCTCATTGGACGTTTTGAGAGGTGGTTTGTTTTTGACTCTGATGGTTTATTTTAAGTGGTCACTTCTTCTCCTGCCTCCTTGGACCCATCTGTAAACAGCCTCCTCATCTCCCCCTTTTCCACCGGGGCTCGGGATGGGTCTGGTGGTTTCTCAGGCACTGGACTGTGGCTTGGGGAGGGATGGGCCCCCCTCTTGTACCCTTCACCCTTCCCCCACTGAACTGGCTCTCCTTGCTTTGCAGTATCTCAGTTTGACATGGAATTCTACATCAGCGGGCTTGCACCTATCTGTGACCAGCTTGTGGTGCTTTCATATGTCAAGGAGACCTCAGACAAGATGGTAATGATTTCTGGGTTCTGATACACAGATACTTGTGAGGTTGTTTTAAAAATGACACAAAATTATTTGGAAACGCTGAGTATTTTGGGGCCTAAATGGAACTCCCAGACATAGAGAATGAAGCCCACTGCAGTGACACAGACCAGCATCTCTGCCTTCCCCGAGCTGTGCTATCCTGTGTCCACTGCTTCTCCCCCCACTGAGTGAGAGAGGGGGTAAAGAATTCCTCTCACTGTTAGAGGGAACGGCGTTGACATTGTGCATTAGCAGAAATGATCACCGTGAACGTGATTGGCTCCAGTGTGAGGGGGTCAGGGGAATTACTAAGAGGGCAGTTACTTCATTTTTCCCTATGCCACGGACACACTCATTCATCCCCCTATAGTGTAGGGATTCTGATGAAATGGATATTCCCACCCTAAAATCGAATGTAGCCTACTCTCACTTGTCCATGCCTTAAAAAAAAATAGATTTTAAAATAGATTTATATTGCAAGATTGTGTTTTTACATCACCTAGATTTCCTCCTCTATTTTCCTCCTTTTCCCCACCCCTATCCTGAGGGCCATCCCTCATAGCAGAGAGTTTAAAAGGGGAACTAAGCAAAATTGATCAAGAAACTGAAAAAAAATCTGAAGTTATGTGCATTTTTCCACACTCGTGGACCCTGACCTCTGCAAAGGAGCACAGCAAAGTGTCTTCTCCATATATCTCTTCTTTGGGGTCATGCATGTTCAAGCAAAGCTATGCAGGTAGACAACACAGCCCGTAATCTAGACGTCTTTACCTTTGCTTGTAGAGTGACGTGTAGTCTGATCAGACACTCTCAGAAATAGCCTTCCCAGCCTGCCACAGGCCCATTGCCAGCCTGGCCCTGATCTTACTTGCCAGGGACACAACTGGGCAGGAAAATCAGAAAGTACAGGTGAATCCAGACAGCTGGGAATTGATTGGGAAAGACTTGATTTCAGCAACTGTGCTTAAAAGGACAATTGATTGGACAACTGTTTTTAATAGTAGATTCTCATTGTCTGTGTCTTGCTTATTTCTGAATAGAAGAACTAAGGGGGACAAAAAAACCTTGGAAGGCCCACTTTCAGAGGGGAAGATGCTCAGGAAGGTTTCTCTGACAGCACACTTGCATTAGGAAGTCATTGCTATGGTAACCAGAAGCTCTGGATGCCCATGTTGCTAGGCAACGGAATGCTGTAGGCTTAAGTGAGCACTCCAGCCTCCAGAAATCGATAGGGTTTGTGTCTAGCCCTATTGCAGGACATCAGTTTATTATTTTATTTTAGGGAAAAAATAGCACTGGCTCCCGGGGGAACGAACACAGGCTGTTGTGATGTGGGTGGAGGGGAGAGGACGATAAAAGGAAAGCAAGAAACCAAGAGGTCAAATGGAGAGAGGAAAAACTTAATAAATAATTGACAAGGATGGCAGAAGCCTTTGTTAATGAAAAGCATTATTGGAAAGGATTTGGAACAGAGCAAGGAGCGGGGGGGACACATTGGGAAGAGTTTTCCAAGCAGGAAGAAGGCTCGGGGTGCCTTTAATATTAGTCAAGAGGCTTCCTGTTTGGGGACTGGATCCAGGGTGGGGGGTTACTGTTGATTCTCTTTTAACCACCAAAGGAAGCGTTAGTTCCCCAAGTGGGAGCTAATAGGACTCGCAGAGTGAGTCCAAAAGGAAAGGCAAGTCAGGCTGCTCTGAAGTGTCCCTTTGTGACTCTGGCAGATTCTCACAGGCTTCGGGCCCTGTTCTCTGGGCTTTGTGTTCTGACTTCTCCTTCACAGAAGTGGCCAAAAGGTACACTTCCTGTGGTGACCCCGGCTCAAGTGACCGTGGTTTGCTCAGTTTTCTTACAGTTTTGGAAAGCAGACCAATCAGTCAGAAAGCATTAATTAAGCCCTCCCTCTATTCTAGGCCTTTGTGCTGAGTTTGGGGGTTAGAGAGACAGCAGGTGTGTGACTGTGTGTGTGTCTGTGTGTATGAGAAACATTCAGAGTAGAAGCTTGGAAGCTAGCGGGGAGGGCTTTCACAGCTGGGGGGACCAGGAAGTGCCTTCTTCGGCACCTGGTACTTCAGCTGATTCTGGAAGGAAACTAAAGATTCTAAGAGCCCGAGATATGAAGGGAGAGCATCCCAGGCAGGGGCTACAGCGGGTGCAGAGGCATGGCAGTGGAAGATACAAAAGCAACACGCAGGCCCTCGTGGCTAGTGAGACTGCCTTTGCCTTTCATTCACAGAGCACCCCGTGGGCATTTTCTTTGCTCTTCCAGGTGCCCCCTGGTTCAGGCCGAGGTTCCCCCCAAAGGAGTATCATCATCTGGTGCTCAAGGGTTGATTTGAAAATGAATTCAGAAAGTGTGGAAAAGCCAGTGTTATGAGAAGGGAGCCTTGTGGCCTGCCCTGGGCTCTCCATCCTAGGAAGGGGGCAGATCCACCATTATTGGGCTTAAGAAGAAGCCATTTGGGTAATCTGTGGTCATGTGACAAAGGGAGGTTTTCTCTCCTTTCCCGCCAGGAGAGGGAATACTGTGCCCGGCCCAGATTGGACATAATTCAGCCGCTTCCAGAGACCTGTGAAGAGATCTCTTCTGATGCCCTCACAGTGAGAGGTTTTCAGGAGAATGAATGTAGAGACTACCACCTGGGTAAGGAGGGACAGAGATGGGGGTGGGGCTGTTTAATTCTTATACTGGGGCTCTCCCCCGACTTGTCCTCAGGACTCTAGAACATTTGGTTTTCTTTTTGTAAAAACACTCTTCACCCAGAAATTTAACGAGCAGATTCACACACACACACCCCTATATACATATTTATGTGTCTGTGTGTATTTTCATATACATATATGTATGCATATATACATATATGTGTAATATATAAATACATTGTATATGTATTATGTATAATACATATAAAACTATGCACATATGGTTTATATATCCTATATATTATAGGTGTGTGTGCATATATACCTGGATACATAGGCACAGGCACACACACACATCCACACAGATCTCATGCTTCATTTTACTTTATTTCACTCGGATGTTTCAGCCCATGGTGTCATGTCTCTTGCATTCAGAGCAGTTTTAGGTTATAATAGAATGAGTCCTAGACTCGTAGTCCAAAGGTCTGGATTCAAGCTCTGGTGCCATCTGCTTAGCAGCTTCTGACAGTGGGTGCTGCAACTGCTGAGCCCTGGCTCTCCTGTCCATGAGATGGGACAAGGAGATGTCAGCTACAGCCTGCCCCAGCATGATGTTTAGGCAGGAAATTTAGGAAACACTAAAGAACCACAGAGTTCAGCTGCTGCCTCTGTTTGTCCACAATAAAACCATCTCATGTTGTCTCTTCTCCAGCTTTGAGACTTTGTGCCTGAAACTGCTTCATAAATCAGGGCAGATGATTGAAATGTCTAATTTACAGTTGTTTCTGTTGCTTCTGTCTAGCAGATGGGGAGAGGTTGGGTTGGGGGGGTCACAAAATAAGTAGGGAAGACCTGCTAAGTCATGGGGACCCTCAGCAGGCACAGAGTAACTAAAACAAGCTGGAATCAGAACCCCCACAGCCAGATGACCAAGCCTGCCGAGAAGGGCTTGCTGCTTGGTTGGGGTGTTTCCAGGCCAAACTCTGGTGAACAGGCGCCTTTAAAATCCCGAGACAATCCCTAGGTGGAAGTGGTAGTGGGGGCCGTGATGTGAAGACACTTCTTCTTCCTCTTTTTGCAGGGAGTCCCGAATAAGGGGAAGCCTTGAGGTTGTTTTCCCACCTTGTCAAAATCTAAACTCTCTCTTCAGCTGGGAGGCATCGTGTTCTGTTTTCACTCAAAGCCAACTTTGCCACCTACTTATAAACCCTTCAGAATTGGGGTTTGATAATTGAATTCCCCATGCAACCCTAACAGGCCACCTTGTAAATACCAGCCTGTGTGATGCATTGTGCCCCCAGGGGGGGGTGGCATCTATCACTGACGCTTTCTGTGGCCTTGACCTTGATGGTGAAGAGACGTTTATTGCTGGCTCTACGGCGTAATTGTCCTGTGAAAGTAGAACAGTGTTATAAATGGCCATAAATAAAGTTTATACACGGTAGATGAATCAGAACACGCAGGAAGAAATGGGCTCTTTTGAATACTGTATTGCAGTTGAAGTCAGAATTTAAATTTACTGGGACATGGAGCATCAAAAGCCATCTTAAAGTGGAAAGCACTCGGGGTGGGTCCTGCCTCTTTTCCTTACTGTTTTCTTTAGACAAAGAGCATTTTTTAATGGCCCTCTCTTCCTCCCCTTGTCTGTAGAGTACTCCGAAGGGGAATCACTCTTTTATATTGTCAGTCCTCGAGATGTTGTTGTGGCCAAGGAACGGGACCAAGATGATCACATCGACTGGCTCCTTGAAAAGAAAAAATACGAAGTAATTGCTGTGAAACTTTATGTTTCTTTTTTAAAATGTGCTTTGTATGAACTGCAGGTATTAAATGAGGCCTTAGAACATGAAAAGGGAAGCAGAGTCTTTAGCTCAGCTCAACAAACTCTCAGTCTGTCATTGCAATGAAATGTCAGAGTCTCGCAGAAATTCTGAATCCTGCTCTTAAATAACTTGCAAGGCCACATCCCCAAACTGGGAAGGCAGCTTTCCAAGCACAGCAGACCATTGTGAGAAGAGAATGATGGAATAATGTCTGACCAGTTCATATAGGCTCAGTTCAGGTGAAGCTAACACGGCGACATTCTACTGTTTCCTTTAAAGTAAAGATGATTTCCCCAGCTTTGATACCAACAAAGGTGATAGAACCACTTTATCCAAAGGGAAGTGAATATATGTGCTTGATTCACATTGATGGGAAGGCAGGGTTGAAAAATTAAAGATTTGGAGACTAAAGGATGTTCACTTATTTCCTCACTTAAACTGCTCCATAACAGCCTTTATATTGCTAACCTCCTAACATGGTCCACCTGGGTATTCATCAAAGGCTTTTATGAAATCGGTCACTTTATGTTGTTAAAAAAAATGAAAGGAGAGAGGGAGAAAAGGAAGGAAGGAAGGAATAAAGAAAGAAAGAGAAATAATTGAGTCAGCCATGCGTGGAATTGTTGCTTCACAGCCTCATTCGTTCCCATGGGGTTGCACCAAAAAGTAGAAACCTCCCAGTCCAAAGGCTAATGATCGATTTCAGTGTTTCCGGTTCCTGTTATGGTTGTCAAGGAGCAATTCCAGTTCAGATATCTCTTTGATTGGCAAAGGCAGACCTGCAAAATTTCCTGTGTGTGGAGAACTTGGGATTAGGTCATCTGTTTCTAGATATAGGAGATACAAATCCCATCACTGGGTGTGCAGGGTGGGGCAGGCTACCTGGTTGGAAAAACAACAGAAGGGAAACCTAAAAGGGCTGTTTTCAGCCTGCTCTGGGGATTGTTGATGCAAGTAAACTTTTTTTTTAATTAACTAGTAGATTTTGTTGGATTTGCATGATTTTGATCCCAGCACAGTGACCCCTGATGAAAACAGAAGCAGCCTTCCTCTTAGTTGACTGCTTTTGTTTCATAATTTAATTTCAGATATGTTTGTTCAACCATGACATCCAAAGTCCTCAAATAAAGTCCATGAAAATCAGAAAGCAGATGCCTTATTTATATGGTTGAGAACTTTAGGTATCATACAAAGAAGTGAGCTTCACTCAGGCCTCTCTTTCTGTTCCTTCTCTCTGGTTATGTTCATGTAGGAAGCTCTGATGGCTGCTGAAATTAGCCAAAGGACTATTAAAAGACACAAGATTCTGGTGAGTACAGAAACCATTGTTGAAATCTAGCATTTGCTTTTGGGAGGTTTATAGTGGGAGACACAGCCCATTGTGAAGAATAGAGGGGCTTCAAGCTAGCCTTGGTCATCAGTAATGCTGAATAAAAGCTTGCTGACCATTGGCTGCCAAAAGTAACAAGAGGGAATTAGGTCTGCTTACTGGGCTGTTTGAGAGAATAAGTCACTAGCCTTGGGAGCTCTCTTGTGAGCTAGGCTCGTGAGAAGCCCTTTCTGGGTGTGAGAGCCTAGGACATAGATGGGCAAAATCCTCTCTGGCCAGATTGTTGGAATGAAGCACTTTGGAGAAAGAGACTCTTTCTGTCTCTTCGCGTGTGACAGAGCTGTGTTTCTCTAATGTTGCTGAATTACTGACAGTGTGTATTCACCTTACACATCGCTCTTCTAAAACCCCTTTCATTTGTGAAAAGTACAGTTAGGAAAAAGAAGTGCATGACAGCTTTGCTAACTTCATTGTGAAGTTAAGGGGGAGGAGCAGGAGCAGGGTGGGGCAGGATGAGGGAGGCAGGACTGACTCCAAAGCTGAATGGCACCTTAAGAGGTGGTCACTTGATGCAGGCCCTGATTTGGCAGAGAAGGAAACTGAGCTCACTGCTGGCCTGTCGCTCAGGTTAGACACCACAGTAAGAGATTGCCCTTCCTCCCCGCTCCTGACCCCTCAAACATGCCAGTGCAGCCCTAGAAACCACAGGAGACACTACATGATTGAAGAAACACAGGGAGAGGGAGTCAGGCACACACATTCCTCCTGTCTGGGGCATGTTAATTTACCACCTGTTTTTTTTTTTTAAAGCAGTTGGGGTTAAGTAACTTGCTCAAGGTTACACGGCTAGTCATTATTTATGCGTGGGTGCTCATTTTCTGAGGCCGGATCTGATCTCGGGTCATCCCAACTCTGAGGCCGGCGCTCTTACTCACTGCGCCACCTAGCCGCCCCTACCACCTGTTTTAAGAAAGAAAAACGGAGGAAGCATTTGCTCTATTTGAGGGCTCATCCTTACAGACTAGAGACTGACTTGCACTCACAGAAATTACAGAATTTTCCCCAGCCAAACTGAAGGAATTAAGCATGGTACCAAGTCCCTTGTAAGGGGGCACAGTCTCTCTCAGATGGCAGCTTTACCCTAGCATCTCCCCTCATTCCCCAGCTAGGACTGGAATAGAGGAGTCAGCTCACATTTCCTGTCCAGGAAGCAGAGGCACAAGCTTCAGCAGCTTAACTGAGGACCAAGAATAGCTTCAGGGATTAGCATCGGTCCCTAGGTTTCAAGAGAGAATGACCACCTTCAGTTGTTTTTATTCATTCAGAAAATAACCACATCTTCCATATGAACCAAACTCAGAGGGCAAGAAATTAGTTGCAGAAAAGAATTTTTCTTGCCAAGAGGAGCATATGGTGAGAGCTTTGGGTGTGACAAACCTGAGAAAAAAAGTGGAAATGGTTGGCCTGGGGATTTCAGAAATAAAAATGGACATTTAGTGTTAGAGCACTGGGCCTGGATTCAGGAAAACTTAAATTCAAATCCTATCTCAGATGCTCACAAACCGGGTCACCGTGGGCAGAACCAGATGACCTTCCGAGTGCCTTCTAGCTCTCAAGTGTCTGATCCCACAAGTCTTCGAGCAAGCCAGAAAACCTAATACGTTATAACCTGTTCGCATACTTTTTCTTGGAAGTTGTTATGCAGGCTGATGGGGTGTCTTTGTTTCTCTTCCATAGGATATAGGCCTGGCCTATATAAGTCACCTGGTGGAGAAAGGGGAGCATGACATGGCAGCCCGGTAAGAACACTTCTGCTGTCTTCTTCAGCTCCCTGGGCACAGTCACCATTTTGGTGTAGGAACAGACTAGAGACAATTTCTCACCTGCACTGATCTGAATTTGATTTCTTTGTGTCTCCAAAAGTTTGACAAGGGAACTACTTGGGGAATAAGGGTTCCAGCAAGGAAGAGAAAGTTCTTGGATCAGCCTGTTTTATGTAGCCACCAACTGTACCAATTTTATCAAAGAATTTATACCAGTTAGAGGAAAAACTCCCTAAGATCTAAGGAAAGAGATCAGTCCAGATGGAGTGAGTGGTCAGTACCATGGAGAGCAGAAGCCCGAAGAATACCTGGCTGTGATGGTCCTCCATCTCCATAGTCATTCATATTGGGTGTAGGGAGATGATAAGGGTGTCCCAAGGTCTGAGAGGTGCAGGAGGCCTGGGCTGTGCTCTCGAGACTTTATTTTAGGATCCCAGAAATTACTAGAAGAAGAGTAAGCTTTTCTAAGTATCTCCATACTACAGGTAACTTGATAGAGTTATGATTTTCTCAGGCCACTTCAGTAGTATAATGTCAGTAGTATATTTTCTAACATGTATCAAGAAGTGTCTTAAATAGATAACTATGGTTCAAGAATCACATAATTGAATTCCTTCAAGTGGACCAGATAAATAGACTATACCATGCATTTCCCACAAAACAGAGGAAAATTGGACCAGCAGTACCTTTGGCAAAGCGATGTGTGTGTGTGTGTGTGTGTGTGTGTGTGTGTGTGTGTGTGTGTGTGTGTGTGTAGATACACATTCATGTATATGTGTATCTTTTTATGACTCCAAAAATTTGAAAAGACAGTTACTTGGGTAATAAGGATTCTGTGTGTATGTGCTCACACACATATATACACATACACGTACATGTGTAGTCTACAATATATATATATATATATGTATATATATATATAAATGTGTATGTATATGTGATTTATAGATATACATGTATATACTTTCATATGCATATATATGCTTAAAATACATTAAGTCAGTAAGTGGGTAATGATAACTGTTTTTCAAACTGGGGAAATGCTATTTTGTACATTGTGTTTATAGTTTTTCACTCATTCATTTTTTTCCTCTATGATGTTTTCATTCCCAGCAAATGTCAGAAAGTTCTTGGGAAGAATGCAGCTCTCTGGGAGTATGAAGTTTACAAGTTTAAAGAAATAGGACAGCTTAAGGTATGTCAGACCTATGTCTCCTTGGCTACCTTGTATGCTACATTTGCTGTAGAATTGGACATTTTGAAGCCTGCAGTCTCCTCCTCCATAGGCAGAGCTTGCACCTCTGTTCCCTTGGCTCTCTCACCACACCCACTGTGTCCCAATGCTCACCCTGGGTGTGACCCTGAGGAGCTGCCCACCCCAGGCAGATCTCTCAGACCAGAGGTTCAGAGCCCATGCCCATCTACACTGGGAGAGGGGCCTTCCTTACCAGTGAAGTCAGAGACAGCTCAGTGAGGCTGAGTCAGCGGCCTCCTGGAGCCCACACTCTGTGTGGGCCTTGCCATATTGTTCTCTGCCTTGGGCCAGGGCAGCCTCTGCTGTGTCCATTCTGCCTGGTCTCCTCAGCATGACTGGATTTCCTATGGAACTGCATTCTATTGCCGGCAGTTCTGAAGATGAGAGTCTGTGTCCAGCACAGCTTCTTCATGCGCTACCCTTTCCTCTGCCTAGAGGGAGGACGCTTGGACTCTTGTCCTCCCTCGCTTTGCTCTGTGGTGTGTGCACATGCTGCCGGTTGGCCCTCTATGCTCATGGGTTGGAAGCTCTGCCAAGCTGTGTGCGCTGGTGGCCAGGCCTTGAAGCGTGGTACCAGTTGTCTGCTTTCTCCATGCATGCAGGAGAAGCGTCTTACACCTGAGCTCTGGCGCTCTCTCCCCTTGCTCCTGCTACCAAACTGTCGTAGAGTCTGGGCTGGCCACTGAACCAGTGAAAGCCCTACCCGGCTTCCCAGGCTTCTCCTTTTCTTGGTAGAGGAAGAGACCAAGAGCCAGGTATTCTGAACTTGAATCCAACCTAAAGTGAGAATGTGATTGCCAAGAAACCATGGAAACATTGGGAGGAAGTGTCCACTATGTCTGCAGTCTACACAGAGTGATATGTGCCCTGCAGTTTAGAAGGGCAAGTGTCCAGAGAAGGTCTTGGTTGGAGTAAGATCCCATGACTTGGTTGTGTCAGGTCAATGCAAGAGAGAAGGAAATCTCTCAAGAGTGGAATTCTGAAGACAGCACCATTGCCACTCATGAGAGAAAAGAGGTCGTTTCCCAGAGAAGTTGGTGTGGACGCATTGGGAGCTCATCACAGGGGATGAATATCAGGGCATCACATCATTCTTCCTGAGGAGTATCTGGAATGATCAAGTGATGAAGGAGCTGCCACCAGCAGTGGCTTCTGAGGAGGCAGAATGGGCTTTTGTAGCCCTCTTGGGTTGGGAAAAAAGCATCAGAAATGGTCGAGCCACACCTGGGAGGAGAGAAGGAAAAAAGGAAGGGTTGATGGAGACGAGGCAGAAGTCCTCGCCTTTGTTCACATGTTTTCTTCCCTTAGAGAAGGGTCTTTGCAGGAAGAAGGAGAGTAAGCTTCGCTGGAGGCCTTGCTGGGGAGGGGGTCAGAGAGCCACGTCCCCAGGCCCACCCAGACAGCATCCCCACAGGAGCATTCACCAAAGATTATGGAGAAGCGGGGAGCTTTCCCGACCCTAGTGATGCTCCAGAATCCTGATGAGCATTGAAGTCTCTAGCTTGTCTGACTGACTGCTTCTGGAAGCCGTCACCCAAGACTGGGGGGACCATACTGGATTACCAGGTTCAGCTCAGTGCCTGGCCCCAGGGAGTAGCTATGTAACCAGTGCTTGTTGATTAGTTTTAGGAAGAGCAGTGCGGAGTCAGTGTATGTGCAGAGTGGAAATCATACCAACCATGCATGTGCTATAGGAATTCGGTTGGATTAGCTCAGAAGAGCAGATGTGTGACTTTTGGTCCAGAATGGAACAGGGACTGTCTCCAGGTGCTTGAGGCTCTTCCATAGAGGAAGGATGAGATTTGTCCTTGGTCCCATGAGGGCAGAGTGGGGAGCAGGAAATGGGGCTTCAGCTGTACTCGGGCTCTACATAAGACCTCCAGACTCCAGTGGCTCCTGTGTCCAGCAGTGAGCTTTTGTGCAAAAAGTGGCATGATAGGGAAAGGAAATGCCTCAGGTATGTAAAGGAGAAGGGGGGCCAGGTGGGTGTTTGGGGTCTTCCCTGGTGGCCAGGCAATGCCAGAGGTCCTGGGGAGCTGTCTAGGGCTTCACAGCATTTGGGAAGAAGGAGATGAAAACTGCATAAGGCAGGGGGAAAGGATGACAGCATCAGCTGTTGGGAGTTCTGCCCTCCTTGGTGAGCTCACGGCTCTGTGGGAGTGGGTGCCTTTTGTGAATACCAGAGGAAAAGGGGGGAGATCTCAGCTGCCTCTTGTGCGATTTCATTGTTAACCGAGGAGCCAGGAATTGTGACTGGGGATGCTCTGATTCTTTCCATCAGTGGATGTTAGGATAACCATTGGCAAATTGGAATTCATTGCTAGACACTAGCCCTTCTTTTCTCTAACAGTCTCTCTCTCTCTCTCTCTCTCTCTCTCTCTCTCTCTCTCTCTCTCTCTCTCTCTCTCTCTCTCTCCCTCTTTCCCCCCTTGCTTTATGTCTATTTAAACTCAGTAATCCAGAAAGGGTATATGAAGATCTTTCTAGAATACAGTGCTAGCTGATTCACTCTAACAGGTTTCAGAAATGGCTTTCTTTAAAGTCCTGCTAATGAGAGGAGACTGCTGTCTTTTGTCAGGATTTTTCCTGGTTCGGTACCTTGGGCCATCTCAGACACTGACATTACATGTGTATGAGGCCTCATTTCAGTTCTGTCCCAGGAGCATGAACCCATTTTCCCATGAAGTCTGGAAGTGCTTTTTAATAGAGACATGTTTCCCTTTCAGTATTAGTGTCGAGAGAGATGATGGGTATTTTTGGTTCTGTCTGTGCCATTCAGCAGATTTTAAAATGCAAAATATTTTCAGGTTTGCTGAAGGACCTCTTTCCTATCTCTGTCTTTTCCAAATGCTATGTTTCTGCCTTTGTCAGTTACCCCTTGATGAGAGGAATTGGATGACTTGGCTTCACCCAGCAGTTTAGCTATTTACCTGGTTTGTCTCTTGGCCTCACCTGGAAACATTATGCATAACTATGGAGGGTATAGGAGTTCAATAACAGGAGAACCCCTGGATGAGGGATGAGCCTTGCCTGGAGTTCTGGATTTCCTTCTGGTGACCATTGGCTCATGGCTCCTTAGCTGACGTGGACGGACCTGGGACTCTGTCAGTGCCGGCCTTTACTTCACTGGATGAGACCTTTCTCTGTAGGACACACACATGTGTCCTTCCCTCGGTGCTTGGGGGCATTGTCTGTGCACCGGAGGCTTGCTCTGGCCCTCTCCATGTTCCCTCAAGAGTCACGCCAAGGTGCCAGCCATCTGTTCCCTTGCTCAGTGACTAGCCCACCTCCCTTTCCAATCCAGGGGATCCTTAATGATGTCTTACACCATTTGTGTACGTGGCTTAATAACATGTTGCCGATTACTTTCATTCCCTTCCTATACTCTTTGGGTCCCCAGCAGTTTTGGCTCTTTTATAGCCTAGGAATTCTCACAGAACAAAAAGGATCAAGAGTGTAGCGTGCCCAGAAAACGGCGTGCACCTGAACAGTGCTCTCTGTGGCTCGCCCATCCGAACACAAAGGCTGGCAGGTTCTCCCACAGTGCAAGTGTTTCACCCACCAGCCTGGCAGTAAGTGTGTGGCCTGGCTTAGTGCCCAGATCCCCCTCTTCATGTGGGGGTCCCTGGTGACGTCAGTTACAGCCCATCCTAGGCAGTCTTGGCCACGTCCACCCCCAGATCCTCTGCTGAGCCTCCGTTCCGCACCAGAAGCCTTCCTTTCTGCCCTCAGAATGGCACCGCTTCCTTGGATGGGACCAGGGCAGTGCCCGGGCCGGCCACCTGCTCTCCATGGGAAGCTGACCTGGCCCTGTTGTTTCTTGGGCAGTCTCTCTCACGCTTCTTCCATCCATATGTCTGTCCTCAGGAATGTGCTGTGGTGGGGTACAAAGCATTTCTACTTCCAACAGGTTTGTGATGTCAGAGGCCCGACCATTACTGTCCCATTGTATAGATGCAGAAACAGCGCAGAGGGCACCTAGCTCCTGAGTGGTTCAGGAAAGACAGATGTGCTTGTCCTGACTCCAGCTCAGCCCTGGCTCCCCCATGTGTCTGTCCATCACCCTCTGGGTCAGCAGTAACTTGTGCTGTTCACACCATGCAAGCTGCACCATCAGACGGCCTTAGGAGGAGAGCATCAGGGCTAAAAAGATGAACCTTTGTGACAAGAAGTATCTTAAGATCATCAGCCGCTCCTCCAAGGCTTGATCTATCTGGGCCCAGCCTCTTGTCCATCTTCAGTGCCTGTCCTCCATGGCATGGTAACAGAAGATCTCTCTAGGCCATTCCTCTGGCCGTGTGTCCTGACCATGATGAAAGACAGTCATCCCCCCTCTTTGGAGGGCTCACAGGCCTCTTCCCAGAGGTGATGCCCATCACATAGCGCTATCTTCATGTGGCACAGCCACAGTGCTCCCAGCCTGCAGGGAAGTCCGTCAGGAGGACCAACGGACACTCCTAGCTCCTCAGTGCCTTTGAGCTCAGGAAGCTCAGTGTCAATTGTGGCAGAAGGCTGTGCTTGGCTTCTGTTGTTTTGACCCTCATTTTCTTTCCCTTCTGTCCTCTAGGCTATCAGTCCCTACCTACCAAGAGGGGATCCCATTCTGAAGCCTCTCATCTATGAAATGGTCCTGCACGAGTTTCTGGAGAGCGACTATGAGGTACCAGAGCTTAGCGCCTTCCCGTCCCTTCTTTCCTCTTATATGGACTGAGCTGACCTGACTGCAGTCAGACCCCCCACCCTGTGCAGGGATGGCAGTGCCACAGCCACCACATCTAGAGCCAAGTATGAGAATGCGCCTGGAGTAGAGGGCTTGGGGACAATGCAAGGTGGTAAGGTGGCTGGGAAGGGGGGTGGCCACAAGGGGCTCTGAATGCCAGCTGGAGGCCTTTCCTCACCCAGGGGACATCACAGGACCCGTTCCTCTCCCTACCCCCAGGAATACAGGATCCTGCGGTCCAGCTATTATTCCCACTGAGGCCAGAGGAGCTTAGGTGAGGGAGTCCTAGGCTCAGTAGGTGCGTTTGTATTCCAAGCCCTGACTCTGGGTCATTCAGTCAGTCAGTGCCTGCTGGGTGCTGTGCTCAGGGATACAAAGGAAAGTGAAAGCCAAGGGTTTTCTGCCCCGAGGGGCTCACAGTCTGGTGACTGTCCAGTGCTCTGTTCCCTTCACCTCCCCCACCCTGTCCTAGTCTCCCAGCCAGTCAGGCTGCGGCCTGCAGGGATCCTTCTGAGCTGCAAAGTGGCCCTATGTGTGTTGGGGTCAGACCCCTCTGCCCTCTGGCACCCCAGCCTCCATCTCCTTCTCTGATCCACCCTTGCCTGAGGGTGGGCGGAGTCCACATCCCTCCCCTTCCTGCTTCCTTCACCACCCCTTTTGAAAGCAGCCTGTACCTCTCTGGGCCTCCCCTTTTACAACTTCTTTATCTGAAAAACACAGACTAGTCAGGACCTCTGGGCCCACCCTTTTCACTTGGACCCCGCAGGCTACTGCCTTTAAATATGATGTCCCCCGGTGACCCTTCTGTCCACCCTCTCCAGTGTCCCTTGCACTGAGAATCAGAGTGGTTGTTCAGAGGAGTTCACCTTAGCAGGAGCTCATGCTGGGAGCAGGACAGCCAGTGGAGAAGTAGCCCTACAGATGCCACAGCCTTCCTGTCACCTCCAGCTACTGCCAGAGCCATCCTGCCATGAGGCACAGCCCTTATCCAGACACAGCAACCCTTCTCACTGCTCTCCAACACCTAGAGATGGCTGAGACCTTGGAGATTCTGGCCAGTTGCTTTTCAGGCACCTCCTAACTGTTCCTTGGCCATATAAACTGCAGGAGCCACACCAGCAGCAATGGTGCCAAGTGGGTCCTCACAGACCTCTATTAAGCCCCTTCTGTGTGCAGCCCTGCCAGCTCCCTGTCCTGGTTGTCAGGCTGCCTTGGGAGGCCCCAGCTCCTCAGATGGAGACTATACCAGCAGATTCTGTTGGACCCTCATTGGGTTAGGAGCTGATACACAGCTTTCCTTCCTTTTTCCTATAGGGCTTTGCAACATTGATCCGAGAGTGGCCTGGAGACCTGTACAATAACTCGGTCATCGTGCAGGCTGTGCGGGACCACCTCAAAAAGGACCCGCAGAACAGGACCTTGCTGCGGACTCTGGCTGAGCTGTGAGGGCCTTCTTGAGTGTCCTTCCATCCTGACCAGGCCTTATCTCCCTTTCCTTCCACTCCAAATTTCATGGGCTCTTGAGAGTTTTTTGCAACTTCCTTAAGAAAATGTCAGATTTTTTTCTCCCTCCCATCTCTCATGTGGATGGATTGATTTGGAACGCCTGCCCACTTAAATGTATAATTGCTCCATCATTTTCTTTTCATACTTCACCAGCATGAAAAGTGTGAGATTGAGGTCGGGAGTGAGTTTCCAGTTTCCTTTGCCTGGAGGAGTGAGGCTGTTTTTAATTAGCTGCAGACCAGCCTTAATTGTGCTATAAAAGGGCATCTCTGATTTATGATGAAAAAAGGGGGTCAGATCTACCATGAGATCTAAAGGTCACTCAGAGGGGAGCCAGCCTGAGGTCATTGTTACACCTCCTCCAGTCACGGCCCCTCCTGCCAGAAGGAGAAGCTGGCATGAACTTTGGGGGTCTAGGAGTCTGGAGGTGCCCCTGGGGCCTATCAGAAATTAGGCTAAAGCCTCACAAAGTGATAATTCAGCACAAAGATTAGGAAGGCCAGTTTTTTGTAGAAGGAAAGCCAAGGTTCAGAAAGAAAGAAGGCATTGAATCCATATTGGAGCTGTGGTAGGCCTTGGGGTCTCTTTGGCCAACCCCTCGTTTTAACCAGTGAAGACCCTGGGGGCCATTGGCTCCAGTGACTCCTCCAAGGTCATTTCGCTCATACCTGGCCTCAGTCCCCTTTTCTCTCCCCTATACTATGCTCCCCCCGCCTCATCCTCTATTTCATGTCCACCATTAATACCGGGTCATTTCTAAGAATCGTTTTGTTCCCAAATGGCCCCGGTGATTTTTGCAACATCTCTTTCTTCTTTGAAATTAGAAGTCTGGATGATCTTTCACTTAAAGGTGGCCTCTCTATGCTGGGCCTCCTTCCCTTCTCTCTCTGTACTCTCTCCCCTCCTCAGTTCTAGGGGCTTCATTTTCATCTCTTGCAGATGAGCCCAGATCCCTGCTTTACACCTTAGCCTGGTTTCTGAGCTCCAGGCCACAGCACCAGCTGGTCACTGGACTTTCCAAAGTGTGCATTCCCTAGACCTGTCCAATGCCACGCACCCAAGGCCATGCTCATCAGCCCCTCCAGGCACCTCCAGACTTCAGGGCCCTGAGCTCAGAGCTTGGCCGTCATCCTTGGCCCCTCCTCCTCCCTCACCCCACACATCTTTTCACTTCCCCAGTCTGGCCCAGCAGCCCCCTGCCTCAGGTCTCTCTCCACATCAGTCCATTCTCATTGACATCTACTATCGACCAATCTGGGGCCTTCCTGCCTCCTTGCCTTTGTCCTGACCCTCCCTCAAGCCTGAGCACTGCCCTTTTGTCCTCCCGCTCACTGGGTGTGTGTCCCACAATCCTTGGTGCAGTTCTCAGAGCTGTGACTGACCAGCTGCCTGACCTTTCCTTCTCAGGTACACCTATGACAAGAGCTATAGCCAGGCCCTCCAGATCTACCTGACACTCCGCCACAAAGATGTCTTTCAGCTCATCCACAAGCACAGCCTCTTCAGCTCCATCCAAGACAAAATTGTGCTGCTCATGGACTTTGATTCAGAGGTGCGTCTGTCCCTCCGTCCATCTGCACTGCTGCTGCAACATTGTCTCTGTCCTCACACTTTGGTCCTTAGAAGGCATAGCCGCACCTTGAGAGTGCTGGGCGCCTGATGGAGGCCCCGCCTTGAGTGTTATAGGGAGAGGCCGGGAGCTCTGGTGCCCACAATGATGGGGACGGGGCTCTGCAAAAGCCGGACCTCGGGGTGGCCGGGCAGTGTGTATAGACACCACCCTCCCGCTGACACCTCCGCAGAGGGTGGCTTCTGAGCGTGTGTCTCTCTGTTTCAGAAAGCCGTTGACATGCTTTTGGACAATGAAGATAAGATTTCCGTGAGTGTTTCTCGAATGTTTGGCCCACCAGCCCCGGCCCTGCCTGCCCCCGAGGCACAGAGAGGCTGAGCCTGCAGGGGGGCCGGTGCCTCATACCTGCTGGCTGTCACAGAGCCTCGTTCACACATCATCATTCTCATTTTTCTTCAGATAAAAAAGGTCGTGGAGGAGCTCGAAGACAGGCCAGAGCTGCAGCATGTGGTGAGTCCCACTCCCTTCCCTTTCTCTCCCCCATTGGAGGAGTTTATGATTTTGCCGTCAGCACAGCCTGCAGATGACTGCTTGGCCAGAGGAGCCTCTGCTTCCCGGGTTGGGGGCCCTGGTACCTGGGAGAACAGGCACATGCCCGCGTGTTCACAGAGCTGGCATCACAGCAGAGGAAAAGAGGATTCCTGCTCATGCTCCGTTGGCATCTTTCTCAGGGCTGTCAATGAGACGATTTCCAACGTGGTTCCTTTTCCCCTCATCTCATTACAGTCTGCATCAGATCTCCAACTACATTCTTCCCTCGGCCATATGACCCATGGGTCTCACACGCTGGCTAAGCACAGCCTGAGGAGAGGAGAGGATTCCCCTCACCTCTGTGGCCCCCACAGCAGCACCGTGCTTACACCCTCACATTCACGCGCCCCTGCCTGGCCCACCATCCCTGGTGGAAGGTCTCTATAGATCTCCTAAGTCCTCAGCTTTCCTGCAAGCCCTGAGCCATGTTCACTCTCATTTCTGGCTACTGCTGAAAGTGGATGTGGCCAGCCTTGAGGCCTGGCCTTTGGGCAGTGAGGGCACGCAGCATCTCTTTGGGGTGCAGGAGGATGTGTAGGTAGAACAGCTGAGAGCAGCTTGACTCGGGCTCTTCTGTGCTCCAGGGCCCTGGCGATGGAAATCCTGGGGTCATGGCTTACCTTTGACATTAATACATGGTGGAACCTTTTTGCAAATTTCAGAGTAACATGCTGTTGGCCCTGATTTTGCCTAAGAGCAGGGTGTGAGTGTCAAAGAGGTGAAAAGAGTGGAGGGCTCAGAAAATTGTCTGAAAACCCTGGTGGGCTGCCTGTACGCCTGCTGGCCTTTGGGTGGCCAGCTCAAGGGAATCTAGGGGTGCAGGGGATTTGCAGCTGTCCCCTACTCAGCAGCTCGGTCACAAACCTTGTCTGGGGGAGAAGCATCACATGGCGATGCTTTCCAAACTTTTTCCCTGACTGTTTGAAGGCTTCTCCATCCTCCTTAATGGGGACAGTGGGGAATTACCCATTCTGAAATGGCCACAGGCCAAGGCGGTTAACTCAGCTCCCATCATAGGGTTGTATAGCTCAGAAGTGAAAAGGGGCTTCAGAGGCCATTGGTCTAACCCCCATTTTGAAGATAAGGAAACTGAGACTCAACCAGCCAGGGCCACCCAACTAGTATGTGTCAGGTCAGGATTTTAACCCAGGCCTTCTGACCCCAAGCCCAGCCCTTGTCAGTGTGCTTCTGACTTCAAAAAGGAAACATTCTGTGTCCAGACCCTTGACATTTGACACAAAAGCCAGGCTTTTGAAAGGTGCTCTGTCCATGTCTTCCTAATGAAACTACTTGGGCAGGGGAAGAACTGAAAAGACTAGTATACAGGGGCTTCCTCATTTCCCCACCTTAATCTGAACACTCTGCGCTCTGTTCCTTTCAGTATCTGCACAAGCTTTTCAAAAGAGACCATCATAAAGGCCAGCGCTTCCATGAGAAGCAGATCAGCCTTTATGCCGAATACGATCGCCCCAATCTGCTCCCATTTCTCCGAGACAGTACCCACTGCCCCCTGGAAAAGGTAAGTGGCTGCCTCCCTACAGTTTACATGTGGTCTCTGTTCTTTTCCTCCCTGCCTGCCTGGCCGAGGGCAGAGGGGTCGAGACCTTGGTGCTAGAGCCTCTCCAGACATGGCAAGCCTGACCCTCAGTTTGTCAGGAGGAGGAGCCTTCTTGATGACTGATCCCCTGTAGGAAGTGGGGTTACTTGGGGCTTGGGTACAGAGTTAGAGTCTAGAGTCTCAAGCCAAGAGAGCCATTGGGCATCTGGGCAGGGGTCAAGCCAGGCTCAGAAACCAGCCCTGACCTGAGGATCTGGGGAGAAATAGACCCAATAATTAGGCAGCAAAGTCAGAATAAGATTGCTAATACCAAGTCAGTGGCCCAGGATACAGCATCATGTTACCCAGCTAAAGTCAGGGATTTAGGAAGTCTGTCCATCCTTTTAGATAGAAAAGAGATGTACTCAGAGTGCAAATTGAAGGGCACTCACTCCCTCCCTCCCTCCCTCCTTTCTTCTTTCCTTCCTTCCTTCCTTCCTTCCTTCCTTCCTTCCTTCCTTCCTTCCTTCCTTCCTTCCTTCCCTCCTTCCCTTACTACTTGAGTGCCCAGTACATGCAAGGTCCTATGCACTGAGGAAAGAGCAATGAAAACTGAATCTTCTCTCTCCGTTCACTTAATGTCCAGTGATCTCTTAATTTTCAGGTCTGATGGCTTTTTCTCAGTCTTTATCCTTCTTAGTCTCTCTGCAGCCTTGGCCTCTGTCACCTTCCACTGTCATGTCTCTGGGTTTTCATGACATTTCTCTCTCCTGGTGTTCGTCCTCCCTGGCTGACCACTACTTCCCTGGATCTTCACTGAGTCATGCCCGCTAACTGGGGGTTCACAGCCTCTCCTGGACCCTCTTCTCTTTTCCCTTCAGACTCTTTAACTTAGTAATCTCATCAGTTCTCATAGATTGTTATCTCTATGTCAATGATTCTTAGGTTTATCTAGCCCTAACCTCTCTCTTAGTCTCCAGTCTTGTGGCTCCAACTTGTTCTAGAGCAGCTATAACTGGATATCCCATAGACGTCTTAAACTCAGCAAGTTCAAGACAAAAATTCATTTTCTTTTCCCCTGCTCCTCCCTTCTTCCTAACTTTCCTGTTACTCTGGATGGTGCACCATCCTCCCGAGCCACCATATTATTCTTAAGTAAAGTCCTGATGTGTAAGGCACACATACTTGAGTATATCCACAATTTCGTCATTGTGGTTACAGATTGAAGCCTCTCCACTCAGCCTTGGAGGGACCAGAGATACACAGGATACCTTTATCATAAAACCAGTCTTTCTTGTACTTTGCTGGGGGTGTTATTTTAGAGCCTGGGGAGAAGGTTGGCAGTTTTCTTCTTTAGAACCTGCATTCTCCAGATGTTCTGAACCCTAATTCTTTTTCCTGGGCACTGAGACACCAGTGAGATACTTTGTGATGTCTAAAGGCATAGTAAGCCAAGCTCCAGCATCCAGAGGCTGTGAGCCAGAGGCCTGGCCTCTCAGAAATTTATCCCAGACTTGGATTCCTCATGTGTTGTGCTAAGAAAGTGTTCAGAAAAAATCTAGCAGGCATTAGAAATGGGTCAGGAGACTGTTTCATTATATGGAGTCAGGAAATTCATGTTGTTGAAACTCCTTAAAGGAACTTTTGCATTATAACTCATGGAGACTTTCTTTATCAGAATAAGTTGCTATTGTCTCCTGAGAATGGAAACTATTGCTTGAAAGATGGACTTACAGATGAGGCTCATTTATAGTACCTAAGCCCCTGTGGTGGTTTTAAAGGAGATGGGTGACTTATTAGCTCACGGTTCATCTTATTAGAAAAAGAAATTCCATTCCTACATTGCCATAGTTTGAAGCCAACAATAATAACAGGTTTATCTGGAAAGTGAAGAATCCATTTTACATCTCACCCGGCTAATGGAGTAGATGACTGAGGCCCTTAGACTCCAGGCTGAGCAGGCACAAATCAAGCCTGTGCCCATAATGGATTTGCTTCTGACGAGTCCTGCCTATCATAATATTGCAAATAGCCTCCAGAAAGCTTAGACACCCAGCATAGAATGAGTGATTTGTCAGTCCAGGACTCCAAGCAAAATCTCAGGCTCTGGCCGACACCTTATCACTGGCAGAGGGAGAGACAGCAAACGCTGAGGTTGGCGCCTGTGTCAGCATGCAGAAGAGAAGCCATCCTGGGCCAGACTTACGGCAAAGATCTCAAGTGAAATGGGGAGGTTTTTATACCATGTCTGTCTTGGGAGAAGGCAGAGACCACTTTTAATTTTTGGAAAGTCATCAGTGAAAGAAGGAAACCGGAAGGCCTTGGGAGCCCCGTGAACACCCGCCAACATCCGCGTGCTCACTGACTCCTCTCTCAAGAACTTGACTGATGGTTTTTCCTCAGCGGCCCTGGTAGCACCTGGCAGCTTAAAGTTGGCCTTTCACAACTCCCTGTATCCTGTGGCCACCTCTTAATTCAGGGTGCGGGGACTGTTGGCCTTGGCCAGGAAGCCGCTCATGGGCTGATGCTTATAAAGGGATCGGCAGGGAGAATGACTGAATTAGAAGGTGAGAAGCTGTTGAAAATTCTGACCAGCCTTGTGCCGGGTCACTTCATATCTGCCAATGTAAATTGCCCACCCAGTTGTAAAGTTGTATTTTAGAGAACCAGCATCTCCTTCATTGAGTCTTTTGAGAGCATTCGAGCCCAGAGCTGAAGGTCACAGATCATTAGCCCCTTTAAATCACAACATGAAAAGCTTTTAAATTTTTTCTCAGTTTTTCAGCTCCCTTTTCAAAGGAGGTATAAAGTTTAAAGGAAATTATAGTCTGTGCAGAAAGTGTAGGATTAGGAGGGGGAGAAATAATGAGGCAGATTTCAGAAGGGGATTTGTTATTTTGAAACAGCTTCTGGTTCCTTAGGCTCCTCAGCTTTCCCCTTCATTTACTTTAAGGAATAAAGGTGTTATGAGAGAGGCCAGAAGTCTTAAAAGCTAACTTTCTTCAATTTACGGGGTGGGGGGTGTTAAAGCAGGAGTTTAAACTTTTCTGCTTTGGTAAAGGTATGCTTCTGAGTAATCAAAGTATTCCCTAAACTGGAATTCCCAAGGAGTTCACCTGTCTGCCTGAATTAGGAAGGAAAAATAGAGCTCCTGGTTGGTTTAAGCAAAAAAAAAATAATAATAATAATAAAACCTTGGTCCTCCAGGGAAAGGTGGTTTCCTCCTTGTGTGTTTTTCATCCACCAGTGCAGCCCACATTGCTTCTGTCCCTTAGTCCTTGAAAGCTGCATTGGCTGAAAAGTCATCTCCCTGTGGCCAGCCCCATGGGGGCTTCCCTGAGCTTAGCCAAGCTGGTCCTCCGTGATAGGCACGTTGCCCGGCACTGTACCCAGATACCTGGCTTGTAGACCCCAAGGCTCCCAGACCACCTCCCTAGCACAGTGGGGCATCCCAGCAGGATTTCAGTGGCTGAGGCAAAGGAAAGGCCGCAGCAGATGAGCAGGCAAGGCCAGCGCCTGGCCGAATGCATTCTGTAGCTCGCCATGCTTCTCATTGTAGCCATTAAGAAGAGGAGAACCAGAAGTGTGTCCTGTGCCCAGCCCTTTCCCTTTCTTCTCCATTAACTCCTCTCTCCCATCCTCTTTCTTACCTTAGGAAAGGACAGAGCTTCTCTCCTGCTTTTAGAAGCTCATTTCCTCAGCTTCCCTCCAGAGGGAGCTCACTGGCCCACAAATGAGCCTCCATCCCAGATGGAGAGGTGCTTGGGCTTCTTCTCTGCCTCCAGGTGAAACCCTAGTCCTGGAAATACTTTCTCCATGTACTTACTGCTCCATGCTGCCTTTGGGCAGTCCCTGGGGAGCTTTCCTTTCTTTAACTAGTAAAAAAGAATGAAAAAATTGGACGATTAGGTATAAAAACATTGGGAATTCTTGGCCAGAAGGTGCCCCAAAAGTTAGGGGCATGTGTGTAAGCTCCAGGGGCCAGGCCCTCAGTGGAAGCCCAGCTGCCTCCCATGCAGACCCTGCTTCTCTTCCCTCTGCCCTTCTGGTTCCTGAGGGCCTTCACTGTCACTGCATCATAGGGCAGGGTCATTGGCACGTACTCCCGTCCACAAGGGGCCGTTCCAGGAAGGACGTCTTCCCACTGAAACTGCTCTCTGCAAAGACCTCGGCCTCTCTGCAGCCTCGGACGCTGTCAGTCACTTTGCTCCTTGACCCGCTCTTCTCTCGGTTTTCTCTCCCCTTGGTTTTCCTCCTCCCCCCTGACTGCTCCCTCTCAGTCTCCAGGATGCTGCCTCCTCCTCCAGACTGTGCCATCTCAGTGCTGGTGTCCCTCAGAGTTCTGTCTCTTCTCCCTCTAGCCTACTTTACTTGGTGATGTCATTGGTTTGCATGGATTCAATGATGGTCTCTATACTGATGATCCTCCAGTCTACCTTTCCTGCCCCAAACTCTGCTGCCTCCAGTCTCACATCTCCAGCTGCCTTCCACACATCTCAGACTGGATGTCCAATAAACATCTTAAGTTCAACTTTCTCTTTCCCCCTAAATCCTCCCATGTCCTACTTCCCCTCTTACTGTAGAGGGCAACACCATTCTCCCAGCCTTTGAGGCTCCGAACCAAGGAGTCGTCCTGGATTCCTCACTCTCTCTTAGCTCCCATAGCCAAGCTGTTGCAAGGCCTGGCGATCTCACCTTTTCATTGTCTCTTGAATACGCCCTGACAGTGCCCCCACCTTGCAGACCTTTGCCACCTCGCACCTGGACTATTGCAATAGCTGCTGGTGGGTCTGACTGTCGTGTGTCTCTCCCCACTCCTGTCCGGCCTCTATTCAGCCACTAACATGATTTTCTTAAAGCTCTGGTCTGATCACGTCCCCCTCTCGCTGCTCAGTAAACTCCAGGGGCAACTGCAGAATGTTCTGTTTGGTGTTTGGAGCCCCCTTACTCCCTATCTCCTACTCTTCCATCCAGGGCCTTGTCCTCGTGGCTGCTACACAGACCAGATCCTCCTTCTCTGACCTCCAGGCATTTTCTCTGTCTGTCTTCCCTGCCTGAAATGCTCTGCCTCCTCATCTCCACCTCATAGCTCCCCAGCTTATGCCCCACCTTCCCCAGGAAGCTGGTCCCTGCACTTCTCCCTACCAGTGCCCTCCTCTCTGCTGATTGTCCTGCATATGGCTGGTCTGCACACCTCTGTTTGCCTGTTATCTCCCCCTCTGGACTGTGAGTTCCTTGAGGGCTCCTCTTGTTGTCTCCCCCGCGCTTTGCACAGTGCCTGGTGTGTACACAGTGAGCGTTTAATAAATGTTAACTGATTGACTGACAGGGTTTTAATCTTGGAAAATGACTGATGCTTTTAAAAACTATTCCTTGAATCTGTTTGGATTTGTTTCCCTGGGCTGTGTGTCATCATAAAGGGTTAGACGTGGCACATAGCTCTCATTTGTTGTCAGGGTATAAAAATATTTCCGCTGGCTTGAACTTTTGAAAATGCAAATTGATATGGAATAGAGCTGCCTAAAAGGTGTTAAAATACGAGCCCTGAATCCCCAGACAGCTGTGATGTTGCTCAGGCCCCGTCATCACATTCCCCTTTTTTCTGCTCTAACTTAGGCTCTTGAGATCTGTCAACAGAGAAACTTTGTGGAAGAAACTGTCTATCTCTTGAGTAAGTAACGTCGTCTGCTGAGATAAGCTCTAAAACGGTTTCCAGATTCCATAAATTGAGGGATCCTGGGACCAGCCCATGTGCATAGCTGCCTTACAGTCATGTTCCAAACCCACTGGACCTGCCACCATCAGACAGAGGAAGACCACCGGCTTCCCTGCCCCCCTGGCCATTTGACATCAGCACCTGCCTGGGGCCAACACAAGTTATGATCCTCCTGAAAACCAGAGTAAAACAGAATAATGTGCCGAGTCAGCATGGTCAGGATTTCAGGAGGACCAGAGCTCCACAAAGATCTCCTCTGGCCTCATGTTTGATGTAGAATGCTGGGTTTGGGGGCAGATCTGGGCTCCCGTCCTGGCCTGGGAGATCTTGTGCTAGTAGCTTATCTTCTCTGGGTCTCAGTTTCCCCCTCTGTAAAGTGAGGGTCAGAGTGCGTGGCCTTCGAGGACCTCTCCCAGCTCAGTGCCTGTGGTCCTTGGATTCTTTGGAGCACATGGGCACACACGTGTTCACTCTTGTGGCATCAAAGCCATCACAGAATTTCAGAGATACAGAGGGTCTTAGAGTCCATCTAGGCCAATCTCCTTGTTTTACAGATAGAGAAACTAAGGTCTAGAGAAAACACAGGAACGTCCATCCAGAGTGTGAAGGGACCTTTTAGATTATTTTTACAAATGAGGAAACTGAGTTCCCAGACGAGTTACTGACTTGTCCAAAGTCACAAAGTAGCAAAATGACAATTTGCACCCAGGACCCCTGACACCAGCCCCAGCACTTTCTCCATTACACCATCTAATGTCCATATGCTTTATGTTTTTCCCTTCCTTTCCCCACTCCTCACCATTAATTCTTACTTAAAAATTAACTAACTCATCTGTTGGTAACCCTTAGGAATATTTTTCACTGGTTGCTTACTCAATGAAAGCTTCCAGTTCATGAGCCAAAAAGATTTTCTGAATGTCCTCAGCAGGCTTGTTTCATGAAAGGCCTGGGTGGGTGGGTACAGAGGCACCCAGCTTTTTCTGACCTAGTAGTGTCTCTTGTTGTTTGGGACCTCCATCTTGCCCCTACGCACTTGGGTAAAGAAATTGAGACCCTTTTAACAGGGAACATGGAACATACATTAGAAGATGCAATGGATTTGGAATTTGAAAACCGGGATTCTACTTCTGGTTCTCTAACTGAATCCCTCTGTAGCCTCTGGACCCATAGGGTTCTTTGGCTATAGATTGAGGGGGCTGGACCTGATGGCCTCTGAGGCCCCTGGTCCTAGGATCATACCCAAGATAAAGGTCCAGGAGAGCCCTTGAGTCAGTCATGGTGGCTCAGACCTTCCGGTTCCTGCTCTGCTACCACTGCCACTTCCTGGGTGATCTTGATGAAACCCTGTCACCCCTTGGGGTCACCTTTTCTCCTAGGAGCCTTGACCATCAGATTCCCTCTGAGAGTGTAAACCAAGATGAGTTTAAGCTGTAAATTCTTTGTTTTGGTAGTTGTCGCTTTGAAAAGAGATTCCCCAGGAGCCACTGGGACTTGTCACAGGCTTGGCTGTGCTAGTGTAGACACAGCAAACCCTAAGAGGAAGAGATGGAGTGCTGACACCATGCCGGTGCTCCTCTGATTTCTAGTTAGACAAATGTCCCATGAGGTGCAGGCCTCTCCCTTCTCACTGTCCCAGAGAGTCTCTGATGTGTGCCCAGTGATGCCTGGTCATCTCTCTGCCCTCCCCTGCCCCCCAGGCAGGATGGGGAACAGCCGAAGTGCCCTGAAGATGATCATGGAGGACCTGCATGATGTCGACAAAGCCATCGACTTCGCCAAGGAGCATGATGATGCTGAGCTCTGGGAAGACCTGATCTTGTACTCCATTGACAAGCCGCGTAAGTGGGGTCTGGGCAGGGGTGTGTGGGAGGCTGTAAGGAGTGGGGGGGGGGGGCGATTCCAGAAGCATTGTTTCTTTTTTAAAGTGTATAGTCCTGAGCAGACTCCTGGGCTCTTCTTATGGATAGATGTCTGTTCCATGACCTGGCCCATAAATGGAAGTTGGACTTTCCAGCATTCTGAAATGAGAGATTGGCTGCTGCCCTCATGGCCCTCCCTTGCTGTTCTCTGTTGGCCCTGCTGACCAACAGGCTGGTGCTGGCCAGATGGTCCTGCTATTGGCCTGAAGTCCGACCCCCCCCCCCCACAGTAGGATTTGACCTTTTCCATCTTGGGTAGAAGACTCTCCCTAATCTTGTCTCCCTTCTCCTCCAAGAGGAGGGAAACACCTTAAGACCTGGAATGGTGACAGAGAGCAGATTTTTGGCTTAGATTTCACCTGGCTATTTTTAGAATTCTCTAGAAACTCCTGTCTGAGCTTCCTTGTTAACCAGATTGAAAAAGAGGCATCAGAGCTACAGCCCCATGGAAATAATTCTTTATTTTTCAAGTGAAGAAATCTCCTTTGACGCATGCTCATTCTGGCCTCTGATTTAAGTTGTTCTCTGCAGTCAAACCCTCAGTACCTGGCAGTTTTGTGGTTTTTTCTCATGGCCTAGAGGTTTCCAAGCTAACCTTGTAGAATGAGTTGGGTTTTCTGAAGTGTTTCCTCTCTGTCTTCACTTGATCTCAGCCACCATAGGTGGGGACCCCTTCAGCCTTAATTAACTTTCACTTAGTTGCTTGACCTTCTCAGCCTCACACTGCCCACAGTCTCTGGCTTCCTTCTACCTCCCACTCACTCTCCCTGCTGAGACTGCCTTTTGCTTCCTCCTTGGACCCAGTAGTCCAGCTACCCTGTTCCAGTTTCCCTTTGCTCCCTCCACAGTCTGGGCCCTTGTGACCACCATGTCAACAATGCACTTGCCTCTTCCCTGGAATCCCTTGTTCTTTGACCTTCCCCTCTCCCTTTGCTGCTAATGTCCAGCCTTGGACAAGCTCCCCCTGTCCATCCTCCCCACCCTACCTCAAAGTCCCACTGAATACTTCTGAAAGAAGTCTCAAAGACCATGTTGTCCAGTAAAACTCAATGCTGCCCAGCTTTAGCCAGGCCCTCTCTCCTGGCTTGTGATGCCCAATCAGTCTCTTTAGTGGTCAGTCCCAAGCTTCTCTCTCAAGTTGGTGACCTTGACTTGCATGTTCCTGGAAAGATTGAATGCAATCAATTCAAATTCTCTCACATTTCCTTTCCTGTGTCTCATTGCATCGCTGAACCCTCCTTTCTTCCATCCTACCTTCCAGTCCTAGAGGACTGTCCTCTTGGCCCAGGCGAGCCCCTCCTGTACTTGTGGCTTTATCCTGACCTTGGGTCTTTTCTGGAACTTGCATCAGCCATTTCTTCTCCCACCCCCTTTACACAAATTTAACAAATATTCGTTAGGCAGTCCACAGGCATTTATTAGCCTTGGGAGCTTAGATTCTCCTAAAAACACACAGAACTGTCCCCCATGGAGATTTGAGGAGGAAGAGAAAACCAAGAGCTGGAACGTTGCAGACCTCTCCGGGGCCTCTGAATCCCAAAGAAAACTCTCCTCTGGTCCTTGTCCAGCCTCTTGCTCACCTTCACCTTCACAGACAGACTTCTGGAAAAAGGGATGAAGCTCTGTCTGCAGCCTCTGGTGCCTGGCTTCCATCCTCACTGCTCTACTGAAACCCCCTCGTCCAAGGTCACAGGGATTCTTCTGCTTGCCAGGTGCCACAGCCTCTTCCTAGTCCTCATCTTCCTTTGATGCTGCTGAAGCATTTTCACCCTCTCCTGCTTCTGATCATCTGGTCCTGGTGGAGCACCTCTGGTGTGTCAGGTGTGGGGTCCTGTGTTCATGGGGACATTGAGAGACTGAGGACCCTTCAGAGAAGAAGGAGCAGGACGATAGAGGGCCTCATATTTGTGCCCTGTGAGAATCTCTGCAAGGAGCTGGGGATGAGATTCCCGGGTGTCTGCATTATAATCCTTCAGAGAATTGAAGGTCTGGTGCATAGAAAACGGGCTAGATGTGTTCTTCGTGGCTCCAGAAGGCAGAACTGAGATCAGGGGTAGGAATTAGAGGGAGGCAGATGAATCAATGTCACAGGCATCCCAGCACATAGAAGGAACTACCCCAGAACGGAAGGAGGGAATGGCTCGTTTCTGGTCGGTATCAGCCCCGCCGAGGTGTGAGATATGGGTGAGAGGCAGCCTGGCCGAGGCCCAGCAGGGCCCTGCGCAGTGCGGGGCTCAGGGATTCTCCCTCCTGGTCTTCTGCTGTCCTGTTCTCTCTGGCCATCCCCCTTGGTTTCCATCTCTTTCTAGCCCCTACATTCATCCTAACTTTCAGTGTGTCTGGGAGAATGGCAGTGCCAGGAAATTGGAGAAAGGGTTTGATTGTCAGGGAAGTGGCTGTTTCCAAGTTTAGGACCTATGGGACTTGGGGTGTTAGCAGGACATCTCACCTGGGGATGCCCCACAAACAGTTGGAAACATAAGGCTGGAACCTACTTTGGTGGTCAGAGCTGGACTGACAAAACCTGATAGATAAGCAAAGCTCCAAAAGTGGAGTTAGCCAGCTTGTGACAAGGAAGGGGAAGGGCCCTGCCAGGAGAGCCTTGAAGGACACTCCTGTAGAAGGGGGAGGGGCAGAGCTGGCATTGTCTCAGTGCATCAGTCAGTGTAGGAGCAGAGGGACAGACAGACGTCACAGTGCCTCTTGTCTCTGCCCCACCAGAGGCCAGACAGCACCTGAGGGGAATGGTGACCAGCCACCCCCGGGGTAGACTCACAAACATGCACTCATAATGACACACTCTGACACTCGTGTACTCACACTTACACTTATACACACACCTAGGCATAACACACTGCATGCACGCATACCCATGTGCACACTTACACATCCTCATACACACTCGTGTATGTGTACGCCCACTTTTACACACTCATCCATGCACTTACACTCCCAAAGGCTGCCCTGGGTCAGCTCCTCTCTTGTTGCCAGGCCAGGCTTGCCCCAAGGTGCCAGGCTTGTGGCCAGTCTTGGTCCGTCAGAGGATCGTCCACCCTCATCTCCTTGGATACCTGGCCAGATGCCTCCCCTGTGCCTGGCACAAGAGCCTTGAGAGTAGCTGCCTTGGCTTACCACATGGGCAGCTGCCAACATGTGTGGCCACCCCTGGCCCCCTCTGCTGCCTCCTGTGGGCTTGAGACTGCCCACACCCTCCTGGGCTCATCCTTTCCCTCTGCCCTTCCTTGATTCTTCCTTCACTCTCATCAGCCCTCGTTCCTGATCCCTTGGCCACACCCCCTCGTACGCACAGACCCTCCCATGTGCACACTCAGACACACTCACATACATATGCACGCTTACATGGACACATGCACATTCAGACTCACGTATATGCACACACTCGCACGCACACGCTTACATGCGTTCATGCTCACACATACATGTGCATGGACTCACACATACGTGCACACAGACATGCACTTAGACACACATGCACTCACATAATCACACACTCTGACACTCGTGTACTCACACTTACACTCATACCCACACCTAGGCATATCACCCTGCATGCACTCACACTCATCTACACACACATCCTCATACACACACTCGTGCACATGTCTGCCCACTTTTGCACACTCACATGTGCACTTACACTCTCATGCTCACACACCTGCAGAACTCCTCCTGCTGGGAGGCTCCTCCTTCAGACCCCCCACTTTGTTCTCTGGCCTTTGTCCTACAGGCTTATCTCCCCCCACCCAATTGTAAGCGCCTGGGGGCAGGGCCAGTGTTCCAGGTTTGTTTCCCAGGAGACCATTGCTCAGGCAGGGATAGACTGCAGAGTTTTGTGTGGAATGTGTGTTGTGAATGTGCAGTGATTTGTTCCTGTCTTCTTCCACCAGCATTCATCACTGGCTTGTTAAACAACATTGGTACCCATGTTGACCCGATTCTTCTCATTCACCGAATTAAAGAAGGAATGGAGATTCCCAACTTGAGAGACTCCCTGGTGAAAATCCTGCAGGACTACAACCTTCAGGTCAGTGGCCCCTCCTGGACTAGAGACGGCTGACCAGAGGCCACCACCGTCTGGCAAAATGCCCTTGGTGTCTGTAAGGGTGGTGCCAGAGCCGTGGGCCTCTTCACCTTATGTCAGCGGGCCAGCGCTGGCCCAGTGAGCAGTGTCTTCCTAACCCCTCATGAATCATTCTCCCACATCCACAGGCGTCTTGTCTTGACCCCTCAGGGCATGGAGGGGACTCTGAGCCCCCCAAGCACCATCAGCCACGAAAGCTGCTGAGCTTTCAGCGAAGGCTGGAGTATGGGCCTGGGCACCAGCCTCCCATGCAGGGCTAAGGATGGACTGTCCCACAGTCTGTGACCTGAGGCTCAGCATCAATATCAGTGCTTGATCACTGGGTGACTTTGTCTTTCCAAAGGACAGAAACTCTTAGATGACCTAGGGAGGAGTGGGATAGTTCCTATCCTAATTCTTTTTTTTTATTCTTTTTTTTTTTTTAAAGCAATTGGGGTTAAGTAACTTGCTCAAGGTTACACGGCTAGTCATTATGTATGGGTGCTCATTTTCTGAGGCTGGATCTGATCTCGGGTCATCCCAACTCCGAGGCCGGCGCTCTTACTCACTGCGCCACCTAGCCGCCCCTTTAGGGCAATTGGGGTTAAGTAACTTGTCCAAGGTTACACGGCTAGGTTTTTTTTTTTTTTTGTTTGTGTGGATTAAGTGTCAGAGGCCGGCTCCGAACTCAGGTCCTTCTGACTCCAGGGCCGGCGCTCTATTCACTGCGCCACCTAGCTGCCCCTCCTATCCTAATTCTGATTCTACCAGCTTGACCTTGGGAAAGACACTCCCTTCTCTGAGACGCCAGGTATAAATCTTCTCATGCTCAGTTATGACCGTAACAAGTCAGTAGTTCAGTGTTCAAGAACTCTGATCTCATCATCATGAAAACACCCTGTGGCCTCTCCCTTCCTTTTGTCCTTTGCCCCCCATTGGGGATCTGCCCAGGTGGCCAAGGGCCTTCTCCAGATGCCAGTGGACTTACAGGATGCCCACAGCCAAAAGTCAATAATTAAAGTCACAGGAATCACATTCAGTGATGTTTGTGGCTCCTGACAGTTGACAGAATGCTTGCTATCTCCTTTACCTCATTTGCTCCTCGGAGACTGTTTCTGCACCACTTTTCATTTCAAGCTTGTTTACTTTGACTATAGGGCAGGCCTTGGGGTAAGAAACGTACTGGTGCTCCCCCTTCAGAAAAGAATTTCTGACACTTTGCCTCTGTGTCAGGAACAAGATTACAGCATTCCCATTAATTCAGATTTTGTGACCATCCTCCCCACTCAGATAGCAGCAACATGTTAATTATTAATTATCTTTCCAATGGCTCTGCTCCTCGGTATTTTGTTAGCCATTAATTTGTATCATGAGGGTCACTTCAAAGAAAACCAAAAGACAAACCTTTTTCCTATTTTAGGCTGTCTTCTCCCTAAGGGAGGGTGTCCACAATATAATAAGAATTTCTTTCTCAGAAACAGAAAAGTAGAATTATGAGAGAAGAGGTCAATGCCAGTGAGAGTCCATAATGTCCTCCCTGTTATGTAAGCCAAGGACCAAGCAGCCAGTGAAGTGGCAGAGAGGGAGCTGAATGGAAGCATTCCCTGGGGAATCTCATCCCTACCAGAGAAAGTGGGTGTGGCCAACTGCACAGAATGGTCCAGCTTCACGAGGGATGGAGAGGGGACCAGACTCTTGAGTGTGGCCTTCAAAGCCCTCTTTATTGTAGCAGAAATCTGCACTCGGGCCAGTCTCCCCTTGTACAGTGTGCTCCCCCTTCATCCACATTCTTGGCCTCATGTTTCTGCCCTCCCTGGAATCTAGTTCTTCTCCATCCATCACCTTCCATTTGAGCTTGACTTTGCCGGTGTAGACGCTGTGTCCATGACAAAGACTTGGCTACTCCGAGCACTCGGGAAGGCCAGGCGGACCTGAGCCTGGGCCTGAGCCGTGGACTTCTCTGAGTTGCCATGAATCATGCTTTATTAATAGATCTCCTAAGCCCGAAGCCATGGACTGTGTTGTGTATAAATTATTTACAGATTAACCTCTTATGGATTGCTCCTGCATTAAAACAAATGTAGATGATGGTTTTGTCAGTGACAGGAAGGAAGAGAAATTCTGTATAGCAAATGTAAGTGACTGTATTTTAAAATACACCATCAGAAGGGAAGCCCAGCTTCTACAAGCCACAGTGCACAGAGCGCTGGGCCTATAGTCTGCCTGCCTCAGTTTCCTGAACAATGAAATGGGATACTACCAGTACCTACCTCCCACGGTTGTTGTCAGGCTCAAATGAAATAGCATTTGTCAAGGGCCTAGCACAATGCCCAACACACAGTAGGTGCTCTGTGTAAATGCTTATTCCCATCAGTTCTTTCCTTCTCTCACCCTTTAAAGAAATTCAGAATAAATTGAATTATACATCGATCTCGAAAAGTATTTTTGTTTCATTAGCTATATAACATAACATAACATTTTTTTAAATTTAACATTCATTTAAAAAAATTTTGACCTCCAAATTCTCTCCCTCCCTCCTGCCTCTCCCATACTACTTGAGAAGGCAAGCAGTATGGTATTGATTATACCTGTAAAGTCAAACAAAATGTTTCCATATTGACCGTGTTGAAGAGTAAAACACATACAAACAAGAAAAGTAAAGAAAGTAAAAAAGTCTGCTTCGCCCTGCACTCAGAGGTCACCATTCCTCCCGCTGGACGAGGGCAACGTTTCTCCTCAGGAGTCCCATGAAATTGTCTTGGCTCGTTGTCTTGATCGGAGTAGCCGAGTCTCTCACTGTTGATTATTGTCACAATGTTGCTGTTACTGTCTACAGTGCTCACCTCCTCCTGTTCATACAGGTCTTCTGGGGTTTTCTGACTCCATCCCCCTTGTCATTTCTTACAGCACAGAAGGTAAATCACACCGACAGCGCTGAGTTATCTAGTCTAGAAGGGGCAAGCGGGGAAGTCTCCCAGGCCCTGGTGACACTGGGCGGAGCAGGCAGAGCTCTGGAGGGACAAGTGGTCCACCAGGGCTCTGTTACAAAGGAGACGAGACATCCTCCTGAATGTTGCTGTTTGTGTGGGAGTGGCCCCTCTGTGCACAGTCTGTGAAGAGAGATCTTGAGTATTGGCAGATTTCATGGAGAGAATCTTCTAGTTTTCCCTTGGAAGGGATGGATACCTGATTTTGAGGTGTTAGAAATGCCTGAAGTGCAGGGGCAGCTAGGTGGGTGCAGTGAATAGAGCACCAGCCCTGGAGTCAGGAGGACTTGAGTTCAAATCCAGCCTCAAACACTTAACACTTTCTAGCCATGTGATCTTGGCAAGTCACTTAACCCCAACTGCCCTTCCCTCCCCCCTCCAAAAAAAAAAGAAATTTCTGAAGTCCTTCAGGGAGACCTTGCAGCGTGTACTGGAAGCAGATATCTTTTCCTTGGCGCAGATATAAGTAGATCAATGGTGGTGTATTTTAAAATACAGTCACTTAGAGTTTGCTATGCAGAATTTCTCTTCCTTGCCGTCACTGACAAAACCATCATCTACATTTGTTTTAATGCAGGAGTATTCCATAAAAGGTTAATCTGTAAACAGTTTATACACATGTTGTGTATATGGCTTCAAGCTTAAGAGATCTATTAACAAAGCATGATTTATGGCAACTCAGAGGAGTCCCAGGCTCAGGGTCCACTGACTGGTTGGAGAAGCTGGCTAGGGAGGACTGGCTTAGGAAGGCCCCCAGGGATGCAGGGGCAAGTGCATTGAATAAGACAGGAAGGGTCTGCAGCCTCAGACAGCTGAGCGGTCTTACTTTTTGAAGCCATATTGTGCTCAGGTGCCCCCATTTTTCTTAGGAACCACCCAGTCACTAATAACAATCTCAGATATACATTTTACATACATGAAAGGTAAACAGTTTGTCCTTATGGGGTCCCTTGTAATTAGTCTTTGGTGTGTACCTTATATTTCTCTAGGCCCTTGTATGTCAGGTCTTCTATTAGGTTCAGGTTTGTTTGTTTTTGTTTTTAACAAAGTCCTGAAAGTCTGACAGTTCATTAAATGTCCATTTTTTCATTCAGAATTATGCTTAGCTTTGCTGGGTATGGTATTTCCAGCCAGAGCTCCTGTTCTTTTGCTCTTTGACATGGTGTTTCAAGACCTTCAATCTTTTAGTGTCGCTGCAGCTAGGTCCTTATATTTTTTTTTCTTGATCTGTACTCTAGATAAGCTGTTTTTCTTACAAGATGCTCCACATTCCCTTCTAATTTTTTCATTCTTTATATTTTGTTTTGCTATTTATTGATATCTTATAACTTTTCTGGCTTCCCCTTGCCCAATCCTGATTTTCAAGGGGTCATTTTCTTTCTTAAGATTCTGGATCTCTGGGGCAGCTAGGTGGCACAGTGAATACAGCACCAGCCCTTGAGTCAGGAGGACCTGAGTTCAAATCCAGCCTCAGATACTTAACACAAAAACAAGCCTTTGGGCAAGTCACTTAACCCCAATTGCCCTCCAAAAACCAAAAAGAAAAAAGATTCTGGATCTTTTCTAACTGGTTGAGTTTCTTGTCATAATCTTGCTTTTCTTGAATTATTCTTATTTTTTAAAATATTTTCCTCAATCTTTTTCATTTGATTTTTAGTCTTATTTAAGTTCTTCTATGAGTTCTTTTTAGGCAGGTAACAGTTGGACATTAACTCTTTGGGGTAGAAGAGCATTTCTTTGATTCACTGTCCTCCTCTGAAGATGAACCATGGTTTTCTCTGTTCCCATAGTAACTCTCTATGGTTGGAGTTTTCTCCTTTGCCTCTGCATTTTTTTTTTTTTGTAATAGCTTAATTTTTGTCATCACCTCTTAGCCTGGGGTGTGGGGAAATGGTGCCTCTGGTGTCAGATCCTCCTTCAATGTTCCCCTCTAGCCTGGACCCTAAACCAAGACCTGCAGCCCCCTGTAAGTGTCCACAGCCAGCAGTATCCCACCCCCAACTCCCCCACTGCTTCTGTACTTGCCAGGCCTCAGGCCTGTACTGGTGCCTTCTTACCCCCACTGTGCTCCACAGCAGAACTGGTCTGGCCATCAGTGTCAGCAGAGGTTGCCTCAGTCTTCCTGGGCTCAGAAGCCCAGCACCCTTCACTGGCCCATAGTGAAAGGTCCTATGGCTGGAGCCTCCCAGACGAGCTGACCCAGGGCTTGCTGCTCTGGAGGTGCCTTGTCCTGCGATCTTTCTTCAGAGATTCTCTAGTTGTCCCAGAAGGCCCCTGTTCTGCCCCTTCTCTTACTTTCTGTGTTTGCCCAAAGGTATTTTTTCTTTTGTGGAGGGAAATCTTGAGAGTTTGGAATTCTCTGACCTACTCCACCATCTTCCCAGAATCCTCTCTTTAAGACGTTGACTTTTAGCCTGAGTGGCATTTGAGCAGGTGAGGAATATTATTTTGGCAGCTTGGTGGGGAATGAACTAATGAGGGGAGCCTAGAAGTAGGGGAACCAACCAGGAGGCGATTCAGGTGGTCCAGGCAAGAGGTGAAAAGGCCCTGACCTCATCATAGTTGTGACCAGGGGTGAAGAGAAAGGGAGGGGTGTGAGGTCTGTGGTGGAGGTAGAATCAGCAAGTCTTGGCAGTGGATTGGCTTTGGTGGCATAAAAGAGATAACTGGGAGGTGACCTCAGTAGAAATGGGCAGGTTTGGAGAAGGGACAGGGCAAGGGAGAGCAGCGCACTCCATCACCCATCTGTTTTCAGAGGGGATTTGGGGTCAGAGGGACAGTGTTTTAGTTACATTCATTGGGGTGGGTTAAATACATATTTCAGAACCCTGTGGCACAGAAGACCGTGCCCTGGCCTTGACATCAGAGGCCCAGGATGAGTCCCATCCACCATTGACCTGCATTGTGACTTTGGGCAAATCAGTTCAGTTCTTCTGTCTCTAAAATGGTTGATAATGCTTGTATGCTTTATGAAACTAAAGCATGATGGGAACATAAGTGAAAATTACCTCTAGATGGGCACCTCAGGAATGGGGGACCCTTAGGGGAGGATGAATGGACACGTAACATAGAGGCTTCTCCCTGGGTCCTTGTAAGAACCCAGTGAGGTTGTTTGGGCCATGGACCGTCAGTCACATCACCTTCCTGGGCTCCATTTCCTCACTTTACAAATGAGGAGGTTGACTTCTGAGGTCCCTTCCAGCTCGAGAGATGAGACCCTCTCTAGGAGTCCGTGAAGGCTCTGGAAATGGCACCTACTGGGATCTCTCAGCAGGAGAGGGTGCATTTGCTAAGCCTCCCCTAGCATCAAGTCCTCCATCCCACTGACACACTCAATGCTGCTTGGGCAAAAAGATGGCAAGAGGAGCTCTTAGGGTATTGGACCCAGTCGAATGGTCCCCTAGATGTTATTTCCCTATGTTATTGATGACAGTGTCAGAGAAGATAGGACAAAACTTCTCATTAAAATTAAGGCAAATTCTACCTACTGCCCCCACTCAGCACAGGCTTTGTCCAAGTGATAGATAGCACATCAGAGGTGTGGAGGGGGAGTCAACCCAAGGCCCAGTGTTTTCACATGAGATAGAGGACGGCAGAGCCCCTGGTCACTGAGTTTATAGATGACCACATGTTTGAGTGGGAAGTGGGCCAGGAGGAGGAGAGCTGGTCCAGGTTTCTGAGAACAGGTTAAATTGTTTAAGATGAGCTGGTAAAGCTCAGGTAGTCTAAAGAAGCTATGAAATTCAGTAAGAAAAGGTGGTGAATAAGCCCTTGCAGCTTCTTCCCTTTGTGTCATCATGAAAGCCTCTCCTTCTCTGCCTTTACTGTCCTGGGGAGCATTTACATGCAGCAGTTTCTACTTTGGAGCCCCCATGTCCTGGTTGGTGAATTTTAGTAAGTTCTTTGGGTCTGTTGTTATCATGACATACATGCAATTATACCAAAACCAATGCCTGAATAATGTAATATTGATTCATAACCGTTCTCTGTTATCTTTCTTGAAATTGTGCTTCCTTTGATTTTCTTCAGATTGTGTTTTGGCCACATGCACTAAATGGGTATTTTCTACCACTAGGGTACCAGATTAACTCATAAACCTGCCTGGTACCATCAGAATGAAGGGTGAAATTTGTCTGCATTTTCATGATTTAGCTCCTGAGGTTTTGATTATATTATATTTGTGATATTTGTGACTTTCCATCCCCATGGATGCCTGTTTCTGAATACAGTTTTTACCAAGTAGCCAAGTTGTGATTGCTATACTGTGTTCAGAGGGAAAGGCTGCGTGCCTGTCTTTAGAAAGGTGACAACCTGCTGAACAGATGAGTCTGTCTCTGTGCACTTTTTTTTCCTTTTGCATCTTTCAGATTGAAAAATCTTGAATTTTCTGTTCACTTGAGCTCTCATAGGTGCTCATTCTGATCTCTTATTTCCTTTAAATCATTCAGATTTTCCCCTTGGAAACTCTTTTCTGGTGAACCAATGATCAGTTCGCCTGATTCATCTCGCACTCCAATGAGCTGAATCTTTTAGGCCCCCTCTTTTCCAGAAGCCTTTGCACCTTCACTATTTTATGGTGAATGGCTTGCTCCCCCATTCAAGATTAGGCACCACTCTTTATGAAATTTTGTATCAGGAAGACTGACCTACTTTTGTGCCCTTGTGTTGGGAGTCAGAGAATTTCAGATTTTAAAACAACCTCAGAGACTGTCTAGTTCAACCTGTACCTAACTTCCCTGATGTAGGAAATCTGGCCTCCCCTTGGAGCCCTCCAGTGATGGGGAGCCCCCTACCTTCCAAGTTATCCCATTCCACTCTTGGACAGGTTAGGCAGTCGGGCCTTTCATTAAGCCATCATGTTGGCCAAACAGCATTCTGAGACAACTTAGCCTAGGTGCCTCCTATCCAGACCAAGCATTCATAATTCCTTCAGTCCTGTGTGTTCACTCCTCACACTAATACAATTTTTAAATAGGTTTTCACAGACTTCTCTGACATTAATTTTATAGTATTTCTCTTGCATTTTTACCTGACTCTTTTTGTGCCTTTTTTTTTTCTCTTCTCCATATCCCCCTAGATAGAATGTGTATTTCTCTGGATGGATTCATAATTCCTTTCTTAGGAAAATCCTTTTAATCCTTTTCTCAGTAGGTTCTGTAGAGGCCTGAGGAACAAAGACCTTCATAATTTGTCACACAATAGAGAAGTAAGGCATGTTCCTTCCCACAGTTCTGGAAGCCGATCAAGACTATTATACTGGACATCATCTCTGTCAGATTCTGCTTTTGAGGTCTTCAGCCAAAAGAAAGATGGTTGCCCTAGTCTATTCAAAAGAAGATAAAGCAATGATTGTTTTATTGCCTAAGTATTGGGAAAGGTGTTATTGATTTGGGGCTCTTTGGGGTACAGAGGAAACAGTGCACATAGATGTGCCTCAGGGTCTCTACTTCATTACCCAGTATGGATGGGGGGTGAGAAGAAGGAGAAGGAGGACTTGCCTCTGCTCTGCTGCTCAGGAGCCGCCACTGGAATGGTCCTGATCCCTGGACGATCTTAGCTACAAAGTGTATTTGGTGAGTGGTTCCTAGATCGAGAAGCAAAACAAGGCTGCACTAATATCCCTGGACTCCCTGGATGGCTAGAGCTATGTGTCCCTGACTCTTGAGGCTCCCATCCCAGTGGTCCATATTCAGAAGGTGGCTCTTTCCAAGGGGAAGCAGTTGCTTAGCTATGGCTGGGCAGTGACTGACTTGGGGATCTTGGTTTGGGCTGCTGTAATAGCAATGGGAATTTGAAGATCTTCCCAGCCCCTTGTATTTGCAACCAAACAGGTACTTAGCACTTAGTTTTAAGTCAAGTATTAAGACCCAGAATTTGTGAATCCCACAGTGGTATGAACTTGTTGACATAACAGGAAGGGGCAGAACAGGGAGAAGCTAATACCATATATAAGTAAAAGCCCAAGCTAGAAAGGCCAGAACTTCTGGGAGTGAGCATCTGGAGGCTGGGCTGCTACTGCTGGAGACAGAGAAGAGAACTAAGAACTGAACTGAGAATCGAGAAGAGAGAACTGGGAGGAGGCATGGCTGTGGTGTCGGCACTTTGTCTGTCTGTTTTGATGTTACTTTGTCAGATTTGTCTGCTGATAGAGGACATTGCTGTTGTTGCACAAGCCCTGGGACCTCACTGCTGGTTCAGAAGCCCTGAAAGAGGATTTTCTTGTTGTATGTTTACAGAAACCCTGGAGGAGGGTCTTGCTGACGATTTCAGAGGTCCAGGGACTATACTGATGATTTGTGTTGAGTTGTTAGTGGATCTGACCTTGTTGGTGGGTCTGAGTTGATTTCACAGGCAGAATTTTAATTGATGAGGATGCCAGCAATGTGCATGAATGTTATTGTGGTTTTGTTAAGCCTTGACTTCCCAGGAACAGAAACTGTGAAGGACTTGAGGTGGACTAGACACTGTGAGCTTGAGTACAGAAAAGGAACTACACAAGGAGCTGGACAGCAAAGCGTTGCAGGAGCTGGGACCTTGGAAGGAGAACCATGGAAGCAAAGAGCCAGCCTCAAGTCAAGATGAAGTGGCCTCTCTATGGGTATTTAATGCAAACTGAGAAGATCATGATTTACTAGGGATGGAAAACTTTGACCTTTACATTTAGATGATTGAATTAAGGACTTATTAATTAAGGAGGATTGAAAACTAATCTCCAATGAAGAAGAAAGAAGACTTTTTTTATTGAAGAAATTAAGACAAATGTGACCCAGGGGTGGAAAACTTCTGACCTCTGTACTTTGTGTCAATTAAGGAGGCTTGCCTCCTTAAGAATGATTGAGTTACTAAATGAATGTACTTTGTTAAAAACTATGTTACCACTTTGGTGAAAACTACGTGGCCTTTTTAGTGATAAGTTGTTGAGTTGTAACATGGTGAATTCTGTATTTTGATTTTCTGTGAATGTTTTGCCTTAATTTGTTACAGGATAAATAGAGAGTTCACTATACTGTGTAATCAGAACCTTGATAGCTTTTCACAGCAGCAGTCCTCTGGAAAGCTGCTCGTGCCTGGCTTTACAGCTGCTTCTGTCCTGCCCTTGTCCATCAGCACCTGCTCAGCAGCAGTGAAGGTCCTTGCCCAAGGTCACCCGCCAGGTAGCCAGAGATGGGACTTGAAGAGGTGGCTCTCTGTCAACCATGTCATAGTGGGCTCCCCTGGGGAGCTAATTCTGGCCTCATTTTGTATACTGTGTTTCCAGGCCTCTATGACATTTACTCCGGTGTGGGCACTTTTGACTGTAGATGGCAGCCCCCTAGGAATGAGGCAAGGAGGCCCAGGAGCTCCTCATGAACCTGGGGCAGGTGGTATCTGCCTGACCCTGGCCTTCTGGGCCTTCATGAGCACTTTGAGGCCGGGCTGGGCTGCATCTGAGCAGTCCAAACTGGCTTCCCTGGATCTTCTCAAGAGTCTGCTCTGATTGAATCAAAGAGGGAAGGGACCAGGGCTCCCATAGAAAGGACATGGGTGGGACCCAAAGGCAGCTCATTCCTCTGAGGGAAAGGAGAGGTTTTCTCACTACTAGAAAGGCAGGTGGGATTGGTCAGCATCAGCCCCTGTCTTTTATTGTGTCATCTTTTAAAGTGCCCTCATCAGGTCAAGCTGTCGCAGTCACACAGATAGTTGTCATCTAAGGCAAGGTCATTACTGTGTAAAGAGCGCCCACCCACTGTGTGGCCAGACTTTACTTCCCCTTGGCCAGTTTTTCTTGGTTTCCTCTCCTCCCTCTTCTTCAGACTGAGACTCTTAAAGGAGAAGTGGGGCCCTATTTAAATCCATCTCTGTGTTTCTCCTGCCCTCCCCACAATCTGGAGCCATTGGGCAGTGCCAGTGCTTTTGGTTTCAGGCATTTTCTTTCCTATGGCTTCAGTGACTTCTGAGGAGGAGGCAGGGTCTGCAGCATGTTTAGAGGGTGTTGTCCAGTCCCCTAGATGTCAGCTCTGGGGGCTAGGTTGGAGACAAGGTGCAGCTTATCCCAGGGCTCTCAGGCACAGAGTCCTGGGTTGGCTTTCCCAGGATCTGAGGTGGAGAGTGGGGAGCAGTGGTTTGACCTGCCTGGCACATAGAGCCTCCCTCCTCCCCCTCAGGACCCTGGCCCTTGTGCTGACATTTGGTAGGTTGTCTAGATGCATTGGAAGAACAAAATTCTCCTTTTTTAAATACTGGGGGGCCCAAGCATGCACAGTCTAGAATCCCTAGAATCTACAGCCAGATCGATCTGATCAGTGCTGGCAAGCCCCAGGTGGCATCTGAGGAAGCAAGGTTCCATACTGAAAACAGGATGTGCCCCTGGTTTGCAGAGGTACCCCCAGGGTCCTTGGCGGTCTCAGCCCAGAATGTGCACACAGTTGCTTTCTCTGTGTTCTCTCCTTTTTGGAAGTCTGACATGTTTGTCACCGTGTCCCGTAGATTCTCCTTCGAGAAGGCTGCAAGAAGATCCTGGTGGCTGACTCTTTGTCCCTCCTGAAGAAGATGCACCGCTCACAGATGAAAGGTGTCCTTGTCGATGGTGCGTGAGCTGAGGCCTGGCAGGGGAGCCGCCACCCGTGGGCAGGGCAGCCAGGGAAGGGCGCTAACCAACTCTCTGTTTCCTTGCAGAAGAAAACATCTGCGAGTCCTGTTTGTCCCCTATTCTCCCATCAGGTGAGATGTTCCAAGAGGAGAGAAGAGGGCTTTCTTTGGAGAAAGATGGGGTACTCCTCCCCGCTCAGGCCACATGTGCATGTCCCCATATGCAGGGGCAAGGTGGGGCCTGGAGTCAGGAAGACGTGGTCCCAAAGCCTGCCTCAGACACTCGGGGCAGGCCACTTACACTCTGGGGTCCTCGGTTTCTTCATCTGTGAAATGGGGAGAACAATAAAGGCACCAGCCTCCCAGGGTTGTTGGGAAGCGAGCACATGCAACCCTTTGCAGACTGTGGAGCACACGGCAGAGAGGTGTGTCCTGGGCACCTCGGATCCACCTGGGGGAGAATCATTAAGAACATTTCATATGCACCCAGGAGTAACTCTGGTCAGATCCTGCCCCACAGTCACAGTGCCTAAAGTTGAGCCAGCCCCCTTCTCTGGCCCTACGCCCCTCCTCGTCCCTCAGTCCCCCACATCCCCCGCACTGTCACCTTTCTGTCCCTTCTTCCCCCTTCTCTCAGCCCTGGGGCTCACCTTCTTCTCGCTTCCCCTCACTATCGTAGCATCCCTTGAGGCCCGGGGCTGCAGTTAGGAAGTCCTGGGTGTGGATCCTGCTTCTGACATGAGCTTCGTGTCTCTGGGCAAGTCACCCTCCATGAGATGAGGCTAAGCCAACCTCTGGCTCCTCCCTCTCACAGAGACAATGTCAAAGCTATGTGGAGGCCTTCAGGTGGCACCAGGTGCCTTCTGGCATCATTGCCGTCCTTCATAGAACAGCCCAGGGCTGCCCAGATGCCTGGCCCAGCATGGCAGGCCCAGCCCAGGCCCCTCCTGGCTTCTTGACTCTCTTTATGTCCATCCCTGTCACCCCAGCCGGACCAGGGGTCCTGCCTGCTCCACCCTGTGCATTCCCATCTTGTCTCTGCCTGTTAAGACCCTGCTCTTCCTGTACAAGGCTAGAGTCCTCCGGGAAGCCTTCCCAGCTTCCCTCACCTCAGATCTCTCCCCTTCACCTCATCCTCATCTGCCCTATATCAAGCTTGTTCAACAGCAGCCAGGCAGAGTCTCCTCTGCGGGGCCAAAGGCTTGGAGAGAAGGCAGCCCCGGCATGCCCCCTCCTGTTTCCCCAACACTTAGCACTGTCCTTGAAGTGTGTAGGGGGTTGATTAATGTTTCGAGGTAAATTGAATTGACTGGAACAGGCTTGAAAGAAAGCCACATTTTTCTGTGCTTAGATTAAAATGATACAGCCTTGGTGTGAGGCTGGGAGAGAGGTCCCAGGGAGGCCACAGACCCATCCAAGTATACAACTGCCTTCATGCTTCCCTCCCGGACATGCACTGATAGGCCACAGGGCAGGAGTGACAGGTTACCATTGGCTGCTGTGCCAGTCAGTCATTTGGCAGGCTATGTGCCCACCCCAGAGTAGCAGAGGCCTGGGAGTCTGGAAGGAGGCTGGGAAAACTGAGGGCCAGAGGGACACAGGAAGCAAGGGATGGCTTGGAGTGGCTCTGCTTCTGTATCCTCCAGTGACCCAGAATCACAGGCAGCAAACAGGACAGATGATGGATGTCTTTAGGAAGAACAAAGCTGTGCCATGTGTCCTATGTAGACGGCACATAAGCAGGACCTTGTCCAGGCCTACCCAAGTCACAGCCCTTCTGTGAGCGGTTATTAATCCCCTCCTGTGTACAAGGAATTGTACTCTGAGGGTGCAGAAGGAAGCAAGGGGCCTCAGTTTGGGGGAGATCAGGCCCCTGGATGGGGCATGGAAGACAGGTGCCCAGGATGCCCCCAGGGCTGTGGAGGAGAGGGGCTCCCTCCCAGGGTACAGGGATCTGAGCTGTAGGGCCATTGGTGCCTGGTGTTCGAGGCTCCCATCCTGGCAGTGTAGGTCTGCAAGGCCAGATGAGAATGATCCTTAAAGTGGGGGATGGAGACCTGGGCAGACTCCAGGGGCCTGGATGGGGAAAAAATCCTATCTTTATTTTTAGTCACCTTTGGTTTTCTTAGTAACCTTGTGGTTTTATTTTGTGCATTTAAAACCTTTTTTTTTTCCCAAGAAAAGGTCAGTAGGCTTCACACAATTGCCAGAGGGGCCTATGACACAGAAAAGGCCAAGCCCCCCTGGACTGAGGACTGCAGTGGCCCCAGAGGACCCAGGGAGCAGGATAGGGAAGTGGCTGAGAGGCCCATGTAGGGCTGATGTTGGAACACTGCTCCACCTTTGGAGCTGTCCCAGCACAGCCCAAGCAGCTTCCAGAGGTGGTGGGCTCCCCCTCACTTTGTGACCTCCAACAGAGGCCAGATCACTGTTTTAAAGGGGCTTCCTGGCCCAGGCCTCCATTGGTGTAGCTGGGCTCTGGAACAGCTGTGCATGGGCCTTGAGCCTGGGATGGGCATCTCAGCCTGGGTGTGGGGACCTGCAGAGGCCCAGGGCCACCCCCATGTGGGTGCCTTCAGTTCCCTTTAGTCTCTGCTCCATGGCAGGCTCTGAAGGAGGCATCAGGTGGGAGTCTTTGCTGCCCCTCAGCAACTGGAGGCAGGCCAAAGACCCCACAGCTGGCTCCTCAGCCAAGGTAGGGAAACTGAGTTTTGGTTTTGTCCCAAATAGACGCAGCGAAGCCCTTCAGTGCGGTCGTCTTCCACTGTCGGCACATGTTCCACAAAGAGTGTCTGCCTGTCCCCAGCTTGGTGAGTTGTCCCTGGGCATTGGGGTGGGAGGGAGGACATCCTGGGCTCCACTCAGAGCCTGGGGCAGCACCCACAGAATGGCTCCAGGGACCCCTTCTGCTCTTCCTCTTGCCCCCTGGCCCTGGGGAGCTTTCAGTGCACATGTGTACAGGAGAGAAGGGCCAGGGGCAGAGCTGCCAGGCCTAGGTCAGAGCCTACCTCTGACATTCAGGAACCCTGTGCCCCTTAGATTCTCAGGGATTCAGTTTCCTCATTTGCAGAATGAGAGACTTGGGCTACATGGCCTCTGAGGTCCCTTCCCCACAAAGGCCATTGCAGGGTGGGTGATGTGTCTATGACAGGGCTGATGCCAGAGGCTTTTAGTCTGAGCCTGTGAATCGGTGCATGTGGGAGCTCCCTCCGTGGGCATGGATGAGCCACTTCTCTGTGGTTTATAACCCTGAGGGGAATGGGGAGCAGGGTCCTGGCCAGGGGCACATGGCCAGCAGGCCTCGCACCTCCAGGACCTGCCCCAAAGCCAGCCAGGCTGCTTCTTATGCACGTCATGTCCATGTAGACTGGTCACACACATACACATGCACATGTATACATGAACACATGTACTTTACACTAAACACATGAATGCAGTGCGTGCACATGTACACACACATGCACACACACACACTTGCATGTACGTTTCTCTTTCTCGTGTCTTATTAGCGAGACTTTTTTCTTGGGTAAATTGCTCATCAGAAACTCACAAACAGCTGTGACCAAAAAAGCAGGAACATTCTTTCTGGTGTTTTCACGCGGATCCTTGTGTTTTCAGAATTCGACGGGACAGTTCTGCAGTATCTGCACCGCTAAGAACCGGGGCCCAGGAAGCACAATCTTGGAGGCGACCAAGTAGGCCCAGAACTCCCCCCTCCCCATCCGCTGCCTCCTCTTGCATCAACAAAGGCTTTTAGCTGAGAGATTTGTATACACTGATGATGTCCTCTCCCCTCCCCCTCCAAAATTACAAGTTCAAAACCTCTGGGCTCGAGTGCTTCCTTTTTACTTCAGAAAAGACAGTTTATCCCTCACACATCTAGCTTCACGGGGCTGTATCAGGAATGGGAACAAAAGCCAGAGGAAAGTCGAATTCTTCAGCACCTAAGGAAAGCCCCACAGGACAGGCTGTCTTCCATACCGCCCAGGCTTCTGAGAACACAGAGAGGCCAGGGTGAGTCCTGCCCCTGCCGAGGTTTGATATCACAAGGTTCACCAGAGCTGGCCTCATAGGCTTCCACTTGTATCACTGCTTCCCCGCACGCATATGCACACGTACAAATGTACACACATGCACACGCACACACACACAGGACGAGCATGGTATCCCCTCTAGGCCTCTTCCTCACCAAGCCTCTCTGGCCGCAGCCAGGAATGTTCTGGAGTGGCTGTGGCTGGGCCAATGAGGAGTGAGGCCTTGGAGGAGAGCCGTGCAGGCTGCCATCTGTCCATCCCTGTGGCTCTCCCCAGGTGGGAGGCCCTGGCAGACCCTGTGCTTCACCAGCCCAGCCTCCAGGAGCCTGTGGTCTTCTGTGCTTTGGGAGATGCAGGGCTCCTGGCTGCTGCCTTCAGAAGGGCACAGAGAGCTGACCAGACTCACAGGGTTGGCCCCAGTCGGCCTCGGCTCTCCAGCATTTGTGCAGATGCTGCCCACCCCACCTTTCCCCAAGGCCATGAGCCTAATTGAGAGCCAGGATTATCTAGGGGATGGGGAGTGCTTGGCCCATTTAACAGGTGAGGAAACTGTGGTGGCAGCGCTGTGCCCCAGGGCAGCCCATTGTTGTCTTGCGGGAGCCTCGCTGCCCCCCATTCACAGAGGTCAGGTGCTGCTTCCTGGGCTCAGGGCTTGGCAGAAAGTGGTACCTGGAGACCCTGTGCTGCCGTCTCTGTGCCCCCATCTTGACTTTTTGGTCCCCAAATGAGAGAGCCTCAAGAGGCCCGCTGTGCCTCAAGGCCTCCCAAAGGCCCTGCCCTCGAGGGCCAAGCCCAGGGGGCTGAGCTGAGCTTAGTAGGTGCCTAGCAGATGCCTTATTTCTTCTCCTATCTGTAAAAAAGGGCCAGAAGTCCAGTCTGCCATGACCCAATGGCCCTCTGTCGTTGCTGTCTCCCCGTGGTCCCTCTTCCAAATCGCCCTTCTTTGCTCCTCTTGCTACATTCTGGGTGACTTAGAAGCCAGGGTGCCAAGCCTACGAATGAGACATTCCTTAAATAATTCAGAGCAGGAGGGGTCCCCAGCAGATGGCGGTGGGCAGTCAGAATCGTGCAGCTGGGAAGCTGGAAGGGGTTGAGAGGCTCTCACTCGGTTCTCTACAGTTGAGGAAACAGAGGCCCAAGGGGTTTAAAAGCAGCAGAGCTGGTGTGAGAGCCCGGTTCCCAAACCTGGCTTGGTGCATTTGATGCCTTTCCTCTGCTGGGAGCTTCGAGCCCTTCCTTCCCGAGGGCTTATATTTCAGAATCATCAGTCAGCCATGGCCTTGGGTGGCCCAATCCCTTCTCCTCCAGAGTAGCAGTGACATCAATCGACAGGATGGATTAGCGCAGCAAAGTTTTCAAAAGTTAGTTTTCAGAGCAGGAAAAATGACCAAAGAAGGTGGCCAATAAGCCCCAGAGAACCATTGCTTTGGAAAAGATTGCCCAGTCAGCACTAAATGACTGGGGAATTACTCATCTAATTTTAGAGGCCATAGAACATGTAGCTAAAAGCAGGAGCTCCTCCCAGGTTTTAAGGTTGCTCCATTAAAGCATATGTGTTTAGAGACTACCTTAGTGAGTAGGAGATAATTCCACCTGACAAACGTCACACCTGGCCATTCTATTCCTTTATCAACTCAGGCTATTAAAATTTCACGAGTTATTACCAGTTTTAACAGGACTCAAAGAACTTTCCCTCCTCCTCCCCCACCCTTTGATTCTTACTTCACACCTTTAAAAAAGGGGCGGGGGGGAAGGAATCCAGAAGTTCCTCTGGCTGGAAGGCAGACCTGGCAACACTCAGGGGAGGATTGAAGGGGGTTTCCTCAAGACTCAGGGCTCAGTTTTGTCTCTGGAGCCACTCTCAGGAAGGCATTTGCTCCCTTATCTTTTGAGTCTCATGCCTCTCCAGAGGGTCGCCAGATGTACCTCTCCAGACTGAGCTCCAGTCTGGCGTCTCTCCCTGACCCTGCCTGGCCTATCCAGTCCTTGGCCAACCTTGCCATTTCTGCCTTCAGTCTCATGACCCCTTCTCAACACAACTGCCAATGTCTTACCTACACTGTTGGGGTATCTTCCTCATTGGTCTCCCTGACTCAAGTCTCCCCCACTCCAATCTATCCTGTCCTATCCACAGCCAACAAAATGGCTTTCCAAGTACAGAGACGTCTGTATTCCACTGCTCAGTGAGCTCTGGGGCCTTCCTGTTGAATATAAACTTGGCAGTGTATATTCATCCTGCATTATATTTATGTGGAACAAACTCAGCTCATATTCATTTTATATCGGGGTTCTATTGAATATAAACTCAGTTTATCTTTATGCACCCTGGGCCCAAGGTTGCTTTGCAGCCTCCTCAGACTTTACTCTTCTCCTGCCCTTTTCAGTCCAGCCAGACTTACTTTCTCTCTAGCCACATGCACTCAGCCATCTTCCACCTCTGTCTTTTCACTGTTCACTGCCCATACCTGTGGTACACGCCCCCCTCACATTGGCCTCATGGCTCTTTCTCTCCCTTCAGGATACATTCCAAGTGGCCCCTTTCCCATAGTGGCTTTCCTCCTAGCCCCCACTGCCACCTGAACTCTCCTCATAACTACATCATGTTTATTTGTATTTCTTCTCTACATGCCTAGATGCCCTTGTTGTCTCCTCTGGGAGAATGTGAGGTCCTCGAGAGCCTGGACAGTTTTATTCTTTGCATTCCCAGCTCCTGGCACAATCCTTGGCACAAAGTGGGGGCATGTAGACAAACCGCACATCCCCACTGGGCATTGCTGGCTCAAAATCCCCATAGCTCTTGAAACAAAATTGTTCAAAAGTCACTTCATTAGTTCAAGTTCAGAGCCTGCCTTCCCTCGGTCCTTCCTTCAAACGCACTGGCTGATAGTTTACTCTCACCCATCTCCTTCAGTCCACTCTAGTCCTGCCCTAAGGAGGTGGGGAAGGAACATTGAACAAGGGGCTTTAGCAGAAGGCAGTAAATCCCTCTTCCCCTTCCTTAGAGGTTTTTAAACAATGGTGAAGAATAGCCTCTTTCCAGGTTGTTTGTAGATGAAGTTCTCTAGACTACACAGACCCACCAGAACCTGGGGAGGAACACTAAGCCCACAAAGGTCGTGCCATGGAATGAATAGACTATCTGGTGTCTGAGGACCCAAGTTCAAATTCTGGCAGTGCTACTTACCATCCACGTGATCTTAAGAAACGTCTTCCCAGGACAGCAGTTTCCTCATCTCTAGATTAGGGGGATTTGAAGGGCCCTTCCAACTTGAAGTCTGTCATCCTATGAGAATCACCATGAGAATGAAATGGCCCCAGCTGTGGGGGAAGGGTGTGTTCTTGTTCCCTGAATGTTCTTCCAACAAAGACTGAAAACCCAGGCTTGTGTTCTAATGGTGTAATCAAAACAAATAAAACATGTATAAAAATTGTTTTAATTTTTTTAACTCCTATAGAGGGAATTCTTGCTCAAGGGTGAGTTGAACTAGATGGTCCCTCCTGACTCCAAGATTCTGAGATAATCATATTACCATTCACTGGGCTGTTTGAGGCTTAGGCGGTGATAATGATGGCTTGGTGGTGGGTCCTGTGAATGTAAGGAATGATTTATTACAGTCTTTATTTCAGCCCTTTGATCTCTAATCTCTGAGTTTCTACACAGCTTTTTTTGGAACATACCAGGTTTTTCATTCTGGTGCCAATGCTAGCCCTATTCCCTAGACTTGGGGGCCATATGGTACTGCTTCTGTAGCATGGGCGTGTTTACCCATGATGTTGTTTACTTCTAATATGAAGCCTCTGGGATCACATGTGCAGATGATGAGAGGGGGAGCAAGGCTAATATGTGGGAGATGTCACACTCAAAACTCCAAATGTTCTTCACCCAAAGAACCTAAAAGCTCCTTCTGGATGGCCTCTGTTTTGTCAGTGTTCTAAGCCCAGCCCTGTGACCTCATAAACGTCCACACCCAGGTTGGCTGTCAACACAGGTTCCCAGATCTGCTTCTCCAAAGGAAAGCAACTCAAAATGGGTTAACAATCTTGCTTTAATCAAACATATGTCATTTGCCCAGTTCAGGGGGAAAAGGTCAGCACCCTGAACTTCAGAGAATACAAACAAGTTACAAGAAGATGGAAACAAATCAGAAGATAGGCTTCCAGCTGTCTGACCATCACATCCATACCTAGTCAGTTACCAAAGAGGGAAGCATCAACATCTGGGTTTTCAAAGCCAGGGGCCTCAACGGCTGCCCAAAGTCCTGGTCAAATCACACAACACTTCTCAAAGTGAGCCCCAAAACAAAGCCTCACATCAAGGTTTATATAAGCCTTCTCCTAGCTCAGAGAATGTAACACCCCAGTTGACCCACTGCCCAATCACAAAGTATCTCCTGAAAAACCAGCCTCCTGCCACTGGTTCCAGGTGCACTTAAGCTTATCAAAGGGCCTAGGGGCAGGGAAGATCTCAAATTCACATTCCCATCACAATAGCCAACTCTCTAGGGAGGCAATTTCCTGAACCAATGCAAGTCAGAAATTTCTCTTCAAATTACCACCTTAGTGAGTTGCATAAAGCCATGAGAGTTTACTTGCCTGGAGAGGACTGGGCAAAAATGGTTAATTGGGCAATGGAACTCCAAATAAATAAAATGCCTTGGAGTCACTGGACCAAAGTGGACCAGCTTCTCCAGGGCTGAAAACTGGCAGATATGATTGCTGAGGTACCCTGTGGCTTCTAAAAAGCTATGCAGAATGAGAAATATGGAAAAAGGCTGGAGAAGGGCAATGTCATAATTGGGAAGCAAATGAGGTTTGAGAACTATAGGCCAGTGAAGTTAACTTTAATTCCTACCAAAATTCTAGAAAATGCTTATATCCTACTTCTGACATATGCTTAATGTATGACCCTGGGTGAGTCAAGTATCCTCTCCAGGCCCAAGCCAGCTCTCTAAGAATAGAAGTTGCAGAGAAGATGCCAACATACATTGATAGAAGAAGTGTCTCACTGGGCACTCCCTACACTGATGAATGGATAGGACCTGTCTCTAGTCCTATTATTAAAATGGTTGTTACTGAAATACCATCAGTGTGGTTTCCTTGCTGGGTAACTGGTCTTGTCTAGACACTCTTCTGCATTTTCTGTAAAAACTGTGCCAATTGACTGAATTGTCAGAGTCCAAATGTAGGGGTTCCTCTGTCACTAATGATGCAAACAGATCATTACAGAAATGTTGACAAACATGTTCCCTTTTCCCACTATTTGTAGTCTTCTTGCCAATTTTGTCTGGGCTCTTGGGATGATCTGGTTAAGTTGGGGCTCATGCCAAGTGTTTTTCTAAACTTGTTTCCTACTTTCCATTATTTTTGTGAGACAATGTTGTTTGGAATCTGCTTCCCTCCTCCATAGTGGTTTACAAATGACTTTGTATAGTAAAGCAGTGTTTGCTGCTCTTGGCTCCCATCTCTCTCCATTTGGCAGTGTGGCATGGTAGAGTTAGGAAGACCTGGATATTTTCTTAGCTATGTAACCGTTGAGCTCGTCATCTCATGTCTCTGGCTCCATTTCCTTATATATTCAATAGGGAGAATATGATGTTTGCCTTATAGTATTGTGAAAGTCAGGGGAGGTAATAATGTCTGTAAAGGACTTTGCAAACATCAAAATTTGGAGAAGTGTTAGCTACTATTGTTAAGAAGTTCGAGTTTGCTGGCTAAAGACTGTTTTTCTGAGTCTTTCGGCCCTCTCGTGATGGTGATTGTTTGAAGTCATCTGAGCATTTTGTAGCTTCATGGGACAATGAGTTTGTAGCTAGAAGGAATCTTAGACGTCATCATATTTACCCATCCCTTCATTTTAGAGGCAAGGACACTGAGCTGCAGAGTCACGTGCCCAATAGGGGATTGGAACCCAAATCCTCTGGATTCTCGGGTTCCCCTGGAGCCCTGAGTGATTGAGTTACCAGAACTTGAACCCAGGTCTTCCTAGCCCTGAAGCCAGTTTGCTAGCCATTATATCATTTCTCATTTAACAGATGTCAAATCGAACATTTGTGGCACAAGAATAATCCATTTAGGCTCTGAGGGTCCTTATCCCACCTCTCATTCTTACTGATGAATCTTAGATCCTGTGTTTGGCTAACTACCACTCTCCCCTCAGGACTCTAGGGGTACCCCTTGAAGAGGCAAGGGAGATTCCCTAAGAACATTGACTCAAGCCCTCATAGTGCACTTACTCCCAGGATTGCCATTTCAGAATCGTGTAGTCAGCCAACCTTAAGAAACTTTTTAGAAAGGGCCAATTCACAAAAATGATGCATTAAGAATTGTTGGTACAAAGTATCTCCGACCCAAAGTCTGGGACACAATAAATGTAGATTTCTGGGGGAATGGGCTCAAGCTTAGAGAGTGCATGTAATGAAGGTTCTGGCTGCTGGGAGTCCTTTTTTCCCATTCTTACAGTTCTTAAGAAGGTCCCCATAAGCTTGGTGAATCTGTAGCTAGCCTTGACTCCCAATGTAGATACTGCCACCAATTGATCTGGAGGTGGTTTTAAAACCCCAATGGGAAAATAGGAAGTCCAACATCCTTCCACAAGTCGGATATGGAGCAGCAGGAGAGCTGACCAAGCACTCTTCATCTAAAGGTTGTTCTTCCTCCAAGGGTCCTGTAAGACCTGTATCCTCTTTCCAGATTCTGGAATGAATTCCTTCTCAATGTCATTGATAAATTATAGATGACCCCAGGGATGTTGCTAAATTTCTTTGAGCTATCTAAGCAGGATTCCATTTAAAAGGCTTTTTAAAAGCATTTAATTAATTGTGGTGATGATCTTGCCTAGCTAAGATATCAAAGCTAAAATGGTGACCAAGGAGGATGGGGGAGATCTAGTTTGGCAGCTGTTCACTTGTAAAAAGGCCTGGGGTGGGGGTGGGGGACAATTTAGTGACCATAAGCTTAATATGATCTAATCTTGTGACGTGGCTGCTAAGGAAAGTTGTTATATTTGGCTGAGTGTGGTGGGCAGACTCCTAGCAGTCAAACCATCCCATCTACTCAGCACTGGTTGGACCACATCCAGAATGCCACCTTCACCTCAGAGTGCTGCATTCTAAGAAGAACCCTGACAAATTAAAAGTTTAAAGGGAGGAGAATGACTGTGCCAGTGGAGCATCTGGAAAACACCATGCAAGTAACAATCGAACAAACTTGAAATGCTGGGCTTTTGAAAGAGAAGACCAAGGAGAAATACAAAGGAAATATTTGGAAGGCTATCATACAACAGATCCTCTATACGGTTTCTTTGGGACCAGTGGGTTAAGTTACAGAAATGAAGATTTCAAATCAATCTAAGAAAGAACTTCCTAACAAAGTAACAACAGATGATCTGCTGTGAATGACTTTAACTATTCTCAGTAATACAATGATCCAAGACAACTCTGAAGGACTTATAATGAAAAATGCTATGCATCCCCAGAGAAAGAACTGATGGTGTCTAAATACAAACTGAAGCATATTTTTTTTTACTCTATTTCTCTTGGGTTTTTTTTTTTGTCTATGTTTTCTTTTACAACATGACTTAACAGATATGTTTTGCATGACTATACATGTATAACCCATATTGAATTGCTTTCCTTCTCAATGGGGAGGGGTGGGAGGGAGAAGGGAGGAAGGAAGAATTTGGAACTCAAAGTTTTACAAATAAATGTTAAAAATTGTTTTTACTTGTAACTGATGGAAACAAAATAGTAGGAAGAAAAGGAAGGAAGGAAAAAAAGAGAGAAAGGAAGGAAGGACTTCCCAACAATTCTAGTTCTGTGGAGGAGACCTTGTTTGATTCACCCCATGTTTCTATCAGTTCTTGGGTTTTCATTCCATGATCATCATGCCTTCCCCAGGACAAGCTCATTATCTGAAATCTCATAAGAGTTTTATACTCAACACTTCCTCAGCTCCCTCCATTGCCTCTCCCCTCAGATTGGAGAATGGAGCCGTAAACTCCTCCCCAAGCCTCTCTTTATAGAGGTCCAGAATATTCCAGCTAACTCCATTTTCCATCAGTGGCTTGGCCTGGTTTTGACTTCATAGAAAGAGATTACATAGCCCCAACCCTAGCCATGTACTCTGGTGGCCTCTTTCATCTTTCATTTCACATTCACTTTCTTTTTTCATCCTTCTTCTGTGTATTTGTCTTCTCCCATTTGATTGTAACCTCTTTGAGGGCAGGAACTCCCTTAATTGTATCCCCAGTGCTTAGCTCTGTTACTGGCTTATAATGCTGCTTAATAAATGTATATTGACCATCATCTATTGTTCATTACCTCTCAGACAGCTTAATTCATTTGCTTTTGTGGCTTTTGAAGGCACTGAAGCAGTATTGTGAATTATGCCCAGCTGTTTTGGAGACAGCTAGATGGTTGGGCCTGGAGTCAGGAAGACCTGATCTATAGACCCTGGGTAAGTCACTTAACCTCTGTTTGCCTCAGTTTCTTCAACTGTAAAGTGAGGATAATAGCACCTACCTCAAAGGGCAGTTGTGAGGATCAAATGAGATATTTGTAAAGTTCCTGGCACATGGTTTTAGAACTATATATTCCCCTTAAAGTAGAACACAATTCCTTTAAAGTAGGGACACATTGGGGCAGCTAGGTGGCGCAGTGAGTAGAGCACTGGCCCTGGAGTCAGGAGGACCTGAGTTCAAATCTGGCCTCAGACACTTAACACAAAAACTAGCTATGTGACCTTGGGCAAGTCACTTAACCCCAATTGCCCTACAGAAAAAAAGTAGGGGCACATCTAAATTTTGTATCTCCCAGATCACCTAACTCAGACTTCTGCACACATTTGGTACATAATCAATGCGTTTTGAACTGTATTGTAACAATAAGAGCTGTCTCCCAAAATAGAGTGGACCATGGCCCCAGCATCACATCACCAGGAAATCTTCAAGTAGAAGCTGGGTTACCATCTGTCCATGGTGCTATAAAGGGATTACCAGACTTGATGAGAGGTTAGATTAGCTGGCCTCTATAGTCCCTCCCAACTTGAAATTCGATGATTCTAGAAGGATTTAAGTGTGTTTAATCATCTGCTCTCCCACTCTGTTATTTTTATATGCAATCCAGTGCCCATCTGTTCCACATCTCTTTGTGTGAATATCATAGCCCTTCAAAGGGTTTAGGAATGCAGTATCTATCAGCCTAAGCTTCTCCCCAAGCAGAGATATGTTAGTCTTCTGCAGCAGTGGATTTTTTATTTTATTTTCTTGGAATTCTGCTAGAATCAATCCACTTCCTCAGGAGCTACAACTGACAGTCCTTTGAGGACCCTGGTCTGCTGTACTTGTTCTAAGATACCTCCCATGGCTGCCTTTCCCTCTGATTATCAGAACAGGTATCACAGGCATCCTTTCCTCCACCTATTGGAATACCTTATTTCCTCCCATGCTCATATTAAATGCCATTTCCTGCCTTAGATATTCCCTTATCCTAATAATAATAGCTAACATTTAGATTGCACTTACTATGTGCCCAACACTGTGCTAAGCCTTTATAAGCATTATCTTCCTAGGATTAGAGTCAAGGCTTTACCCCCAAATCACCTTTAATTCATTTACTTTGTAGGCATTTTTATATAGTTCTATCTGTGCATGTTCTCTTTCCCAAAAGGCTACAGGCTTCTTGAGGGTAAGAGTTATATCACGTCTGCCTTGTAACCCTTGTGCCTAGTGCAGGGGCTGGCAAAGCACTAATCAGTGCTCTGTGATGGTATTTAGTGAAGTAGGGGAGGGCACGTGTACCTATTTTCTTTTTAGGCAGTTGGGGTTAAGTGAACTTGCTCAGGGTCACAAAGCTATAAGTGTCTGAGGCTGCATTTGAACTTGGCTCCTCCTGATCTCAGGTGCTCTGGTGCTCTATCCACTGCCCCACCTAACTGCCCTGTATCTCCTGTTTGACAGATCAGAAGGAATGACTACTTTTTCCTGCAAAGGGTTAGCTATTACTGAAGTGACTTTCCCAGTGTGGTGAAAAATGAATCAGATGGGGAAGCAATATGGAATGTGGCTAGCCTTGGAGTTGGGAAGACCTCAATACAAACCCTGCCTTTGCCACTAGCTGTATGACATTGGACAAGTCACTGGATTTCTAGAGCCCCAGGAAACTTTAGAAGACTGAGCTTTGGCCATTGTAAAGATCAAATAAGATAACCTACATAAAGTGTTTAGCAAACCTTAAAACACTGTATAAATACTATCTGCTATTATTATTAATATTGGTATAATTTGTATTAGTAGTATAGTTGTTAATCTGCATTGTTAGAAGTGGTTTCTACACTTGAAGTGCCCCAGTCTGATGAAATCATAGGTCCAGACCCTTCTGTCAGATCCCCAAAGGTTAAATAAAGAAAGAAAAAGGAAGGAAGAGAAAAAGTCCATGCCTTGGGGGTACTTTCTGGGATGCCAGAATTCATGCTGCCTGTGGTACTTGAGGAAAGTCCTATGACTGTTTGACTCCTACAAGGATTTGCCCTCCCTCGGTGAGCTGCAGAGCCTCTGGAAATGCCTGGTTCATTAGTACCTATTGTGTGCTTATTTATTTATTCATTTCTTTTTTACTTCCACCTGTGATTTCATCTCTCTTGGTGGGGAGCTTCACCACAGCTTGCCAGCCTTGCTTCACAATTGATAGTTTCAGAGAGTTGCCTGGGGGCACTTAGAGGGTGAATGCCTTCTCAAGAGGCTCCCAGCCAATTGTGAGCAGTGGGACTTGCATCCCCTAGGTCTTCCTGACCCCAAGGCTGGCTCCCTATCCATTGTGCTACATTGCTTCCCACTGCTGTGTCTCCAAATGAATGACCAGTGGGGCCATCATTTGGTAAGCAGAGTCTGGTCTCTCCTTGGCAACACAGAAAGGAAGGAAGTCAGTTAGGGACTCGGAGCCCAGCTGCTGTGGGGTTGGCCTCTGCATCATCAGTTCTAAACCAATCTCACCCCGAACCTGGGGCTGGAGACAAAGACCTGAGATGCCCCGACCTCTTAACAACTTTCTTTTCATAGCCTTCCTTGAGTGAAAATAACCCTAATGGAGACATGGGAGCCCAGACTGCATGTAAGGTGAGTATATCACCCATAAAAAGGTGAGAATGAATTACAGTTCCTGTAGTTCAGTTAATCAATTCAAATAATTAAACACCTGTGCAGCAGGAAGTACAAAAAAGGAAGAGAACATCGATCCTTTAAGGCGTCCATCATTGCCCTATTTGGCCCTGATGACCAAAGGTTATTTCCAGCAATCGATTCCAATGCCAAGTATGTGCAGTAGGAGCATAACAAATAATAAATTTAGCTGAATGAAACAAGGTTGCAAATCTTGGTTCAGAACGACTTTAAGTGATGACTAGACAAGCATTTGTCAGATATGGGAAAGAAAAAATTTTGTTCAGGTTTAGGTTTTTACATTAGATTTTATTTTACATTAAATTTACATTACATAGGCATTTACATATTTATATTTAAGGTTTGAGAGGTAATTTACAAATATCTTTTTTTATCCATAAAAACCCCAGGAGGTGGCACTCCCAATTTTATTTTATTTTTTTAAAGCAATTGGGGTTAAGTAACTTGCTCAAGGTTACACGGCCAGTCATTATTTATGTGTGGGTGCTCATTTTCTGGGGCCGGATCTGATCCCGAGTTGTCCTGACTCCAGGGCTGGTGCTCTTACTCACTGCACCACCTAGCTGCCCCCACTCCCAATTTTATAGATGGGGAAGCTGAGGCTGAGGTTATTAAGTGACTTGACCAGGGCCACACAGATAAGAAATGACTGCAACTAGATCTGAAGCTGGGCATTCCTAAGCACCAAGGTGCAAAGGACTTCTTATTGTTTACAGGAGCAGGAAAGAGCAGAACCAGACAGCCCCTGGATTCTCTTCTAACCTTGCTCTCCTAAGGTTCTGTGAATTAAATTGGTGATGAGTGACTCAGGTGGATAGGTTTTTTTTAATTTCCCAGGTGGCCTATTGATTGACAAGCACCAAAGCTAGACAGCTCAAGTCAGATCATTTTAATCACTTTTTTGGCCCCTGAATAACCTCATTATTCTCTCCTTCCAGTTTTCATTAGTTTGCTGCAAGATCTTATATTTACTACAAATGAAACCCTATCTCATTCCCTACCCACACCCTGCTCCTCCATACCCCCAACCTGTTTCTTGGGGATTTATCAATGAATCAGTAAGTATTTATTAAATGATTACCATAGAAGGCAAATGAAGACAAAGGTCAGTCAGTCAATCTCTGCCTGCAAGGAGCTTCAGAGGCAGAGAATAGAGAATGTATCCTCACACGTGCTGTGGTCTCACTCTCAGGTTCAAGTCTATTATCTTCTGCTCAGGTTCTCAGGTCCTCTGAGGGGTTGGGGAATCTCTTGAGGAAGATGGAATCTGCCATCACCTCAAGCATCCCTGGGCTGTTTCCCTCATTTTAGGGGGCCAGTAACTAGCACCCCAGCTTCATATAACCACTTAACACTGAGTAGCTTTTACAAAGGGATATTTGTAATGTAAATATGGTGAAAATAGAGTGCCAATATAGAAAACATAGGGCCAACATTTCCCTCAGCACCTTGTTCCCCCAGATACAAACCCAGCAAAAGTGATGATGGGGGCCGACTCAGGCATTTTTGAAGACACCAACAGTTCTCACTACAAAATCCATCAAAATAGTCTCCTCCCAAGTGGGAACCAGTTATAGAACATCCACATATGCTCCAGTCACTGTGATTATGACAAAAGTACCCCCATGTGATAACACCATCTTAGCTACCTGTTGGCATCTGCACAAGCACCAAGCCCCCTAGTACATAACTTAAAAAATAGATGTGACATCATTTTGAAGGGTAGTCATTCACAGCTGGATGAAGGGTTATCAGGAAAAGGCTTCATGGAGAAGGTGACACTGGAGCTAAGCTCTGAAGAAAACTAGAAGTTCTAAGAGGAGGATGTAAGGAGAGCATGCATTGTAGGTATGGGGAGCGGTCTGTGCATAGGCATGGTGAAAACAAAATTTCAGGGTTGAAGGAAACTAAAGAAGTCAGCTTGGCTGGGCTGCAGCATATGTGAAGAAGAAAAAGGTATAATGAAGGCTAAAAGGATTTAATATGAATACAGAGGTTGTGAGTGGGTAAGAGCAAGTCCAAAGGCAGTAGAGGATTCTTTAAGGTTGAGTCCCCAGGGGCTGAGGGCATCCAAAGTTTACCACAGGTCAGGGGCAGTGGTGGGGTCATCCTCCAGGGTCGATCCTCACTGATTTCTAAGGTGGAGGTGATATTAAGTGTTCTCTTGTGTCCTAAAGTTTGTGATAATGCTACAGGACTGAAACCTAAAGGGTGGTGAGGAGAGGGTATATTTAAGGAAGGAGGAATGTCATGGAAGCATCAGCAAAGATTCCTCTAGAGCATATGTAGTAATGCACTCCCTCCATGCCAGGTCCAGATTGATTCTATAATACATACATACATACATACACACACACACACACACACACATATACACATACACATAGATACGTATATACATATGTTATATGTATATACATACATACATATATATGTATATATAATATATTCAAGCATTAGGTTCACTTTAGGTGGTTAATCTCTCTACTTGCAATCTCTTACAAATCCACTTGGGTTGGCTTGGGAAGGCTATCTCAAAGCATCTCCAAAGTATTTGTGCTTCCTGGAGGGAATCCTTGCTTTTGCCACCACCTCTCTTTGCCTTAAACTTTGCTTTCTATCTAGACTCATACATTTGCCCAAACCCATTCAATAAGGATGAGTAACCATTAATCTTTTTTTTTGATGGAGAAATAAATGATAGCAATAAACAGACAGCAAAAGGGATGGACAGGTCTAGTCCATGGGGATGTTCAGCCAGAGCTAAACACTTCTGACTTCATAAGTCAGAAATCAACTTTTCATGGTGTAGTCTCTATCTTCTTTCATGAAGATGTGGGAGAGACCAAAGAAGCCTGGATGATTTGTTCAGGAAAGCAAATTGTTTCTTACGTGGTAGATGCATCATTTCACCAACCATCATCCACATATGTGCAACAGTGATCTCAGCAGCAGCAACAAAACAACTGTAACCACTGCTGTTCTCAGGCACTGAAGGAAGAACAGGGATGCACAAGTCCAGGGACCTGGCTCAGTCCAACCAAGGCCACGTGGTCCCAAGATGGAGGCTGAACTCCAGACTCTATTTCCTAAATTAGCCCAACTTCTTTGGATGACACTTCCAGAAATCACAAAACCAGCCCCCCAATTCCAGCCTCAAATAGCAATATCTGGAAGATTCTGGGGTAGCATCTCTATGGCAACAAGGGTTACCAAGTAGATTGTAGCTAGGTTGTGAAGGCTTTCAATGCCAACCTGAGGAATTTGCATGAGATCCTTGCATTTGATTCAGACTAACTGACCCAATAACATACATCAATGTGGTGCCTTAACTAAGGAAATAGCTGGGGTTGGTATTAAGTGGGATCTCTAATCCATACCATTGATGCTGACAAGAAACAAAAACTGCAGAAAGAAGCTCATATTTTCAAAAACTAGTTCCTTTCCCAAAAAAGTCCTTTCTCTCATTTAGAGATATCAAATAGTCTTTAGCCAGGAAATGTTTTGAAAGTAATCTTACTTCCTCAAGTTTGGTTTGCTTGTGAATAGGAATCATCTGGCTGAGACTGGGACCCAGATGCTCATCTTCTGGTGGCTTGGGGGATGGGATCAGTGTACCAACATCAATACCTTGCTTTTCATGTAAAAATACCAGAAAGGCAGGGAGGGGTCAGGTTAACCATGAAGAGCTTTAAATGCCAAGGAGATGGCTTGATTTTTCTTCTTACTTTAATAAGGAGCCCCTGGAGCTTATTGAATGGAGAAGGATGCTGTCACATAGTTAGACCTGAGCTTTAAGAATATCACTTTGGCAGCAGAGTGGAGGGTGGATTGGAATGGGAAAGACTTGAGGTGAGGAGACCAACCAGAAGGCTATTGCAATGAACAGATGGATGGATGGAATAAAACAGCTATTAAGTGCCTATTATGAGCCAGGCTAAGCTCTTTGCAAATATTATCTCATTTGATTCTTATCGCAACCTCATGATGTAGGTGCTGTTATTATCTCCATTGTACAGGTGAGGAAACTGAGGCAGACAGAGGTTAAGTGAATTGCCTAGGATCTCACAGTAAGTCTATGAGGCTGGATTTGAGCTCAAGTCTTTCAGATCTCAGGCCCAACCCCACTGCATTACCGAGTCCAGGTAAGAGGTGACAGACCTGTGCCAGGAAGGTGACTGTATGAGTGAAGAGAATGGATGTATACAAGAGATATTGTGATGGTAGAAACCAGACTCAACACCAGATCGGACAGGCAGGGTGTGAAGGAGACAAGGGTCACATTGAAATTGGAAACCTGGTTGACTGTGAAGATGGCCATGCTCTGGGGAGTAACAAGAAGATTTGGAAGAGGAAAGAGTTTGGAGGAAAGAGGAATTCTGTTCTGGGCATGATGAGTTGGAGGGGAGATCTTGTTCAATATTCCATGCAATGAGAGGAGTGGGCAGAATGGATAGAGGGCTAGCTTTGAGCTCAGAAACACTTGGGTTCAGGTCCTGTGGTAGACACCGGAGCTATGTGAACATGAGTATTTTCTCTTTCAGAAGCAATTATCGAAGTCTACACATTACTGGGTTGTTGAGATCTGATTTTTGGAGGGAGTTTCTGTTGAGGGCCAACTCCAGTTAGGCAGGTAGAAGTGGCCAGCTTCTTGCAGCTGCTCCCAGGCCAGCCAGATGCTGGCTCACCACTCTCCATGATGTGCAGGGAACAGAGCACCCTGAATTCTTACCCTGATAGTAGTGACGCAAAGGGAACCAAGTACGAGAGAGTGTTGGGCATGATAGCCTTCAAGATTTGCTTGACATCATGGAACTAAACAAAACAGTCATGGAAAACAGTGATCGATAGTTACCTTCTTTGTCTCGATGCTCTATAAAAACCTTGCTCATTGTATCAATAAACAGAGTTTGGAGGTCTATCCTGAACTGCCCACCTGGCTCATTTTATCTCAAGTCTCTGCTCCTACCTGATGCTGCTTCAGGTGGCCCCCAACAAGTTTCCACACTGATAAAATTATGTCAGGACCCCCCCACACACACACACACATTCATAAACATTTAAAATAATTATATGAGAGAAATTATACACCTTGAAAAATCATACTACCATAAGGGTTTGAGAACTGCCTGGCATGCTGGGATTTGTAATAAAGGAGAAACCTTCCTTTCTCATCCCTGAGTGCAAATTTACAACAACTGTGTTCTTTGAGCTAGAAAGAAGATGAGTTACACACATAGTCAGTGAGAAGCAGGCTGAGAAAGGAATGAGGTCTTCAAAGTCTAAGCAGCAACAGCAGTAAGAAAGTAGCATCCCCAGTCCAATTCAGGATTTAGAGTTGGTCCTATAAGAATTTAATGGCACAGAAGAAAGAGGAAATTAGTGGGGAAACTGAAAAGAGAACATGAAAGGAGGGCTAAGATGCAGCAGAGAAAGAAGAGGTCAAGGAGGGTCATCAACCCCCATAGGCATCTTAGAACTAAAGAACCAGGGTGAAACTGTCAGTTGTACCCACCTCTTCAAGAACTGAGGGAAGTTCCCCTCACCCCCAGTTCTGTTCTTTCCACAACTTTCCCTTGTGACTGTCCAGTAAGAGACATAATATATTCTGCTGGCTTCTTTGGTCTAAATATTTCCTGTATCCTGATTTTTCTTTCAAACACAAATAGGACAGAGGTTAAACAGAGACATATAAACTGAAATTAGTTCAGACAGTCAAATCTCTGCATGAATATCAGGGGTTTTTCCTAACTGGGGGCTCTGAGCTATTATTATTTTACTATTAACTTTTGGACTGATATAAACTTCATAAAACAGCAAAGGAACTAAGGATCTATTAAATGTCCCTATGCTAAAAGAAGCAAGCCAATTGTTAGATTATAGTTAAATCTTGAGAGGAAAAAGAGATCTGGGAGAGAAAATATCACACTTTAAGTCTTTCCTCTCATCCCCTTACCCTTGGTAGGATATAGGGAAGACCCTGGAAAGAATCAGTTGTGCCCTCTATCCAAAAGGAAGGGAGCAGAAAGGATTGAGCACCATCCAGCCAATTGTATACTGTATAGTGAAACCCACGCCCACCAGTATTACAAGAGAATCATAGACTTGGAGTTAGAAGGGACTTTAAAAGTCATGTAGCCTAGCTCCCTCAACTGTCACTGTGACCAGGAAGAAACCAGAGTCACAGAGGTTCAAAGTTCAGTGCTGTGCCTCTTACTGTATCATACCAAGTGGATAGCTACTTATCAAATACATCTTTTCCCCCATTCCCCTACTCTAGCCCTCCCAAACCTCAATGATAGAACTGGTTATCTGTTTATACTGGCCAACTTATGTTAGCCCTGCATGCAAGGACCAGGCTGAATTAATGCTAAGTTCTTTCTGAAACACTTGAACCTGTTTGTGTTTTGTTTTGTTTTCCTTCCCCAGATGACTTTTATGTTACAGAGGGAAAAATAGCTTTAATATCCACTGCTTTGTGGTTACAGTAAACATCACCAGAAAATGGTTTCATGAATATCATCTATCTTTTTGGTCACAGTGATAATGCAAACCTTATATTTTTCTTTAAGCAGCAGCATTCTTCCTGAAAGCAGACACTGCATCCCCAAGAGACCAGAGATAAGGATTGTCTCAGAAATGCATTTTTATATTATTCTGTGGTTCAGTCAGTTCAAAGGCAGATATACTTGTCATTGGATGTCTCCCTACCCTTCCCACAGAGAGATCAGTCATTGGCAAGTAAGACAGAAGTCCCATATCATGCAGAAAATTACGGCAAATAATTCTTTTAATATTGAGAGAGACTATATACACACACACACACATATAGTCTATATTGGAGGGTATATGGGCATATGAATACATATGTGAATGTGTGTATATATGTTTATAGGTATACATAGATAGAGGGCACAGGACCAATTTAATAGGAAGGGATGATACTTAAAAGGTGAAATTAAGAGGTGAGAGAGGAATACAATGAGAGGAGATGGGGAGAGACAGAATGGGGTAAACTATCACATATAGAAGAGGCAAGGGGAAATGGTTACAATGTAGAAGAACAGGAAAGCAAAAGGGAATGGGTCAACCTTATTCCCACTGAATTTGGCTCAGGGAGGGAATGACATACACACTAAATAGGATATATCACCCTACAGGAGAGTAGGGGGGAAGGGGATGAGAGGGGGTATGATGGAAGAGAGGGCAGGCTTGGGGGGAAGGAAGTTGGAAGCACCCACTTTTGAAAAGGGAAGAGGATCAAAGTAGATAATGGAACAAGTGAGAGGTGGGAAGGGAGGGAGGGTCTTTTACAATACATATACTACGGTAATGTTTTGCATTAGCTACACATGTATAACCTGTACTGAATTGCTTATCTTCCCAGTAAGGGTGGGTGACAAGGGAGGAAGAGAATATATCTGGAATTCAAAGTTTTAAAATCAAATGTTTAATACATATATATATGTATACTATTATTAATACTATTTTACATGTAATTGGGAAATAAGATATACAGGCACTGGGCATAGAGATCCACCATGCCCTACTGGAAAAGTGGAAGGGGGTATGGGAGAAGATATGGGAGAGAGCAGATTGGAGGAGGGAATATCCTGTGGGATGGCCATTTTGGGGAGGTGGGTAGGGGAAAAATGGGGAGAAAATTTGTAACTCAAAATCTGGTGGAAATAAATGATGTAAACCAGAAGTTAATAAAGCATGTGGAAAAAAAAACATAAAAAAGGACAGCTAAGATCTTGACAACTGGTTCCAGAACTTCCTAGCAAATAGAGTGAGAAAAAGTTAAAGCAGTGTCAAGTTTTGGGGCTCATATTCTTGGGCTCAAAGATCACCACAGATGGTGACTGCAGTCATGAAACTGAAAGATGCTTGCTTCTTAGAAGGCAAGCTCTGGCAAATCCAGACAGCATAGTACAAAGCAGAGACAAAGGTCCATACAGTCAAGGCTATGGTTTGTATTTTTTTCCAGTAGCCATGTATGCCTGAGTTGGACTATAAGGAAAGCTCAGCATCACAGAATTGATGCTTTCTAATTGTGGTGCTGGAGAAGACTTCTGAGCAAGGAGATCAAATCAGTCAATGCTTAAAACAATTCAGGTTATTCCCTGGAAGGTCAAATACTAAAGCTGAAGCTTAAATACTTTGGTGAGAAGAAGGAACTCATTGTAAAAGACCTGGATATTGGGAAAGACTGAAGGCAAAAGGAAAAGGGGATGGCAGAGGATGAGATGGAAAGAGAGTGTCATCAAAACAATGAATGTGAACCTGGACAGACTTCAGAAGATAGTGGAGTACAGTGTCAGGCTAGTATCCTTTTCCATGAAGGAAATGAGACTGGTCTGACATGGTGTCTTATGAGTATCATGCTGGCTCCCAGTGTTCACTGCTACATTGTATAAGTGCTCACAAATTGTTCCTTTAATAATAATTTTTAGAATTTTACCAGGTATTGACATCAGGTCAAAGTATCCAACTTCTTCCCCTATCACAACAGTTATTTTTTAAAAGTCTGCTTCAATTTGCATTCAGGCTCCATCAGTTCTATCTCTGCAGGTGGAGAGCATTTTTCATAATGATTCCTTTGAAATTGTTTTGGACCATTGTATTGCTGAGAATAGCTAAGTCATTTATAGTTGATCATTGCACAATATTGCTGTTACTGTATACAATGTTCTCCCAGTTCTGCTCACTTCATTTTGCATCCGTTCATGTAAGCCTTTCCAAGTTTTTTTTTTCCTGAAACCGTCCTGTTCATTATTTCTTTCTTTTTTTTTTTTTTTAAAGCAATTGGGGTTAAGTAACTTGCTCAAGGTTACACGGCTAGTCATTATTTATGCGTGGGTGCTCATTTTCTGAGGCCGGATCTGATCTCGGGTCATCCAAACTCCGAGGCCGGGCGCTCTTACTCACTGCACCACCTAGCCGCCCCTTTAGGGCAATTGGGGTTAAGTAACTTGCCCAAGGTTACACGGCTAGGTTTTTTTGTTCGTATGGATTAAGTGTCAGAGGCCGGCTCCGAACTCAGGGCCTTCTGATTCCAGGGCCGGCGCTCTATTCACTGCGCCACCTAGCCGCCCCCTGTTCATTATTTCTTATAGCACAATAGTATGCCATCACAATCATAGACCACAATTTGTTCAGCCATTGCCCAACTGATGGGCATCCCCCCAACTTTCAATTCTTTGCCACTACACAAAGAACTTTTACAAATATTTTTTATACATATGCATTCTTTTCCTTTAAAAAAATCTCATTGGAATACAGACTTAGTGGTATTGCTGGGTCAAAAGGTATGCTCTTTGGGCATAGTTTCAAATTGTTTTCTGGAGAGGATTCTTTAGAATCACACAATTTTCTTCTGGGGGGAATTTTAGGTGAATTCCACTGACACAAAGTTATCAAAGCCTGGTTGTCTTGATGACTACATTTTAAACTCTTTATAGTCATCTAAATTCCTTCCATTCAGTCCTGCTTTGACTCATCAAAATTGGATCCTGAATTAATTCATCAGATCATT